>OY720107.1:21461113-22061113 GCA_963082835.1 Leptogaster cylindrica
GAAGACAGCACCCCACATTTTAACAAGTAAGAGATAGTTCGAACTCTTTCTCTCTAAATCACATTTGACAGCATGATAGAATATACCTGCTTCCGCTTATGACGCGTTTTATTTTTTCTTTTTGGACAAAAATGTACCCACACAAATATGCAGTCTAGTGACCCTTCTTATTGTAGATATTCTTTGGTATAACATAAAGAACTTGCACCCAGTACAACTTCGCGTTTGACAAAAATTTGTGCCTGGGGTCGCCGCGACAGAACCCCATGACGTCATTCAGCATTTTGTGAGCTGACCCCGTAGTTCCCCAGGCACATTCAGCTAGCTTTCTGTGCCAAGCATGGAACAGCCATGTGTAAGACAAGGGGAGAGCGCAAATCGCGTCGCGACGCCCGACGCAACGGCATACACAGGCATAAATAGCTTATTTTTAGATGTGGGAGTGGGGGCTTTTCAGGGTTTTGGCGGGATGCTTCGATGGATTTTCATTCTCGTTGAGAAATTTCATTGTGCTGGGTGTTTTCTATGCGAATTTCCATATTTCATAGATAAACAAGGTTGGTATGTCATTTGATGCAAATAAACGAATGAACGAATGAATGTGAGTTGCCTGCAATAATTAAACATAATTATTGTAATTTATTGTTGTACTTAATTTCATAAACAAAATCAAGGTTGTGTAGTTGTAGTATTTTGTAGTTGTAGTATTTGCAAGAGAATAAATTATCAAAGTAGATATAATTAATAGATAGATAAGTACATTAACAGGCAAAAATGGATAGTAGAAAATCAGGGGTAAGATGTAGTTTGCCCCATTGTAGAAAATTAAGCGGGAAAATGATGTGCGCCTTTTTGAATTTCCCCCTGCGGACTCTGTGCTTGGGAATATATGGCGCGAAAGCTGCAATATAAGTGTTACATTACATTACATACATTACGTTACCCTTGCACCCAATTCCCTAACATAACCTCCAATATCTTATTCAACATTATGCATACGCAACATTATTCATATCTTTTAACCAAATGCAACGATTATTTACGATCATCCAAAATAAGGGATCCAGTTTGCTTATCAACCGGAAACCCAATTAATCCACTTATCGATCTAAACAACATAACTTCTCAAAGCTTGCAAGATTCTTATTTATTCAGGTGCACATCCCTAAGTCCACGATCCCAAAACCACTTACCGATTTGAAGTGCAGCATCCGCTGATATAATTTCTCCAAGCTTGCAAGAATCTTATTTATGCAGGTGCATACCCCGAAACCCACGATGGTACGATCCCCAAAATCACTTATAGCAACCCTATCGATATCTCGCTTCACCCAATAGAACACCCATGAAGGGAAATAATATAAAATTAAAACAGAAGATGAAGAAAGTTCAGTTTTGGAGAAGAAGTCCAGGGCTCCGGAGTATTAACGAAGTTATTTAAGTTGAGTTAATTTTAAAGTTAGTACAGTGTCAATTGTTCAATTAATAAGTCGAGTTAATGTTAAAGTTAGTTCAGTGTTAATTGTTCAATTAATAAGTGCACGAAAATAAAGTTAAAGTTAATACGAATACTCTGTTTTATTTTTGTTCGGCTCGCGTAGAGCCAATGAACATTTATATTTTTTTTCAAACTCAGCCACGGAGTTTGTAAGTGGCGCAGCCGGTAGGATACGCGTAGTGTTGAATAGGTCCGTGAATTATAGTAAAGATACATAATTCAATAGAAAAGACCGCTAAAGTTCAATTCGTGTATTTTAATACTTAAACGCGTATACGAATTAAAACCTTTGCATAAAAAACTAAAGTTAAAAGTGGCATAAGGAAAATTGACGAAAATAAAAACACAAATAAATAAAGGAAAACAAAAAGAAAATAATAAGTACGAGAATAATTACACAAGTTTGCGAAACAACAAGAATACAAAATACTGAGATAACATTCGAAGGCGAAACCTCAGTAAGAAGACAACACAATCCCTAGACAACCCCGAGAGGGAAGTACCTCAATAAGAAGACAACACAACCCCCAGACAACCCCGAGAAGGAAGTACTTCAATAGGAAGACAACGCGAGTTTTAAGACAACCGGTTAGGAACATCAAGAAAGCCGAACAAGGAACAAGGACCACAGGAACACAATCCAACAAGCACCAATAACAAGCAACAACATCAAAGGTCAGAAACCTCTCTTCTTTTTATTTTTTCTTTCTAAAATTGTAATGCCTTATTAAATAAGTAAATCTAAGAACATTAAATAAATGAACAAAAGAAATAAATGAATAACAACCAATTAAGTGAATTAGACGAAATAAAAAGAAAATTTAAACTTTCATTAGAGAAGATTAAAGAAAAAGTTGAAACAATAAGCGAAATGAATCAAAACGTGACCTTGTCTGTTCAAGTTAATCCCCTAAAATACCTATCAGGTCTGCCAGAATTTGACGGTAACTTTGATAGACTACAAAGTTTCATTGATTTAGTCGATCGTATATATCCAACTTTGCTAACTTATGACGCAGTGTCTCAGTTAGTATTCTCCGATTTAATTACGGCAAAATTAACCAAAAACGCGAGAGTGGTAGCAGATATAAATTACCATGTCAAAACATGGCCGAAAATAAAAAACTTATTGATACAAAACTTTGGAGATAGGAAATCAAGCGACCAATTGTTTGATGATCTGAGAAGCGTTATTTTCCGAAACAATAGTTTGGAAATGTGTAACGAAATAAAAAACATACTAAGAAGACTGAATATGAAAGTAACAAGCGAAAATAAAGATGATCCAGTAAACATGGAATTACTACTAAAAGCCAACATAAATTCAGCCCTCGAAATTTTTAAAAGGAAACTCCCGGAACCCATGAAATCCATATTAATCTGCCGCGAACCCAAAGATTTAGAAACCGCGATAAATATCCTACATGAGGCAGGATATGCGTATTATAATCCATACAACCAAAAAGCAACAGTTAACCTCAGGAACAGGAGACAATTCGAAAACAATCAGAACACTGGACAGAGAGAAAATCAAAACAACCCAAGGAATAACTGGAGAAATCAATCTGTTAACAGCAATAATAATCAACAACGTTCCTATAACAACTACAACCATCAAAGACCACATAACAATAACAATAACAAATTCGGAAATTCATTTTCGCGAGATCAATATAATAGATACAACCCCAATATTAACAGATATTCGTCTCAGAATTGGCAAAACAGCCATAACCGAAATAACGTCTCAGTAAATCAAGAATCAAACCATAACAATCAAAATTTGAGACCCGAGCCCATGGAAGTAGATATGGTACACCTACCTCAATCCATTACTAAACGAAGTGAAAATTTTCCGTCTACAGCCTCAAAAGTAACTTACCCCATATAATAGTAAAGTCAAAAACCAGACCTTTAAAATTTCTCATAGATACAGGAGCAACTCACTCAATTATAAATCCAGACATTTGTTCGCCTAAATGGGAAACCAATCTAACGACACCTTTAAAATTAAAAACATTAAACCACTCCGTAGAAATAAAAAAGAAGGTAAACTTTCCATTATTTGAAGAACTAGGAAACACGTCCATAAAAATAGAAATGTTCGTATGCCAATTCCACAACGAATTTGACGGCCTTTTAGGGAATAACATTTTAGCCCCGTTAGAAGCAATAGTAAACTACAAGACCAACCATTTAATCTGTGGGAAGAAGCAAATGAAGCTACATATTAATACAAATAAGGAATTATCATACTCACTAAAAAACCCCGGAATTTACGAACTACAATTACCAGTAACATTAGAGAACGGATTAGGATATGTAAAGCCACTAGAAAATTCTGACGGATCAGTAAAAATAAAAGAAGGAGTATATGACGTAAAAAACCATAAAATGATCACACATGTAGAGATTTCAGGAAATAGAGAGATCATATTAAACCTGAGTCCTATGGATGTAGAAGAAGTGAACATGAACAACTTTAATATCATAGAAAGCAAAAGTGATACAGATTTATTTTCACAACTTAGAACTGATCACCTTAATGACGAGGAAAGATCTAGCCTACATAAAGTTGTGAAAAAATACTGTAATGTGTTCCACAGAGAAAACTCGAAACTAACTTTCACGAACGCCATAAAACACCACATTCGCACAGAAAATAATATTCCTATTCAATGTAAAACTTATAGATATCCCTATATACACAAAGTAGAAGTAGAAAAACAAATCCAGGAAATGCTTGACAACGGAATAATAAGGCATAGCAATTCCCCATACTCAGCCCCAGTTTGGATAGTACCAAAGAAAATAGATGCGAGCGGAAAAACTAAATGGCGAATGGTCATAGATTACAGAAAACTTAACGAAGTTACAATGGACGATAAATATCCTGTCCCAAATATCGATGAAATACTAGAAAAATTGGGTAGATGCCAATATTTTAGTACCCTCGACTTGGCTAAGGGATTTCACCAAGTTGAAATAAACGAAGCAGACATTCATAAAACAGCCTTTACAGTTGAAAACGGTCATTACGAGTTTTTGCGTATGCCATTCGGACTGAAGACAGCCCCTGCAACATTTCAAAGGCTTATGAATAACGTTCTGAGGGAATTCATTAATAAGATCTGCCTAGTATATATGGACGATATAATTATCTTCTCAACGTCACTACAAGAACATATAGATTCACTGGAAAAAATATTCAATAGACTAAAAGAAGTAAATCTTAAAGTCCAAATGGATAAATCAGAATTTTTGAGAAAGGAGGCAGAATTTCTTGGACATGTTGTAACTGAAGAAGGAATAAAACCAGACAGGAAAAAAGTAGAATGTGTGAGAAACTTCCCTAAACCCGTAACGCCCAAACAAATAAAACAGTTTCTAGGATTAACAGGCTACTATAGAAAATTTATTAAAGACTACTCTAAAGTAGCGAAACCAATGACAAAATTTTTGAAAAAAGATGCAAAAATAAATGCGAACGACCCAGACTACGTACACAGTTTTGAAACATTAAAAAGATTATTAACTAGTGAACCAATCCTTCACCGTCCCGACTTTCAAAAGGAATTTACGTTAACAACGGATGCAAGTAATTATGCTCTAGGAGCAATCTTATCTCAAGATGGACATCCATTATGTTATGCAAGCAGAACATTAAACGAACATGAAGTTAACTATAATACTACCGAAAAGGAATTATTAGCAATTGTATGGGCTACTAAATATTTTAGACCATACATTTTCGGACGAAAATTCGTAATAGAAACGGATCACAGACCACTTACTTGGCTCTTCAACATGAAAGATCCGAATTCGAAATATGTACGTTGGAGATTAAGACTTTCCGAGTACGACTACAAGATTAAATACAAAGAAGGATCCTCTAATGGCGGAGCAGATGCCCTTTCTAGAATACAAAACGAAGGAACAGAAATAGATGGGAGCAACAAAGAATGTGAGGTAAATTTAACGGAAGAAGTTAACGAAGAAATTGTAATCCCACCAAATGAATTACAAAGTTCCGAAGAACAGGCAACAATACCCCTAAGTAAATCACCGATAAACGTATTCAAAAACCAAATAATATTTAAAAAGATAACATCAGGATCGATGAGAATAAAAGACACACAGAAATTCGGCAATCGTAGGAAACACATAAATATAAAAGAATTGAACGAAGAAACGACAATAATCCTTATGAAAAACCATTTCAATCCAGATAGATTAAACGCAATATTGATTGAAGAAGAATTCTTCCCTATGATAGAGAAAGTTTTTAGAGAAAAATTTAACGAGAATAAGAAGTTCCGTATCATCAGATGTACAACGCTATTACAGGACATCGAAGACGAAGAAATGTTGGCAAACTTAATAGAAAAAGAACACCTGTCTAAAAACCACCGTGGAATAGAAGAGGTATATAAAGAATTACGATCAGAATTTTACCACCCGAAACTAAAAATAAGAATATCACAATTCATTAATAACTGCGAAATTTGTAGTTTAGAGAAATATGAAAGAAACCCTCCAAAAATAAAATACAAAATAACAGAAACACCTACACAACCCAATGAAATTATCCATATAGACGTTTATTACACTTTAGAAAAGCAATTATTTATGACCATTATCGACAAATTCAGCAAAGTTGCTCAAGCAATAAAAATAACTGGACGGACTTGGACTGAATTCAAACGAGGACTCCTACAATACTTCAGTTCACATGGGAAAGTAAAGAAAATAATAGTAGACAACGAGTTAGGATTTAAAGCACTCCCTATTAGAGAATATTTAAAAACTCAAGACACAGAAATACATTATACATCCAACAGTAACCATACATCTAATGCAGACATTGAGAGACTCCACAACACAATTAACGAACACTTACGGCTTTTAAAACATTCTGAAACCATCGACGAAGAAACAGTCGAAGAAAAAATTTTAAAAATCATCGGATTCTATAATAACACTATCCACAGTACAACAAATAGAAAGCCTATTGAATTTATTACAGGAAAAATAAAACAAGAAGAATACAAAGAAATCTACGAAAAAATTATAAAACACAAGGAAAGGGTTACAGATAAATTAAATGGAAAACGAGTCGACGTGCAAATTGAATCAGGTCCCAACTTCATCAAAGAGATAAGAGGAGGAAAGAACTTCTCAAAATACAGAAAAATAGAAACCACAAAAATAGATAATGAACACGTCATCGATAAGGCAAACAACCTGAAATATTATAAAACACACATAAGAAAACCAAACAAAATATCAAGATAGAAACAACCCCACGATAAAATCAAAATATAAATCGAGGTTCAAAACACAAAAAAAATATATAAATAAATAAAATTTACAGGAAAGCCAGAACGATGAGGGACATAAAAACTGTTTTAATTCTGATGATGATCATCATAATAAAAAACTACGCACAAGAAATATGGATTCACGACTTCAATAACAACAACGGATACATAACACTCGAACTAGAAGAAGTAAAAATCATCAAGGATTCTTACAAAATGATTCATATTGTTAACCTAACTGAATACGAAATTTCGAAAGACATTATAAAATCTAACCTTAAAACACTCGAATCAGATCTAATTTTAACAGGGCCAATGTACAGCGCCATAAATCAAAGTTTCACCTTATTAGAAGCCAAATTAAGAAATATGAAACCACACCCAAGACAAAAAAGAGGTCTTTTCGATATAGTCGGAAAAGGACTCAAATTTATAGCAGGAACAATGGACCATGATGATGAAATAGAAATAAGAGAAAGATTAGATGAATTAAGTACTAACAACGATAAACTAACTTCAGAAAATAACAAACAAATACAAATAAATAAAGAAATAATTGATCAAATAAAAAATATCACAAGCCATATTAATAATCAACAATCGTCAGTTAACCTCTATTTGAAAAGTATTAACGCAGAAATTAGAAAAAAAAATGTCGACATTAGAAACCGAGATCAGACTAATGCAATGTCTCTTTCACATAAATCACGACATATTACTACTCAGAAACCACTTAGACGATATCGAACAAGTTCTCTTCTCTAGTAAAATAGGGATCTTATCAAAAAATATTTTAAACAAAGAAGAATTCGACTTAATGTCAGACATAGAAAGCTACCAAAATATTAAGGTGGTAGTTACAAAATATAAAGATACAATTGTCATAATTTTAATGATACCTCAATTCTCAGACACACGTTTTACAAAAATTCATATTGAACCTATTCCAGATTCCCAAAGCAAATCACTATCCCTTGAAAATAAAGAAATCTTAAAAGATGAACTTAATAACGCGTACGAATACCCACTAAAAGATAATCAAAAGAAAAATTTAATTAAAATAACAGACGAATGTATTAAGAACATTATGAACTTAAGAGAAGCTACTTGCGACAAAACTTCCAAAGTAGACCAAGAAATAAAAGAAATAAATAAAGGAATTCTGGTGACTAAGAATATTAAAGAAGTTGATATAGAGCATAATTTGTAATAAAGAGAATATTAAAATAAAAGGAACTTACCTAATAAAATTCAAAAACTGTAAAATTACTATAGCAAACAAAACATTTAGCAACTTCGAAAAAACTATACACGATAAAATAATTATACCAAACTTTGTAACGAAAACAAAAGAAAAAGAATTATACCCTAATTTTAATGTCAAAGAATTATATTTAGAAAATATAAAAAATAGAGATATGATTAAAAGAGTAGAACATAAGAATCATGGTTACAGCATAACAAACCTAGGAATTAATTCATTTCTAATATTTGGACTTCTAACTATTATTTGTTATAAAGTATATAAATGTAAAAACTCAACAAAGAATTAATGACCACACCGATTAAATTTCGTCGGAGCCTCAATCTCAGGGTGGGCGTGTTACATTACATTACATACATTACGTTACCCTTGCACCCAATTCCCTAACATAACCTCCAATATCTTATTCAACATTATGCATACGCAACATTATTCATATCTTTTAACCAAATGCAACGATTATTTACGATCATCCAAAATAAGGGATCCAGTTTGCTTATCAACCGGAAACCCAATTAATCCACTTATCGATCTAAACAACATAACTTCTCAAAGCTTGCAAGATTCTTATTTATTCAGGTGCACATCCCTAAGTCCACGATCCCAAAACCACTTACCGATTTGAAGTGCAGCATCCGCTGATATAATTTCTCCAAGCTTGCAAGAATCTTATTTATGCAGGTGCATACCCCGAAACCCACGATGGTACGATCCCCAAAATCACTTATAGCAACCCTATCGATATCTCGCTTCACCCAATAGAACACCCATGAAGGGAAATAATATAAAATTAAAACAGAAGATGAAGAAAGTTCAGTTTTGGAGAAGAAGTCCAGGGCTCCGGAGTATTAACGAAGTTATTTAGGTTAAAATTTGCTTATGAGATGAAGAACTTGGCCACTTTCATATCACTACTTTCATTGGCCAAAGAACTTGGCTCCTTTTATTTCAGTAATTTGTTTGGCTAAAGAACTTGGCTCTTTTTATCTCAATACATAATATGGCGAAACTTTTTGCAAGATCGATTGATTGAGGGGACTTGGCCACCTTTTTTACACGGAGTGTTTTTGTTGGGATCTCAATAATTTTTGTAGAAAAAAGCTCAAAAAGAAATTAAGATTCGGAGTGATTTATGATGTCTTAGCCGGCGACTAAGAAAAGTGGGACGGACCGCGCTAACACTACTACCTGTGGGATAATTAAATAGCAACAGCCGGGACAGGAGTAGCATAGGAGCGGTCCTCCACTGCCCCCTCGACGACAAGAATTCTAATCTTCAACTTAAACCCCAGGCACACGGGAGTTATTAAACGAGTTAATTACGTCACAATGAAATAAATAAATAAATAAACAAATAATTGTATAAATAAATTTTGTCTTCGACGTCCAAACTTGAATTGTCCATGAATCTCGTATAATAAATTGTGTCTCTGGTAAATAACCAATAGAATTAGATTTGAAATGAAATTGTCACCGAAAAACATAGAATATAGAAAAAGAGGGTCAGGGGAAAAAGAGCAAAAAAACTTTTTCAAACTTTGAAATTACAGTTGTTACTGTTTTTATAGCGTTCAGTAGTAGTAGTAGTCAGTTCAACTGTTCAATTTCAAATTTCTGGTGGTTAAGGAGGTCTGAGGAGGACTAACTGGACTTCTGAACACCCAATAACAAATCTTTAGCTTCGCCACTGCAGCCAGACAATTTAAAATAAAAACGTACTTTCTTAGGCCTACTTTAAAAATGAGTTCTAATTTCGATTTTAGCCCCAAATGAAAATTCAACCTCCTCCCTCTCCCCCAAAAACTCCCAAGGACCACAAAAAATCAGTGTAAAACCCACAATATCTTATTACACAAAATGAACTCAAAATTCGATTTTAACCAAAGAAAAAAAAAATTACCCCCTCCCCCAAATTGCCCCCCCCCCCCCTTGGCCAAACAAGTCATTATTAATTAATAGACAGTACAATACTACATAATCTCAAGTCCAAAATCCGAAAGGATATCTCAATGTGTCTCGATGTGAAAGCAGTAGCGATAGCGCAATAAGACTAGGCCTGCAACCCTTTCATGAGTACATTTTATGCTATAGTTTAGGTACGAAGACACATTTTCCAAATTTTCGTTTTTTCTCAGGCTCGCAGGGTAGGGTTCTACATTTCTGCAAAATTTCATTTTTCTAGGTATCATGGAAGTACCCGAACATTTGTGTCAGTGAGTCTCTGTCTATATATATATATTATGAATGGTCGATTCACATTTTTCGCTAATTTTAGGGTGCTCTATTTTGGGCCCTAAAGAAGCCAGAAAGTTGTTGTTGCAAAATTTGGTAGATGGGCCCCAGGCAAGGCTAAGAAAAAAATTTGGTTGACTTAGGTCCAACAGGAGCGCTACAGCATCAGCTCAAAAAGGGCAATTTTGCGGTTTTCTCTGGTTCGAGAATATCTACTGGGCAGCGCACGAGGCAACTTGGCGCGTTGACCATACCAGACTCAAGAATTGTGTATTGCTTGAATGGTTTGAAGCAAACATTGCTAGGAGTTCGGCAATTAGCTGATGATATATTAGACACCAGTGGGAATCTTTTCTTTATTTGCACAAAACGATTATGGCAGGATGCCTTAGAAAATTTGTTTGCAGTTATTCGTCAGAGAGGAGATCATAATAAAAACCCAAGCGTTTATGAATTAAATATTATTTTGGCCAAAATAATGTCAATTAATTTAATTCAATTTAGTAATAGATCTAATTGCGAACATGATGACGATCTAATGCTTACAATAGAGCTTCCAAGTGAAAATATTTGAGAGAGCTCTTTGAATAATAATCAACATATTTTCTCAGAGACTTTGAATATATATCCAAATGAAATGGTTTCTGCGAATATACCAGAAAACACATTTGACGAAATTGATATTCAGATAGATCTTCCATCAATGCGGTATTTTATAGGGTATGCTGTTTTCAAAATGCTCCCAAAGTTAAATTGCGATGTCTGTGAAAATACAATGAGAAAATGGGATGAAGTTCTTACATGCCCATCGGAGTTATTTATATTTTATAAAAACTATAATGCCGCTACATCCGATTTTGGTAGCTTATGCGCACCTTCGAATGCTTTTTTCGATATATGTAGAAAAAATATTAAAATCTTCGAAGATATATTTAAAAATCACCGCAGTATAAAATATATTAAGAAAAATATAATGGAAAATTGTAAAGCGGTTACACCAGACTGGTTTGATGAGGAAAATGCATGTTATGATCACAGACACAGAATACTAGATTATATTATTCTGATATTATTAAGAAAAAATTGTAAATGGAGCGTACAAAAAGGAGAAAAAAAACAATCACCAAAACTTCAAATTTTAAAAGCATAAAAGTTATAGAAAAAAGGCCGCACGTGGAAAAATTATTCGGGCGAGGGTAAACCATGAAGGTTGTTACGGAGTATTGTAACAGAAAACTATGTAGTTAAGTATAGTCAAATTAGTTTATAGTTAAATTATAAATCATAATGTAAAAACATAGTAAAATTTGCTTGTCGTCGGCACAAACTTATTAGTACAATCACATGAGAATGCATGCAGCTAGAGGATTGTATATTTCGGTAAATATTGCTATAAATACTTATCATAATTAATTACTTGCACGGAATTTCTTTGTTCATATACGGTCTGTATTGTGCACGATTTTTTACACGATTTCTAAACAAACGTTTCTTTTGTGTTAAAATGTGTCGTTCTATATCTACGGTATTTCTATTAGTTTTATTAGTATTCAGGGCGGAAAAGTTCGTCCTAGGGTAAAACAATTTATTGTAAATAAGCTAGAGGTAAACTAACGGAAGAAAACAAGTGCGCAATTATACATCATAATTAAAATCAATTAGAAACACAATTGCAAAAAAAAAAAAACAAAACCTAGAAACTAAACAAACGAATAAATAAAGAGTCTGAGAGCACCTAATTACATAAATCATGATATTCTATTATAGAATTATAGAAAGGAAAATAGAAACCTTGAAAATAAAGAAAATAATAAGAAAAATAGAGCACGCAAAAAAATAAAAAATTCACAGATGAAGTTAATTTATAGAACAAATGCAAAGGATTTGGGGAGTAGGGCTAACGGCGATACCCCAAAAAAACAAAAAAACGAGTGGCAAAACTACCTCACGGGTCACTTGGAAACGTTTATTTTTTTATGAAATCAATACTTTGAGTGGTAGCAGTTGTGCAATTGGCCGTAATTCTATAATGCACGATAAATATTCATAATATGGTCCTCTAATTTATTTACAATAAATTCGTCATAATATAAGTTTTTTCATATGATATCTTTAGGAAAATGTTAATCTATTGTCAATACATTATAAAAATACGTTCAGGGAAAAACTATTGTGTACATGTATAGTGTACACACATATTCTCAGCATCATTTCCTAAGTCATTTGCTATACAAAGCAAATGAACAAACTCAAGTAGCTCGCTGCTAGAACGATGCGTACGCCGCCCATCGAGTTCATGCACACTGCAGAGTGGGTGGCTGGGCGTATTTTCTGTTCTTCTCACACGACCGCGATTGAGTAGTTCAGCAAATCTGAGTATTCAGCTCAAGTGAAAATTCCCCTTCAGAAGTCTCTTTACCTCGCCCGCACAGGCCCAAAACCGACGAGAATTTCGTCAAACGCGAACTTGTACTGGGTGCAAGTTCTTTATGTTATACTTTCTTTGCCTGCACTTAGTCCAGACCAAAGAATATCTACTCAATAAGAACCGACACTACTATCTGTACACGGCTGGATTGCTGATGTGTGCATCGGTGCTGTGGAAAATTAGATAGCAGCAGAGTAACATTTGTTAAAGTGGAATAACAAATCGTCACCTTAACTGTGAAAGAACGTATCTGACATTTTGGCGATTTTGAGTTTTTAATACCAGAATGTTCGTTCTAATAACGCGCATCTCAAACATAACGTTTTATGCCATTCCCTCTCTTATTTTCTTAAATACGCGCCAAAATAAAAATACGCGTATCTGTATGTCACCACGAATTTCTCGTGAGATCACGTATCTAGCACAATGCGCATGGTGTTTGTTGCGTTCAGAAGTGGTGGTCTATAAAATGCCTTAAACCGGACTTATTGCGAATTATATTAAGATAAAAGTAAGTAATTTGTGTTTAATTGTGGTTTTCTTCAATTAATTTCAATAAAATGTTTGTGAATAATACACATATACATGTGGAATTGAAAGTGAAGTACTTACAGCAGCTACGTTTTATCACTCTAACATAAAACTTTTCCATTTCCTAGAAATTATTGCAGATACGTGTTGTCACTCGTTCATCCAATAAAGTAATTCTTGAATTTCGTTATTCTTAGTAAGTATATCATCTTTAAAAAAAAACATAAAATGCTTCGAATTTATTTATAGTATCGAACAATTTTAGCACTCAAATACAAATTAAATCAACATGTTTTCCCGAGGAAAACTTTTTGTTGAGATGGTGCTTGCACAAAACAAGTCACAGTTAGTAACGAATACCGTCCCGGTCCAGAATGTTGAAATTTTAGAAGTTGAGGAATTGCAGGGCAGTAAGAAGATTAATCTCGATAACGCGGTAGTTTTGCAATCCTGTGATTTAGATGGGAATATTACAGGGGCTCTTCCGTCAAATATTTTCAGTGGAGAAATATATATTATTGAAAAAGAAAATATGGCCACAAATTTTCAAACAACAGAAACATCAAGCCCAACCAAACAAACTGATAATTGTGAGGATGAAAATAATATTTGTTTTGAAAACGATGCTGAAAACGCGGACGAGGATCCAGATTATATCCCTGAAAACGAGACACAGGATCTTATTATACCAACTGGAAAGTCAAAGAGTCGCAAAAAAACTGCACAACGAGAAGAATGGACAGATAATAAGAACAAACGTCTTCGTGAATTAGGAATGGCGTACGGTGGATGGAAAAGGCCAAAGAATTCCAAGGGTGTACGAGGAATGAAGAGAAGTAAAAGAAAATTGGGGCAGCAATGCTTTTCTATTGCCTGCAAAAAGTCTCAATTAAGACATTGTGATACTTTTTTTGAAGATCAACGCTTGAAACTATTCGAAAATTTCTGGTCCGAAATGTCGTGGGATCAAAAAAAAATTTATATAACATCTTTAGTAAAAATAATTCCTAGAAACAGACCCACAGAGTCAACAAGTAATGAAAATTCCCGGAGACAGGTGACAAAACAATACTTCATTCCCAAAGCTGATGGTGAAAAAGTACAAGTTTGTCAGAAATTTTTTTTGAATACATTCGGCTTAAAAGAAACTATGGTTAGAAAATGGTTGTTACAGACACAGAACGGGATGCTTGTTGCCAAAAAAACTCTCAACGGACGAAGAAGAATGGAAAGGTTGAAATCTAGACCCATAAACATTCAAAAAGAAGACTTGATGAAGTTTTTGGATAATTTGCCAAAACTTCCTTCCCATTATTGCCGTCAGAATACCAGTAAATTATATGTTGAACCTGTTTTCGGTACAAGTAAGGCATGTATTTATAGAGAATATATTAAATGGTGCACATCATCTTCTGAAGCTGGTCCATTGTCCATCTGTAAGTTCTATAAAATGGTCCAGGAAAAAAACATTTCTTTCCAACAACCCAAAAAGGACCAATGCGATCTTTGTTGTAGTTTTGCAACAGGAAACACGACCGAGGACATTTACAATTTTCATATTTCTCAAAAAATGAAAGCTCGTGAGGAAAAGGAAAGTGACAAACAGCGTGGTGAAAAGGGCGAATGCATTACATTAACACAGGATTTGCAGGCGGTTAAAGTTTGCCCATTTCTAAATGCTTCAGCTCTATTCTTCAAAACTAAGTTATGCTGTCATAATTTCACGATTTGCAATATAAATAGTCGTCACTCCAGATGTTACTGGTTCACGGAAATAGATGCGGACTTAAATGCCTCAACTTTTGCGTCCTGCATTATAGATTATTTACAAGATATATACCAAGAGGGCAAGCCGATTATAATATGGAGTGATGGCTGCACTTACCAAAATAAAAACTCTACCTTGGCAAACGCCTTACTCTCTTTCAGTGTAGAAAAGAACATTGTAGTAGAACAAAAGTTCCTTGAAAAAGGACATACTCAAATGGAGGCCGATTCTATCCATGCTACTATTGAAAGAAAGATTAAAAATAAGCCGATTTATGTGCCGAACGACTACTGCGAGCATTCTTCAAGGGCAAGACAACATCCTGAACCATACGAAGTGAAAAGGTTATCATATGATTTTGTAAAAAATTATGAAAAAAACAAGATCTATTCGTCAATTCGACCGGGTAGGAAGGTTGGAGACCCCACTGTAAATGATATAAAGGTAATTAAGTATTCACCAGCTGGTGAAGTTCAAGTAAAATTACAATTTGATTCTGAATTCATTGAGTTACCTGTAAGAAAAAAGAAAGAATTGGTAGTTAATAAATTGAAGGATTTTGAGCAAACCCGTACTGCACCGATTAATATAAATTATCAAAAATGGGTTCATCTCCAGCAACTAAAAAGTGTAATACCGCAAGATTATCACTCATTTTATGATAACCTTCCTCATTTAGATAAGAACGACTGAACACCATATATTGTTCAACAATTTGTTATTTTTTTTTTATATATTTTTTACTTTTTTCTTTGAAAAATGCAATTTGAAGTGATATTGTACGTACTTTATTTTTTTGTTATTTTGTTCGTTTTAAGAATGAAACTTGAAAGATATGTATTACACTGAAGTTCCTATTTAATAAAATACCGATTTCTTATTAAATTATAATCTTTTATATTTTTTTTTTTTATGTTTTAAATGCACTACTTTACAGAATCAGTAGAATAAATTGTAATGGACATTAAAATGCAATATGTTTGTACAAAGTGTGACAAACTGTATGTCCGAAAAAATATTTGAAAATGGCATTGTGAGGAGACGTAACTGCCTCAAATATAAGTTAACATTATTATTTTACTATTTTCGATTAAAAAGGACTTCGAAATAATATTTTTAAGTTTAATAAACAACAAAAATTATTATGTCTAGAATACACATTATGAACGAAAACGTTTTATCTTCGTCCAGTAAAATCTGGTTTTCGTTTTTTCCTTTTCCTGTAAAATCGGGTTTTTGCACATACGTTCTTTCACAGTTAAGCTGACGAAATGGCGGTGTGTCGCACAGCGTGGTTCATATTTGCCGCAGCACATCAAAAGCCGCAAGCAATCTCATTTGCGATCGTGCGAACTTCCAAGTCGCCCTGCAGTGAAAGCACTTGTCAACGCAGTTTAAACAGAGCTTTTGACTTGTTACAAGCTTTCATTTTGAGTTTAGAAGCACTTAAAGCTCATGGTTGCCCATTTAGAAGTGCGGCATGAAAAAACCGCCAGCTGATTGTCAGAGGCAAAGAATATCGACGTCAGAGGCAGAGAATTATTACGTGAGAGCCGACGAACTTCTTGGCACTCTTTTCCTCTTGTACGTTATTTACATTATTTTAGTGACCTCTCTCTCACATTTTTCTTTTTAATCTTTTTTTCCTATACACTCAAAAAAGAGTTTCGGTTCTTATTGAGTAGATATTCTTTGGTCCAGACCTAAACCCAATAGAAAACCTTTGGGACATATAATTGGCGAGAAAGGTTTACAGGAACGGACGTCAATTTAATACAGTTTCTGAACTGAAAACTGAGATAAAAAAGTGCTGGGATGAGATTTCAATAGACACCATAAAAACATTAATTAATTCGATGCATAATCGAATATATGAAGTTATTCGTAACAATGGAGCTAAAACCAAATATTAAGCAAGATTTCATTATATTGGATTAAAATTTAGTTATTGAATTCATAAAAATTATTTATGTACATAACTTTATTATACTAGTACTTTTTTAAGGTTTATGTGTAAATATAATATTGATCCTGTCCAATATATTTATAAAATATATATGTATTTTTTGCTCTTTTAATACACCCCTTTCCACAAGAAAAGTGGGTGGGGTTATGGGAATTGCACGCACTGCATTTTATACTCGTAGTAAAGCATTGCAAATTTTGGAGACAGTTTTTTTTTTTAAGGGGCGTCCCAACAGTTAATAAATAAAAAAAAATAAAAAAATCCGCCTCTCAGACCATTGAGCCACCTCATGTTGGGCTACCACCGCGCCTAGTTGTACTTTTCTCAAAACAAGAATATTCTAGGAGCGAGAACCAGGCAATTTCACAGTCCATATACGACCGTTATAGCATGTTCACACTGCGAGATAATCACGAGATTAAACCGGTTTCGAGGTTTAACGCCTTGATCTCCTTCGAGATCGAGGAGATTTACCATACAAAAACTGTCAAATGCTGATCTCGAATCTGAGGAGATTCAATCGTAAACGCCTCGTAATCTCCATGTTATTGTGAATATACTAGTTCAAATTTTGATACATAGATGGCTTCAAGGAATATTTTCACAGTAAAGCTTAGTACGCAGATCAGGCTAAATTTATCCATGTAGACTTTTGCATTCTTGAGGATAAATTTAGCCCGCTTGTAGAGATAATTCGAGAGTGTAGACTGCTTACTTTTTGACATGTCAAACGGAAATGTTTACAGTTTTTCTGGAAATGGAATCAAGTGTCGAAAATATTATTGTATTATATTATCCACGAGTTTAATTGTGATGTGGGCTACATATCATATCATGAAAAACAAGAAGAAAAAGCCACGATATCGCGTAAATCCCTATTTAAGGGATAGGAATATCAAGGGTAGATTTGTTAATGATGTAATTTTTGTCATATGATTAATTTCATTTACAATATTTTTGATGATTATATTCATTTATCAGTTTGAAGATTTGAAAAAACATCGAGTGGCATTCCACGAAAATTTCCACATGAGTTTAAATGATTTTGAAATTATTTTCATGCCCGTAGAAGAACGTTTAACTTGGAAAAAAGCCACACGAAGCGACGTAATTCCAGCAAAAGTAAAATTTGCAGCAGTAATTGAGTAAGTTATGCATTACTTCACCGTATTACCTATGTCTAAGCTGTACATTATATGCTTTCAGATATTTAGCATCTGGTTCGTTGCAAAGACATGTGGCTTCAACATACCGGATCAGCAAACAACATTTTGGTCGAATAATTGACACTGTATGTAGCGCCATAATTGCAGAATTTAAGCAGGATACTCCACAACTAAATGAGGAATCTCTAAAAAAAAATGCTATGGATTTTGATAAGAAATGGCAATTCCCAACATGCACGGGTGCTATAGATGGGAGGCATGTTCCTTTGCAAGCACCTCGTAAGTCTGGCACTCTTTTTTACAATTACAAGGTAACATTTTTCTTTATATTAAGAGGAGGATACACCTAAAAATTTTTCCGAGTTGCAAACTACTACAAACAAGTCAAAATTTTGGTCACCCACATAATCGCAGGTCCCTTTTGCTTGTGTCGGTAGCTACCGCCTTTTTGTTCTCTGCTCTCTGTTTTCAGAAGCACGCAAAAAAATATCGATTTTCCGATTGCCTTCGCTTGGTGGTTTCTGCTGGGCTTCTGCTTGCTTGGCTTGTGCATCGAGATCACCTCGGTTAGTACTTGGCGCTTGCGGAAAAAAATGATGGATTGGAAAAGGGATGACGTAGGGGACGGGCAGATCGCAGGTCTTTCGTTCTTGGGTAAATTTCATTCTTGAGTGAATTTTACGATTGTGATTTGTAAATGCCCGATAAGAAAATTATTTTTGGTTGGGTTTGTTTTCTTTTAGATTGGATTTTTTAGAAACTTTACGAATTTAGATTATTATAAATAATAGTTCTATTTTGGAGTACTATTATGGAATTTTTATAAATTAATTATTAATAATCACCTTTTTCTCAATCTAAGAGGGACATATTTTTGTATTTTACCTGCATTCTGTGCCTCTACTTATGAAACATTTTGATTTAATTAATATACACTTGATCAACTAGGAGTATGATTTTTTATAGATTATTAATTAAGAGTTCTTTTATCAACTTAGTGGAGTAGAATTAGAGAGAGAGATGGCGGTATTAATTTACTTAGTGATTTGGAGGTAAAAAATAAACACATGTTTACATAACGCTCTCATTTGGCATTTCAATAATTTATTGATTTGCATTTGACTATTGACCCTAAATTCAGCGATGGCCTTTTTTTTGCTTGCTGTCCCCAGCAAAGCAAGTTATTTTTTTCAAGAAGTTTGTGTAAATATTCGCTGTGCGCATTTGAAAATTAAACGGACTTTAGATTTTAGAACCACGATTTTTGGTTTGCACTGTTTGACACAGAAACGGAATATGTTTATTTCAGTGGCATTTCTTCTATAAAATAATCGCAAGTCAACTACTAATCACCTTCTTTCGCGGCTCGAAATTTGAATCAATTTGGATCAATGAAATGGACGGAATCAGAGTATCTCTGTAACCTCTGAACTGAACCGCTTTCAATAAAATTTGGAATACTTCTACAACTTACCTCATACGTGATTGCTGAGAAGCGGTTTTTTGAAATTCAATTTAAAAGGGGGTAAAATAGGGATGAAAGTTTCTATGAAAATTCAAGTAAAAAAACTCTGTAAAAACATTTCCGTTCAAATAATTAGTACTTATAATACGTATTTATAACAATATTTAGCGAAAGAAAGTTAATATATAGATAAATAAAACCAGAATTTTGGCATAAATTAATGGGCTGCATTACACCAAGAAGGAGTTGCCCGATTTTGCTCATCTTCGAACTTGACCTTACAATTTTAACGAAGTATTACTATACCATATTTGAATCCTCTAGCTAGAAGCGTTTTCGAGTTACCCTCTCAAGAGATTAACTAACAACAGATAGACATACATGAAACGGTTTCTTTCCCCTTCCCTTTCATGAACATATAATTCTTATTTTTCTGTCTCCATTATTTCTCAATGGCGTTGAAAACGTCCAAAGCATCATCAAGTTGCAAATTATAATCTAGCATGAAAACTGAAGATGAATTAGTGAATAGATAAATGTAATTATTTTCTTGCGTATGTTTGTATTAAATTATTTGTTTTCTTTAGTTGTTTTTCAATCTTATCTACCTATGTACAAAATTATAAAAATTATTATAATATTACAGACAACTTGCTTCTTTACAGACAAGTTGCATTTGCATATTAAATTGGTACTAGAAAGTAGGAATTCCTAAAAGCAAGGCGAAAATCCTAAAGTCATGAATGAAAATTTACAAACGTTTATGTCACCCTCCTCGTCATAAAATACATAAACTCACAATCCACTGAAAAATACAAATTACAATGAGAACTCGTTTTGCACCTTTTTCTACCCTCCCCAGTCCCCGTCCCCAAATGTGTCAAGTGGCTAAATTGCCTGAACAAGAAAAATGCGTGTATGCAAAAATCGAATTTACTTTTCTCTACATCACATCGAACTCCTGAAATCTTTCATCCGCCGCAGCGCAGCCTCTAAGTGCTTGTTTTTTGCATATTCTACCTACGTCACTCGCTACGTCGCTGAAATTTCTCTCAGAGGAATCATGTACATGAACGGCACGCTCATATGATACACAAAGTGTTTGAGTGTATATGTTGTCAATAAATTGTTGGTCAAAAAGTGTGAAATTTTGCCTATTATTAGGCGGTTACGATTAAATTCTCTGAATTTTAAATCTAAATATTGCTAATATTATGCACCCTTTTATTCAAAAATGTTAAAAAAATAAAAGAAATGACATTTCTTTGTGTATGAATGAAAGAAAATCTGAAAAAATCCGTCCAAAAATAGAGGAAAAATGCATTTACAAAATTCAAGAAACTACTCTTAGAAAAATGTCCTTTCTGAAAAAACTAGGACCTTGTTTAAAAATCGCCCTATTCACAACGGATGCGAGCCTTCAATCTATCAAATGAGGTATATTACATTGGAATCCCTTCAGAAATAGAGGAGTTATCTGGTATCAACTTTTACCAAATTAGCCAAATTTGGCAAAACCACTTTTTTTAAACTGCTATAAAAAAAAATCTAGGACCTTGTTTAAAAATCGCCCTATTCACAACGGATGCGAACCTTCAATCTATCAAATGAGGTATATTTTATTGAAATCCCTTCAGAAATAAAGGAGTTATCTGGTATCAACTTTGGTCAATTTCGCGATTTAGGTGTATCCTCCTCTTAAAGAGGAAAGAAATTGACTTTCGCTTGATTACAGAGCTTTTTTTCTATTGTTTTGCTAGCGATTAGCGATGCATATTATAGGTTTGTGTATTTCGATGTTGGGGCCATGGGAAGTGAATGTGATGCAAATATTTTTGCATCATCAGAGTTTGGTCGCAAAGTCATGTCAGATGAAGTAGATTTCCCCAGTGATGCAGACATTGATGGCGAGGCAGTGCCATACAGCTTTGTGGGAGTTGGAGCTTTCCCATTGTGTAAGCGAATTATGAAGCCATTTTCTACAAGGACTACTTTAACTGATGAGCAACGGATCTTCAATTATCGTCTAAGTAGATCTCGAAGATGCGTTGAAAACGCTTTCGGCGTCCTATGCGCAAAGTGGCAATGTTTGAAAAGAACCATGTTTTGCTGCCCGGATAGGGCCCAGAAAATCGTAGCAGCTTGCTGCTTATTGCACAACTATTTCATTTCAACGAGAATGAGCCAATACTGCCCATCTACTTACGTTGATCAATATACTGAAGAAGGAGAATTAATACTAGGACAATGGAGGAACGAAGTCCCCAGCGATTCTTTAATGAACGGAGAACGATTGCGAAGCAGAGGCCGTCCGTCATTAAATGCAAAAATGAATCAATGTAAATTAATGAAATACTTTAATACGACAGGAGCAATTCCATGGCAACGCAAATCAGCAGGATTAGAATAGTTGTGTTTTTTGTTTTCAATAAATAAAAATATAATTCTTTAATTTTAATTATTTATTTCTCTTTTTTTATCCCTAATTGCTAACATAAAATCATAATGAAGATCTTCCACAGCTTCTTTTGGCAGATCCTGCATTAGTTCATCCAGAACTGCAAACATCGTTTGGTACTTCAGGGGTCTCACCATTTCTATATGGTCATGCTGCTTTTCTATGTAGGTTTGAAGACATTCCGCCAATGCGCCAAGTTGCGTTGGAACTTCTGTTTTGCTGCTTCGCTATTTTAGAAAATGAAATTTATTTATTGGAAGTTTCATACATAATTTTCAAAATTTACAGTCGACGTGTAATTTGACTCGAAAGTCTGTGATGCCCCATCATATAGGTCACTAGAAATAGTAGTTCTGAAATTCCATTTTGAAAGTTATTCAAGAAATCGTTTATGAAACAAATAATGAGATTACTTTCTTTGTTTTGACGTTTCCGGTATGAATGATAGCTCCCTTACAATAGAAAAATCGGTCTCGTCTTCTAAAGTTGGCTCGTCAATAGGTTCTCCACCCGCTGCACCAGACTTTCCCTTTATGACATTTTTCATTCTGTAACGTCTACTGGCAAGCAAAGATTTCCAATTGCTTTTGCATTCCGTAACTGAAAAAATAGCAGACACGAGTTACAATGTAATCTTTAAAGGCGTATTTAATATATTTACCTGATATCCCAATGTCTTTAGCGATTCTTTCCCATGCTTTATTCATCTCAATGGTATTCGCATGAGATTTGTTCCCCAAATCCCATATCAGGGGATGGCTTTTCACCAAATTTATCAATAGTTTTCTTTCTTCAAAGCTCATTGTATTTTTTTTCCTACATGGCTTTGCTTTTTTTGGTACTTGTGCCTTTGAAGACTTTGAGGGCTGCGGTTGATCCTGTTCATCCTCATCGCATGGACATGAATCGTCCCAATAATTATCCAGAAACTCATATTCCATCTATGAAATAACTATCTGCGATAATTATTTGTAAAAATTAATTGAAAAATTACTTACAATTCAATATAATTAGAATTTCTGCCAAATTGACCAAGCACAAACACAACTTTGATTTTTAAAAAAAGTGCGAAAATTGAAACTGTCAATTTTTATCCTCCGAAGAATAGAAATTCCATTTCTTGTGGATGAAAACGTGAAAAAAATCTCTACACTCGACCATTACTGCCATCTATATTTGAACAGTATAACGTTAAATGTTACCTTGATTCTTAACCTGATCTGCGTACCAACATCCGGGCTAAATTCATCCACACTTTTTTCCGCATTTATCCGCGTTTTTTTTACATAGGTTTTAAATGGAAATATAAATTTAGCCCGATCTGCGTACTAAGCTTAATTATATTACTCGTGACTCGTGCGTTTTCGATTAATTGCTATTTGCATTTTTCTAGTGGTTCGGTTTTCGCAATCTTCAGGTATTCGGTTTTCATTTGAACTTTTTTCGGTTAAGGTAATCGTAATAACTTACATATTTCGTTTGGTTTAATTGTACAGTTCCTTTTTTTTCAGTTTTACTTGTTCAACATGAACATAAAATGTGAGGTTAAATCAAAAAAAAGAACAGTTTGGTGGGAGGACGATGAAAGAGGCTTCATGGAATTGTGGCAGGAGAAAATGCCGCAATTGCGCTCGTCGAGAAAAAATGCTCATGTCTATGAAGAAATGGCGCATGCATTAAACTGCGCCACCGGAAAAACTTTCACGTCTAATGACATCAAAGTGAAAATACACAACATTACCAATCGATATAGGTAAAATTAAGTTGAATATAGTGGTTATTAGTAGGTAGAAATAAAATTATTAATTTTAGGAAAGAGAAAAAATTAATCGGTCCATCTGGTGGCTCGCCATCAGCCTGGAAGTGGTTCGATATAGTCCACGAAATTTTAGGATCATTCAAAAGTTTCAACGTGTCTCAACTTGGCGAGGACAATATTGAAGGTACACCAACATTTGCTGATTTTTGTTTTTATTTTTTAAAAATAATACAAATATATACCCATTCATTTCATTACAAACTTATTATTTTTGTTACAGAAGATTACAGAGCACTTGCGATGGAGGACGATGCTGCTGCTATAGATGATGCTGCTATGGAGGCAGAGTCTTCATGTGTGCTGTCCGAAATGAATTCGCCGTTGTCCTCAAGCCCCGTACCTTCAACATCTGGAACGAAAACTAATCAGAAGGCTATACTTCAAATAATGAAGAAGATGCAGACTGACAGCGAAAAAGCAAATGAAGAACTAAAAGTAATTGAGCAGAAAAAAATTGCAATATTAGAGAAAAATGCTGCTAACATCGAAAAATATGTAATGGATATGGGCGAGATAAAACAAGCATTTTTAAATGTTGCATCATTGTTAACCAAAAATAATAATTAAAAATGAAATAAAACTTACGAAAATAAGTAACCAACGCATTTCTTATTTCTTGTCCTCGACGGTCATTGTTGCCTATTATGATTGGGTTGCTTTCAGGAATCTCACGTTCTGTATCCACAGCCTGTTGTGCAGCTAGCCATCTTTTACTAACTTCATCATTCTCATCTCTTAAAAAGTTATGTAAACCGCAGCACGTTTTAATTATAAGTGTGGCGTTAACCAAATGATTGTCTATACCCCTTCCAACTCGTCTAAAGCGAGCCTTTAAATGGCCAAAAGCATTCTCGACAACTCTTCTACATTTGGACAAATTGTAGTTGAATTGCTTTTCAATGCTGGGCTGGTTAACTTTGAATGGGTACGGTTTCATTAAAAATTCACCAAATCTGAATGCTGAGTCGCCTAATATTACCACAGGAACATTTACCCCTGAAATTTGCTTTGCCATTTCGTGAAGCAAAGGAGAGTGCAATAGTTCTTGTTTTAGCAATGACTGCTCAAAAATTCGAGAATCGTTGCAACGCCCCGGACTGCCGACGTTTATATAAATGAAACGATATCTGAAAAAATATAAATTAAGTGAAACCGAGAATAATGTATTGCGAAGTTACCTTGCGTCTATCAAGGCCAGAAGAACAGTAGAATACCATCCCTTATAATTGAAGTAGTCTACTGCATCATTATTTGGTGGATGAATTTCTATATGAGTGCCATCTGCAAGAGTCAATAGCAAAAGAATAACAAACAATTTAATTGTAATATAGTGCAAATCTTACCAAGTGCTCCTAAAACTTGCGGAAAGCCAAGAGCATTAAACCCTTTCACATATTCATCAATTTTATTTACCGTGAGCGGAAAGTTTTTTAAGTGAAGAATCCGTAAACATTTCCATGCTTCCTGACAAAAATCCAACAATATGCTGCAAACTGTGGATTTTCCAACTCCAAACATATTGCCAATTGTTCGATATTCAGCTGAAGAACCGAGAGCGTACAAAGCAATTGCAATGCGTTTTTCTAAAGAGATAGCTTTCCTGAAGTTCGTATCTTTCTTTTTAAGACCTTTTAAAATGCCGCATAATTTTTGGAAAGATTTGCGATTCATGCGGAAGTTAGATTTAAAAAATGCATCCGAATTCATTTGGCACTCCCATTCCCAAAAATTTTGCTTGCGCCACTAAATTACAATATATTAATATCTTTTCTCTTATGTATAATATATTTATGTCTAATTGTCTATATACAAACCACAGTCCAGCACGACCTATTTGTTTCCAAAAAACATTTGGTCGCAACTGCATTGCACATTAGTATTGTGCGGTTTAACAACCACCGTCTGTTATTGCACTCCACTATTTCATTATTCAGATCGAACAATTCTTCTACAACCGCCGCTATATCCATCATTTTAAAAATTAGAAAAATAATTTTTAGCAAAAGACTTTCCATTTTATTTACCTTTCTCGCACAATATGTCAACAACAAGACTAACTGTCTAAGTTAATCTTCAAATCCCAGTGTGAACAGGCAAGATTTAAAAATTGAGATTATCTTAATCTTCGAGATTTATAACGCAGTCTGAACATGCTATTAGACCTTTGTGCATTTAATGTAATGCATTTCGGGGACTATAAAAGCGGTGGCCCAACAGCAATTCGACACTGCATTTCAGTCTGCTTCTCGGTAAGTTTTGCTTTCAGAATTACCATTTAGCCACAAAAAGAACTGCTTTCAGTCCTTAACCGGAAAAGTCTCTCGGGTTTAAAGCGCACTTTGACCAACGAGTCCTTTTTAACCACCCTTTCCATTTTTTCACTGCTCACCATCCTCCGGTCAGCAGTTCAACCTGACCTGCGTTTACAGCACACGGTCACGTCAACTTCCTTCCTCCTTCCTCAAAATTAGTTTCGCAAAAACTCGAGAACGCCTCGACCGATTTGAATGATTCTTTTTTAGTTTGCTTTGGGGTGGTTTAGGAGAAAAGAAAATTCAGAAAAACTCAAAGGGAAAGCCGGAAAATCGAAAAAATCGTGGTTTGCATTTTGTATGAGAATGCACTTTTCACAACCAGATGGTATTAGCGGCGGGCCTGTCGTTTGACAGCTCGATTCGATTCGATGATTCGATTATTCACACTCAATTCAATGATTCGATTTTTCACAGCGTGCGGTTGTGCCCAAAAGCCTAGTATGCTGTTCGGGCTAAATTTATCCGTGTAGACTTTCCCTTTCTTGAGGAAAAATTTAGCCGCTTGTAGAGATAATTGGAGAGTGTAGATTGCTTACTTTTTGACATACGTCAAACATAAATGTTGAGAGTTGAGTTGTTGTGATTTCACATTTTAACATTGAGAATGGATAATATAAATGTTATATCGGCTAGTGTAATTGTAATGTTGGCTACATTATATTGTAAAAAAAAAGAAAGAAAAAAGCCACAATACCGAGTAAATCCGTACCTAAAGGGCAGGAACATCAAGGGGAGATTTGCCAATGATGTAATTCTTAAAATACTATTGAGTTCATTTGCAGTACTTTTTATAATTATATTGATTTTTTAGTTCGACGATTGTTGTGATCGGTGTGGCGGAGGAGAACTTTCCTGCACCTGACAGCTGAGCCGCAGTCAGCTGACTGACAATTCAACGAGAAATTTTCACGGTCATCGGCGGCTGAATAAGATAACCTCTCAAGTCAGCCACGCACGTGCAGGATTTCTTCTCCGACAGTTGACAACATCGGCATGACAGTCGAGTGAGGGGAATCAGTCCCAGCTCGGCGGCCATGATCTGCCCGATCCCGATTGGCCAAATGTGGCCTGACTGGTAGCGAACCGGGACTGACATTCCTGTTCGAGAATGTTCGATCCCATGCGCATGCGGGAGGGAAAAACAAAGGTGGATACGACTGCGTGGGGAAATCGGCACCGGCGAGTCTGGGTAGCGGCAGTTAGTGTTGAAATAGCAGAAAAACAAGGTTCGTTTGAGAAATAAAAAGTCCGAGATAAAAATTGCGTTTGAGGAGTTCGACCAAGATAATAAAGATAATATTAGCAACATCGTGTGTGTTGATTACCGTGTTTATGCGGAATAACTGAGGAATGCGGTGACTTTCCATGGAACAAATCAAAAGCGTAGTGAAGAAAAAATCTAATAACGGATCGGTGTGGATTCGGATTATAGTGGATGGAAATTAATACCTGAAAAAGAAAAAAAAAAAGAGAAAAAAAAGGGGGAAAAAGAGGAAAAGGAAAAGGGACAACGAAAAGGAATTCCTTGTGTTCTGCCCCCGTAAATAAAAATTTATTCGTGCCCAGACGCAGCCCGTTGTAGAGAAGGAGGAAAAAGCTTGTCACGCCACTGCGAAGTTCCGGCGAACCCCCCCCCCCCCCCCCCCCCCTTTAGTGCCCACCGGAGTCGACGAGGGAAACCCGGCAAGTCCTCCCTTATTTAATTATCATTTCTTGCTTGCAGTAGTACTTTCTTTTGATTTCTTTTCACGTAAAATTGTTTTCTTTTGGTTTTGTTTTTGCGCCTCCTGAAGCACCTTAGCAGGTAGTGTTAGATGCATATAGATATGCTTAAGAGAATTTTGCTGAAAAAAAAAAAAAAAAAAAAAAACGCCAGAAAGTGTAGTTATAAGTAAACGTTCAAACAATTGTGAGTGAAGTGGTGACACTTGCGGTGCGCCCAACTCCCCCCGCGAATGGGTGATCCGGCGTGATCCGCCAACGAAATCCCATACCCAGACGCGGCCAAGGGATCGATCTCCCCCCAATTGGCGACGACAAACCTTCTTTAAAGTTTACTATAGTTTCACACGACACAAACAGCGACGAAATGTGATCACACTTCGGCCCTTTTGTCTTATTTTGTCCATAATTTTTCTTCGACTTTGAATTCCGATCTAATTAACCGTGGTTTACTTGGGTGGAGATATACGCGGCTGGGACAGCCCTTCACACTTTTGATAGCTTTTTGAATTTGCGTAATGATCCTGTAAAGGAGGAGTTTAAAGTAGAGATATACGACTGAAATTAATGAAAAATCTTTTTGTAAAAATAAAGGAGGACGCCATGAATTGAAACTTCGTTTTTTTTTGAGCTTCTCTTTCCCCCCTTTTGCCACATGCGTATATAAATTTTAATTTTCAGAGGGGGTTGACACTTGCAGGATTCCCTTCCCAATTGGGACATGGAAGGGAATAGAGGGTGGATAGGGGCAGTCCAAGGGGACTTCAACATCTTCGTCCCCCCTCAGTGCAGGTAGGTCCGGCCATGTCCCCCCCCCGCGCTCTGGTCGTTTTTTGTTCCTTTACCTGATCGCGGTTTTCGCTGTCCCTTCGCGTGAGATCTTCGTTATGCGGGACGAAACCCTGGGCTGCGAGG
This sequence comes from Leptogaster cylindrica, assembly GCA_963082835.1. Classification (NCBI taxonomy): domain Eukaryota; kingdom Metazoa; phylum Arthropoda; class Insecta; order Diptera; family Asilidae; genus Leptogaster; species Leptogaster cylindrica. The sequence continues at coordinate 21,489,982 of OY720107.1, forward strand.
ACGTTTTGGCCAACCCCCCCACACCTACTGCAATGCTAGCCGTCAAGCTCGCGCCGTTCACTGCGGTCCCAGGGGGAGGCAACTTAGCCGGGTGCCTCCTGGCAACAGCTGTTTCGTCGGGACTGACATCTGGCGGCTGTATGGAACATCCTCCAGGTGCCAGTCCCTGCTAGCATTTATGCTAGCACCAACCTAATTTAATACATAACACGATTTGAAAAAGCATCATTTCGCATTTCATGAAAATTTCCATATGAATGCAAATGACTTTGAAAATGTTTTTTTCCGAATAGAAGAACGCTTGCTCTGTAAAAAAGCAACACGAAAAGACGAAATTCCAGTAAAGGTTAAATTTGCTGCAGTGATTGAGTAAGTTACATAATATGAATTACTTTTCTGTACTAACATTATTTGCTTTTAGATATTTATCGCCTGGTTTTCTTCAAAGGCATGTGGCGTCAACTTGTCGAATAAGCAAACAGCATTTTGGTACAATTAATTATTAATACGGTGTGTGATGCCATAAATGAGGAATTCGGGAAGGATACTCCACAAGTAAACAAAGAAACAATCAAAAAAATTGCTAAGGAGTTTGGCGATAAGTGACAATATCCTACTTGCGCGGGCGCTTTAGATGGCAAACACGTTCCGCTGAAAGCTCCTGATAAATCTGGCAGTCGTTTTTACAATTACAAGGTAAAATTTTTATTGATTTTAAATATAAATGTAACTGAATTTTGCAATATTGCAGTGTTTTTTCTCTATTGTATTGATGGCGATTAGCGATGCTAATTATAAATTTGTTTACTTCGATGTTGGGGCTTTGGGAAGCGAATGCGATGCGAACATATTTGCAACATCAAAGTTTGGTAGATCAGTAATGTCTGACAAAATAGATTTCCCTGATGATATAGAGATTAATGGTCAGCAAGTGCCATACTCCTTTCTGGGTGATGGAGCTGTCCCATTGGGTAAGAGAATAATGAGGCCATTTTCTACTAAATCTATGTCTGACGAACAACGGATTTTCAATTATCGTCTCAGTCGAGCTCGAAGATGCGTTGAAAATGCTTTTGGCGTCTTATGCACAAAATGGCTGTGTTTAAAAAGAACTATGCTTTGCTCCCCGGATAGAGCCCAAAAAATTATAACAGCTCGTTGCTTGCTGCATAATTATTTCATTTCTACAAGAATGAGACAATACTACCCACCTAGTTACGTAATCCAGTATGACGAAGAAGGACAGCTGATAATAGGACAATTTTTCATAACTATTTTTGTATGGTAAAAGGACATGCAATCAAATGGTTTTTGCGTTTTATCTCGAAAACGAAGGAAGATACGTCAAAAATTCAAGAGAACAAAAATTTGTATTTTTGCTTGCTTTATCTAAAAAAATATCATAATTAGAAAAAATTCAGTGGCGTACACATTTTTTGTCAATAATATTGCTTAGGGTGCCCCCACGCACGCCACTGGACTTAATAACCTTAGTCTAGTTTAAGGTGAAATGAACTCCTTATTACTGCGAAAAATGCTGCAAAATTTCAAAAAAATCGGACAAAAGATATTTCAGATATTGCTAAAAAACCGATATTTTTAAGAAGTATCTGTCGAAACCATGCATTTCCGGACTACGTTTATATGAACTTTTTTTCATGAAATGGACTCAGAAATCACCCCCTTAAATATTGCCGTGTTGTTTTTAAACACCCTGTATGTGCAGAATATTATTTTACCTTTTGCAAATTTTTAATCCAGCTTATTAAATATACCCAATATATTTACTTTGTAGCAAAGCATTCCAACTATACCTACAGTCCTACACTAACAATTTCCATAACTGACTGACAGACAAAGCACGGACTAAATCGCTGGACTTAAAAAGCTGAAATTTTTGCAACAACTAAAACCGAATTTTTTGAAATTCCACACCTAAAGGGGTAAAATAGGGGATGAAAGTTTGGTTCCGCCATATTTTAAGTAAAAAATTCAAAAAAATTGGTATTCGTCCTTGTGTTAGAAATAAAGAAATACCTGTATCAGAATTTTTTTTTTTTAAATTCTACCCGTAAGGGGGTAAACTGGGGGTTGAAAGTACCTATCTATGAAGTTCAAAGATTCTTTGAAGTAAGAAAATCATAAAAATTGGTATGTGATACAATTTTACAATTAATCGCTTTGTTTTGATTTACACTCGACAAGTAATTTAATAGGTGACGATCACCATGGCAACCATGGTAACATGGTAAACAAACAACGAACAAATTTAGGGAAGAATCAGGAATAAAGTCAGAGTCTAGATTGAAACGCACGAGTTTACTTTCGAACCTCTCACTGAAGAGCCAGCTAATCTAGCGGCCACGAGACTCCCCCAGTGCCAGCTTTTCAAGCGGCCCATTCCCAATAAACTTAGAGCCTGCTTTTCAAGCGGCCAAATAAAAATTCCCATCAGAGACTGCTAGAGGTAGAGGACTGCCCAAACAAGAGAAAACTAAACCAATTCGGCAAAAAACTACCACACCGATATCTGGCGACGAGTATTTGTTTATTACATGGCGACCATGACATCTGCGGACCAAGACATCGGAAGAAGATTCGAGGAATTGTTCAGATTTGCGGAGAAGCATAGAAGACCAGAGGCCAACATCAGGGAGCTGACCTTGTATCCAGTTGGGGTAGATATCACGAAACTGAAAATAGAGACGAAAAAACCAGCAGAGGAAATTAGAGGAACTCCAGATCCGGGCCAGGGGCCGAAGCCGATCACGATAGAGGAGTACAGAAGGAAGGTCCAAGCGAGACGACGGGCTAAGGAGCAACCTCAGAAGCCGAAGCGAGGAGGAAGGCGCGAAAAATTAAGAAAGAGTATCAGGGACCTCAAGACGATTGAAGCCAAAGTAGAAACTGAGGAGGAGAAGAAGCTTTATAAAAAGATGGTAGAAATTAGGAAAATCGAGTTGAATAATTTAAAAAGAAAATGTTAGATTGAATTAGATTATTTAGTGTATAAAGGACAGAAAATAATAAAAACAATAGCTTGTGTTTGTAGAATTTTGTAATTTGTTTGGTTTGGGATCGAAGCAGTGTGATTAGAGGCTTAGTGGTGTATCCAAAATGGGGAACACCAAATCAGTTAAGAGCGATGGTGCGATCGTAAACAACGTAGTGCTAGACGACACAGTCACTATAGAGAACGATCATATGGTGATATTACTATCGGTAATCGCAGCAATAAAAGTACTTGAGTTGGTTTATACTTTATATAGGCATCATAGAAGAAGTTTGCGGAAGAGATATACGAATGGGCCAGCAGTAATTAACGTATAAAGGCCAATGGATAATCTTAAAGAAATCGAAGAAGCACTTATACAAATACTAACAAATAGCACGAAATGTAAAAATAGGCCGTACAGCGAGAAAACGATAAAAGAAAAGCGGCAGAAAGTAAGTGATCTTTTTGAAAAAGCAAAAGAAATCGATGGCATAGTGGTAGAGCACCAGGAGGCGTTGAAAATAAAGGAGAAATTTGGAGAAATAAAGGCAATAATAGCAAGAATTGTGGAAGTCCTTAAAGAACACGAGGCAGGAGCAAAGGTAGAACTAAACGTAGCATAAATGGTATTTGATATAAAAACAGCAACATCCCTGTTGCAACCCTATTCGGGGAAGCATGAGGAAACGGAGACATTCATAGGATCAATGGAATTATTGGATGATTTAACGGAGACAGAGAATAAGAACGTTATGATAAAGTTCATAAAAACACGCATTACGGGAAAGGCGAAATATGTAATTACGGATGAGGTGAAAACAGTGGAACAAATAAAGGCCAAATTATTGGAAAAATTTTCGACGAAACTGTCTTCGGATGCTGTGTCGACGCAGTTGAAGACCTGTCAGCAGGGAAACAAGAAAATAATAGACTTTGCGAATCAGATAGAGGGTTTGTCAAGCCAGCTAGCGCGAGCATTTATCGCGGAAAAAGTAGCGACAGGAGAGGCAGCAGAAAAACTGGCTGAGAAGTTCGCTATTCAGGCTTTCACAAGCAATGTAGCAAGTTCTGAAACAGCGCTGATAATTAAGGCGGGATCGCACAATACACTGTCCGAGGTCACTGCAAAGGCAATCACAGTGGATAAACCACAGCCTAGCAGTAGCATACTGCACTATAACGTGAGGCCGAATAACAGACAGCAAGGTAGTTTCCAAAATAGAGGTCGAGGAAATTACCCGAGTAGGTATCCACAGAAGAATTACAGACCAGGAAACCAGTGGTTCCAGCGGAGCAACAACCAGAACCAAAGTAGGTTCAATCAGGGCAGAGATCAGCGGAATAACACCAGTAATCAGGAGAGAAATTATGCAAGACAGGATACAGTAACAATTATGGCAGCAGTAGCTACCAGAGCAACCGCTATCAAAACAATACTATACAAGGAATCAGCCTAGAAGGGTTCATCATATACAGGAATCGGGGGAATACCAAACCCCCCAACCAGAGCTGGAAGAGATACGGTTGGGGGAGGCGAGCAGAGCTGCTCAAGAATTTACACACTGAATTTGTCTTTATCAAATTTCGTCAAAGCGTATGTTGACATGTGTGGTACAACATGCGCGCTAAATCACCAAATCTGTTCTGACTTCTTTTTCATGGACAGGGATATCTAGAACACCGGGAATTGAAAAAAAAATTGGCATTTCAATCTTGTGCAGGCATTTTGCATATTTTCTTCAAAATAATTCAATTGGCTGATTCACGGTGGACTAAACAACGGAACGCGGATTTTTTTAAATTGACAATTTTAAAACATGCCAAGCAAATTAGTGATGCATTTAATAAGAAAAATAAAGTTAATGAAACTAGAGATGAGTTGCCTGAAGCTGATAATGAAGTGGCAACGTCTTCAAATAATCTTACAGAAGGAAATGTAGCAATTTTCAATAACTATGATAGTGAAAACAATTAATGTTTAATTATTTATTATTACATCCTTGCGTTTTTACAATTTTAGCTGGAACTGTTTGAAAAATTTTAATAAATTAAGACAATTTGTTTATGTATTTATTTTAGCGTCCAAGGTGTGAATTAAAGATAAGAAAACAAATTCAGTATGGTACTGCAAACAGAACATTTTACATTTAATTTCGTTCACTGAATATAATTTAGGTCCATTAAATTTAAACTTGTGTGACACACTATTTAACGTAGAAAATTACTCTCCTTGCGATGCATATATATTTAGGCGAGATGAATGAAAAGGTTTTACAAAAAAATCATATTTATTCTGAAGACTAGCTCCATAAATATGCAGTTTACTTTGAAAATATGTTACGTATATCATCGAGACAATTTCCCCACTTGTGGTCATAAAAAAACTATTTTTTTCATCTCCTTTTAAAACGAAGTCATGGTTTAAATATATTTCTTTGTAAACTTTTTGACATGATGGTAAATTAGGTTTTTCATTCAAAATTTCTTTTTTTACATAAACCACCGAGTCTATTGGCTGTTTTGTATTATATAATGTTGACAACTCAATAACTCGTTTGCTTTTTTGACTCAAGGGTAAATTTCCATTGCGGACCAAACCTTTTAAATGACCAAGAAAATTTTCAAATGGATAAGAACTAATTCCAGGCAATGGTCCAAACTTTTTAACGTCGTCCAGCACATGACATAAATATGAATGTTACTGCTTATTGAGTCTATTCCGTAAATATCAATAAATAGTTCTATATATTCTTCCAGCAGTTTATCGCCAATGGAAATATAATTTAAGTATTCTTGACATGAAAGCATCGTAACAGCACAGCTAAGCATTAAAAAATGTTCATATACCTCCTGAGGTAAAAAATCTTTTAGGACAACCACGCCAAGATAAAGTAAAAAAGTTCGATATTCAGAACCTTTCCAATATTTTAAAACATTCAAGCCAGTGGCGTACTTATGGGGGGTCTATATAACCCCCCCCCCCCCCCCCCCCTTAAAAATCAAAATCAAAAATTCGTATCACAGCAATCCTACTTTGCGTCATGTTTTCTTGGAACGTATCTACGACGCAAAGCAAGGCTTGGGTGTATTAGCTAATTAACTGATATTCACGGTAAAGGATGGAAATCTTTGTGGCGGTTTGACCGAAGCCCGGAGCGGTATTGATTTTGGTTTCTTTAACTTGAGTGGTAGTGGTAACACTGCGCGCATCCGCTGTAAGCACACGCAGCCGTCGCAACCTAGTGCAGCTACGTCAGTCGGCTTTTCCTTTTAATCAGGTTAATCCCTTGCCAAACAAATCATTGAATATTTACAAAAATATGGAGTTGACTTAAATTTTTTAAGGGGGCAAGGCTACGACGGAGCAGCCAATATGGCGGGGATGTATAATGGTGTGCACAGAATTATACAAAACAACTACCCGGCTGCCTTATACGTGCATTGTGCTGCTCATGCTCTCAATCTGGCTGTAACTAAAGCATGTGAACTGCAAGATATCTGGAACTGCCTTGGCGTAGTACAAAAAGTCCACACATTTTTTAACACACCTAAAAGGCAAGCTGTTTTACTAAACTGCATTCTTCAATCCGGTTTAAATCCTCGAGTCAAAACTGTCAAAAGAATATCAACAACAAGATGGACGTCAAGGTACTACTCAATCCAAGATTTTTTGCACATTATAGATTTTGTAATTGAAACCTTGACTATAATATCGTCCTGGAAAGATGGCAGTGATGCAAGTACATTGAAGTAGGGAATTTTGAATTCTGATTTTATTGTTTCTGTACATATTGTTTCAACGGTATTTGCTTACTGCTTACCATTGTGCAAAACTCTTCAAAAGGAAGCTATTAACTTAAAACAAATGGTTTACCTATCCAAGACATGTTTGACAGAACTGCAAAGTTTAAGACAAAACTCTGAAAATGAATTTGGTTCAATTTTCAAATGTGTACAAGCAGTTGCAAATGACCAGGAAGTAGACATAAAAACTCCAAGACTTTGTGGGAAACAAAGAAACCGAAGTAATGTTGTTAGTTCATCCGATAACGAAACATCAAGCAGCAACACTGAAACTTACTACAGAAAAAATGTTTTTATTCCATTTTTAGATTCTTTCATCAACCAGCTCGGTGAACGATTTGACCAACATGAGTCTGTGTTTCTGGGTTTTCAATGTTTATTTGGGCCTGTTGATGATAGCTGTAAAGAGAAGTTGTACCCCCAGGTGACATATTTATTGAATTAAAGTTATGGCAAAACGAAATTCAGAGGCAAGAGTTGACGCTGGCAGATGTTTTTAAGTCCGCAACTAAGGCACTCGACTTTTGCGATGTTACGTTATATCCAAATGTTTACAGATTGTTTAAAATACTATGTATTCTGCCTGTGACTACGTGCACCCCAGAACGGACATTTTCAACTCTAAAACGAGTCAAGACATACCTCAGAAATACTACTGGGCAGGTAAGAAACAATGAATGAAATCAATCAATGTTATGCTAAAACGTAAAATGGTTACACTGTGAAGCATGTTCTTCCCTAGATTTATTAGTTTTCACTACAGTTAAACACTAACAATTCATGAATAAATAAGTAAATAGACATTAAGAAGAATCAACCTATTTTATCTGTATTGTTCCACTGTTATTTTGTTACAGACAAGATTATACGGACTGGCATTACTCAGTGTTCATCGAGAAATCGACATTTCATCAGACAAAGTTATTGATGACATGGCAAAAAAACCAAGAAAACTTGAGTTTGTACTGTAGTGTACAAAATATAATATGCCTCAAACTTTCGTCTCGCCTATCTATTATGATAGCTCGCCTTCATTTTAGTGAAAAAAAAAAACTAAAAGACTTGTAACGTTCTTTGAAAAATATTAAATGTAGCCCTGTTTTTCTTAAATACATTCATGTTATAAAGCAAAATTTCGTGTATTAGTACCCGATAAGGTGTGCTATTCAATCTGATCCATCCACTCCCCCCCCCCCCCCCCCCCCCCCCCCAAAGCCAAGTCCTAGTTACGCCACTGATTTCAAGCCCCTTATAGCCCGTTAAATATCCAGTGGTCTTGTTTCATTACACATCTCTAACATTTCTGACAGTAATTCAGCATCTCTTGGATAGTTTGGTACGAAAATTATAACTGCCTTCGGGCTATCCATCCACCTTCGCATGATATCAATAATTTTCATTTATATTAAAATTATTTAATTAGCATGTGAAATTCACTTTACCTAAATAAAATAAATGTAAAGAATCTGCAATAACAAAATCTTCGACCATATTAATAGGTAATTCTATTAACGGGGTATATTGTTTATGGTGATCCTCATCAATATTGTTACGAAACCCTTCATCTGTTCTACGTGGACAGTCAGTTTTGGGATAAGACATATGGCGCCCCTTCTTGTCCCACAAACCAGTTACTGTGCATTTAATACAACTGCCTAGTTCAGCGTTTGAACCTGGAGTTCCTACAAAAGGTGGGAATAACTGAAATATGTATGATTGTATAGTGTACTAATTATTTATAAGCTTTATATATGTTTCAGTACGAGTTTGTCCGGGCGGATTCTCGCAAGTGAATTTTGACCCACTTCTAATCGTCCGATTAATCTGTAATTTGGCAAGTGGGTAGATTTCAGGTGACAATAGATGTTTCTGTATTTTTTTGTTTTATTACTCAAATTTTCGTAGTTATCGTAGGATTTTGGTTAAACAATTTGTTGCATATCTTTAGGCGTTCCCGGCAGCCAATTTTCAAATAAATCATTGGTAAAATATCGTGATTGCATACATATAGGTGTTTTGGCGGACATTTCATTTTCTGTGCAAGTGTGCACACCTCCTTTTAGCTCAGCTGGTTGGTACATTACACTAGGGATGGGAAAAACCTACCGGTTTAAGCCGAAAACCGGTGGCTAGGCTGAATAGTTTTATACAAAAACTCGAGAACACTTGTAGGTAGAGACTTGAAATTTGACACGATGATACTTCGTTAAAGTGGTAATATCGTTATCGATATCGTGGGATATCGTTAAAAAGCTTTTTACATACAGTTTTAATACAAAAATAAATCATATAAACTTTCAAAACCATAAACTATTAATTTCATAAGGGTATAAGAATTATTCTCCATGTGGATGTGTTCCGAGCCTCAGACGATACGTGTCATTCATGAGTTTTGAAGTTTTGTGAGGTTATGGGTATGAGAATTCTTGTCCATGTGCATGTGTGCAAAGCCTCAGACAGTAGGTGTCATTTATATGAGTTTTGAAGTGTTGTGATATATTTCGAAATGAAACGAGCGTTTAAATTAGTAAGTGGGGACGAGATCTTATCAAAGGAAAACCCAACTGATTGGGCGCAATGCTTCATCTGTCAGAATATTACCAAGGAAGAATTGATGTGTCCCGCGAAAAAGAAGGGCCAAGGATACACGTCTATTGCAGACAATTTGCCTAACTTCGCGGAATTAGGGCGCTTGCCTCAAACATTAAGTCTGTCTCGTCTTAATGACGGGAATGGTGTAACAGAGACATTATTAGCAAGAAAAGCATTGGTTCACAAATCTTGTTCTCTATGGTTCAATGAAAATGAACTCGAGCGTGCTCGCAAGCGAGTCGCTAGAAACGAAGGAATGGGTCAATCTTCAGGAGTAAATAATCGATTTACCAGAAGCCAGCACTCTAAATGGGATGATGTGGAAGTACCAAATTGTTTTTTTTTTTGTGATGAACCGGGCTCTAAAACTAAACGTCTCACTCTTGCGACGACTTTCGAACTTGACTGGAATGTCAGACAGTGCGCTTCGAACCTTCAAGATCAGAAACTTTTGGCTAAACTGAGTGCTGGCGATATGGTAGCAATTGATGCAGTATACCACAAATCCTGCCTGGCTAATCTGTATAAATAGACACAGAAATCGTCCTAAACCTGCCGGTGACTTAAAAATGCAGAAAGCGTTCAGGTACGCATTTTCAGATCTTGTATCCTATATTGACAGATGTCTTGACGACACAGACCATGCCATTGTGTTCCGCCTAGCTGACCTGAAAAATAGGTACTGCTCAAGACTCAATCAGATGGGCATTGATACAACGAATGTTCATGCAACGAGGCTAAAGCAAAAAATTTTGACGTATCTGCCAGAGTTAGAAGCGCACACTGTGGGCCGTGATGTGGTCCTGAGTTTGAGTTCTGACGTAGGTGCATCCCTCCGAAGAGCTTGTGAGTATGATGCTGAAGCCGAGGGAGTAATTTTGTCTCGAGCGGGTGGCATATTACGCCGCGAAATTTTAAAAAGAAATGAGTGGAAATTCGATGGAAACTTCAGACACTCATGTCAAGCAGACTCTGTCCCAGAATCCATCCTAAGTTTCGTATCGCAGATATGCCGAGGAAAAAGTGCGTGTTGTGTCGTAGGAGAGGAGAATGCGAACCTACAAGCATGCCTTACAGTTTCACAGCTTCTTGTTTTCAACACCTACAAAAATAGCACATCTCTAGGTTTACGACATAGTAGCTACCAAGACACGCCTTTGACCTACTTTATTGGCTGTCTTTTACATGTCAAAACAAGGTCCAAAAAACTGATTGATATGATGTACACATTAGGCTTATCAATATCATATGAATCGGTTCTGAAGCTTTCTGCAGACGTAGGACATACAATCATGAGACATGTTGAAAGGATTGGTGTCGTGTGTCCTCCTAGTTTACATGGGAACATCTTCACAACATCTGCAGTTGACAACATAGACCATAATCCATCCTCAACCACGTCAGGCTCTTCGTTTCATGGCACTGGAATTTCTCTCTTTCAACATTCAGAAGTTACCGAAGCTGGTTTGATAGTACCTCCTCTCATTTTACATGACAACAAATCTAGAAGAATGCCTTCACTTCCTGAGAGCTACGCTTTTGTACCATCTGTGACAATGCCAGCAAAAGTGCATATTCCAAAAGTTACTGAATCGTTATTAGGTATTCCATCTGAAACGTTGGTAACAACAGCTTTTTCAGAAGAAGTTGACTGGTGTAAGCACGTTGCCAATGTTGTCAAGACTGAAGACATGCCAACAGTGGAATCCTCTTCAAGATCTTCATGGGCTGTTTATCACAGTCATAACACAAGTGTCGTTTCGCAGTGCATTAAGTCATCCTCCGTACTACTCCCACTTTTTCCGGACAGTTCCAAGTCTCACGCAATGATTAAACATGCCATGGACGTTGTGAAGCATGCCATTTGCTTCTTAACAATTTGCTTCGAACCAGACTCCAGTAAGAGCATGTGATCAGCCCCTATTTAAGATAGCGAAGGAGATTCAGTATGTTTGGCCCGAAGAATTTGGGGAAGACAAATTTGTGGTTATACCAGGAGGCCTGCATATTAAAATGGCTATGTTGAAATGTATGGGCGACTTACTTGAAAGAACTGGTTGGGTTGCTGCTCTTGAAAGATCTGAGGGTCAATTCTTGTTCCGTGAAGTGGTGAAGTGAAAGCTTTTTTCACCACTTCACTTTTTTCCGATTCTCTTTTGATGAAAAGTGAAAATGAAACGTCAAAATTTTATATGATAAATTTTTTTTCACCGGTCTGTTATTGTGAAAATTTTTTTCGTGCGAATGAAAAATGCCGGCCAGAGGAAGGAAACCGACAGAGGCACAAAAAATCTATTTAATAAGTGTTCTCGAGGATGATGTTGACTTTGCACACGACAGGTAAGATGAAAAGGAAGATCACTGCTTTTTTTAATTTTGAACATTCGCTGATTTGGTACAATTATTTTCAGATTTACTGCAGTAAACGGCGCTCAGGTCCGTGATGAAAAGTGGAAGGAAGTCGCCGAGGCATTAAATGCAATTGGTGGAGCCAACAAAGATGGTGCAAAGTGCAGGATGTGTTGGTGCGCTTTGAAGTAATGTAATTGCGCATATCATTTCGAATATCAATTAATTCTCAATTTATTATTTTCAAGAACTGCCGTCCGGAACAAGTGGGCAACAATTCAGAAGGCTCGCAACCAAAGCGGCATCAATGGGTTGACACCGTTAAAAAATCTAACCAATTTGGAGGATAGAATTTTAAAACTTATGGACACGAGAGCTGTCGATGGGGACCCCGCATGTGGTGAATTGGGAGTAGGTGCAATTGTAAGTAGCTGTATAAATCAAAACCTAAAAATTCAAAACTGAGAATAGTCGTTTCACTGATATCTTCTTATTTCAATAGGATGTAGATGATCTCAATCTAATGGATTGTGATGAGGAGATCGTGGTGGAGATTTTGTCGGAGGTACCAGCAGTAGCACATGCTGCACCGGCAACATCTCCATCAGCTGCACTGGGACCATCTACATCAGCAGCAACGGCACTATCCCCATCAACTGCAGCAGCAGAGCCGTCCGCAACAGCGTCGCGCCCACATCCATCTCGGTCGTCTAACGTCGGGAGACAAACAAGGACACGCAAACGTCGTCGGACTGTGGAGTTTAACGATAATGTTTTTCTCAAAGAATATTTAATAATTGAAAAAAGAAAATTAGAGTTGGAAGAGAAGAAAATAAAATTAGAAGAAAAAAAAATAGCACAAAACGATGTGATCAAGCAAAAACTTATCGAGTTGGTGGACGTATTAAAAAATAGGAATTAAAAAGTGAAATTTTTATTGATTTATTAACACCGATACTCCTTAATTACAATATTGTTTTCTTTGTGACTTCCAAAGAAATTAGAAATAATTCCTCACTAAACTTGACCTCACATTTCTTCCAATATTCAACACTCTGTTCTGATCAAAAAGTTCAACGTCCACGTCCTCGTCCTCGTCGTCTGAATCTTCAGATTCAAGCTTTATAGTAGATAGGTAACAACGGATTCAGCGTGAATACAAATGTAATTGATCAACTTCAATCCGATCACCTTACTACACTTACATATTTTTCTTGTTTTCTCCTTTTTAGTACACTTATATAAAGCTTGTACCTAAAAAATTTTTTTTTTATTTTATTTTTTCCCTTAGTCTTTGAAACACCTTTTGAAGGTTCTGTATGTGATGTGATTGCGAGCATCCTAAAACTATGATGTCGTCAATATATAGGAAGGCGATTTCCGGCGTTAAGCCTGCCATAGCGATTGTATAATATATAGAGCAGAGAACTTATGGACAACCTGGACTGAAAACGGCCCACCAGATGCTAGATACAACAGAAGCAAACATGGTTGGTTTGACCTTGTAAAGTTTGAGGAGTGGTTTACTGCGCACCTTCTACCTGTGTTGAAAAAACAAGAGGGCCCAAAAGTAATTATTGGAGACAATTTGTCCTCTCATCTTAGTCTAAAAGATGTAAAATAGTGTGAGGAAAACAACATAAGTTTTGTCTGTCTACCGCCAAATTCGTCACACCTAACCCAGCCCCTAGATGTCGCCTATTTTAGGCCAATGAAAGCAAAATGGAGAGAACTTTTAGTCAGATGGAAACAATCAGAAGCTGGAAAAACTGCAGGATGTTTGCCAAAAGATCAGTTTCCTATGTTACTACGAACTGTCTTGGATGAACTGAAACCAAAGGTAGAAAGTAACATCATAACGGGCTTTAAAAAATCAGGAATTTTTCCTGCAATCAAAGAAGAAATACTATCACGATTGCCACAACAGGACAGATCTCTAGACCTTAGTTTAGTAGGAGATGTTTTCCTTGCCCACTTCGAAAACAGAAGACAAAAATTTGTGAAGCCTCAAGGAAAGAAAAAAAAAATGAACGTTCCAGCAGGCAAGAGCGACCGGTCATCTGATCTTGAGCCAGAACAATCTACTTCCACGGAGGTGGGGATGGCAACTTCATGTGAGAATAAGAGAAATCAAAAACCAAAAGTTACAACATTCGTTGCAAAAGAGGCTCCAAGGAAGCGAATTAAAAAAAGGCATGAATCTAGTTCTACGTCTGAAGATGAAGACGCTTTTAGCATTCAGGATTAAGGTGAAAGTGATTTGGTTCTCTCTGAGACCTCAGAAGATGAAATGTTTGAGCCCCTTCCAACTCTATCGAAATCATCAGCAAGTTTAAAAGTCATTGAAGAAAACCAAGACGTTGGAAAAGATTCTCTCAAGGAGGGAAACTTCGTTTTAGTAACATGGAACGATTTGTTGTTTGCAGGAATGGTAACAAAAGTTAATGATACGGGTGCGTATACCTGGACCGCATGGGCCAAGTAAGAAGTCCTGGAAATGGCCGTCAGCTAAAGACGTCATGCACTATAAGTGGTGTGCTATTGTGGCAATGCCACATGCGATAGGAATAAGTAGGAAGAAATACGAAAAAAGAAAAGAGAAAAATCAAATGAGAGGAGAACCGTTAAGCTGCCGGCAGTTGCGGAGTAGCGATCAAAGTGTTCGGGTGATTCGATAATAGGAATCTTAAGGCATTTTGTATTTTAAAAAAATAAATGTTAGTTGATACTAATGAGTGAGCTTTATTAAATTGCGTGAGTGCCCCTTACACTATACACAAAAAAATAACCCCGCCTAGGCCAATCAAGACAGGATTGTTTTCAATAATATTGTAAATATTGTAAAAACACTTTTGTACTTTAAGCGTGGTACGCTGCTCGAGCTAAACTAAATTTTCATATAAAATTTAGCTCGAGATTTAGCGCGATAAATTTTTAGCTCGAGATTTAGCAAAGCAGTACGCTCATCGTGAAAAAATCATTAAAAATTACAGTGCAAAATATACCCAACAGATGGCAATTATCAAGTCTCCAAATATAAATGTCAAAATTTAGTTTGCAAATTATTGTTCCGGGACAATACTTGTAGCTAAATTTTGACATTTCTCAATCAACATTTACAAATATGGCTGAATTTGAAGAGTTTATTGAAAATGGTAGTAATAATTATGAATATAACGATTATATGAATATGAAGAATTTGAAAGTGATGGTGAATGTAGTGAATATAGTGCAAGTATAAATAGTTTTAAAATAATTGGAGTTCATACAAACAATGAAAATAATAATGGTGATAATTAAAAATAAACCAAAAAAAGGACTTATCAACAGCGGATAAAAAAAATTTGTAGATTAGTAAAAGACAAACAATGTATATGGGATCTAAAAAATAAACTGCATCGAAACAATCACGCTGTTGTGGCTGCTTGGAAGGATATTGCAAAAGACATGAATAGTTCTGGTAAGTTTAATACCAAATATAATGCAAAATAAATTAATATAGCCATATTACTTTTCCATTTTGTTGAAAAAATATTTGATACATGCAAATCAACATTCAAATCCTTAAAGGATAGTTTGCGATACCACAAGCAGAAGGGTTCATTTAAAAATAAATCTGGGAGTGCAGCACCTAATAATGATAGCGACGATGGTGAATTAGTTCCAGCTAGCGAAGATATTGACTGGGAATTTGCTACAGATTTGTCATTTTTAAACTCAACATCTCCGGAGGATAGACGTCGGTAAGCTTTATTTAATTTGAATATTATTAATTACATCATATATAACATGATTAAAAATAATACTTCTTAAAAATTATATTTTTAGAACATTCTCGTCTAGCACTATTAACGATAATGACGATGGCATCATCGCAATTACAAATGAAGATAGCTGTTGAGGCTTCAAGGTTTTTTGGAGCCTTTTGTGAAAACGACGACTAAATGAAATTCACGACTGCTCTCGACAACGATCTTTATTCAAAGAGGGCGAATCTTCTACCTACTCCTACTAGCTGACATAGTTTTTGTTTTAGGGTGGCCAATATGGTTGACAAAATTATACCTATTTCTAGCTTAGACTAATTAAAAGCGACGGAACAATAGCATATCGAAATCTGCATATGCATATGTAAGAAAATTAATTAAATTTTTATTTTTTTATTTATATAATTTCAAAAAAAAAATTATTCTTCTAATTCCAAAATAGATGACAAATAATACACGAACCAAAAAAAAAAAATAACTACTGAAAGTGCAGCGTCATCATTAACTACAGTGTTGGGAGAATTAGTTAATTTAAAAAAAAACAAATTAACTACTGCTGTTCAATCTGAATCGAACATGAAACATGGCGTAATGCTGTCTAATTTAGATAGGATGCTGCAAAAATTGCCAGATGATACTGTGGAAGAACTCAATTACCAATTTATCACAATGACTTTAAATGAAATTAAAAAATTAAATAAAGATTAATGTTTATTTTTAATTTTAATTTCCAAATAAAACACCAAATTAATAATTTTAGATTTCATTTTCCAATAATATATTAGTCGTCCAGGAAAACAGCTCTGCGTTGCCATTCTAGAGAGCCTTCTGGTGAATTTACAAAATCTTTCAATAATTTATCTCTAATGGTTTTAGCTATATTATTTTGACGGCCAGAATTTAATCGCAATGGATTTGAATACATCGAATTTTTTCCTATGTTGGATCTCCATGCACCTTCCACTAATTTACCTTCTACATAATAATCTGCATATTTTGATGGACACTAACTCTCCCTTAATGTTCTCAATAGATAATTATGCAGATAACAACATGCACTTATAATTCTTTGTGCTCTAGTGGGATTACAAAACATTTCCCGGCGCAAACACAACCACTTTGAGCACAAAATACCAAAAGCATTTTCAACCACACGCCTTGCTCTACTAAGGCGATAGTTAAAAATTCTTTCAGCATCTGTTAATTGAATCGGCTTTCTTGGTACATATGGTTTCATAATTCTTTTGTGCAGTGGAAATGCATCATCTGCAACAAAAAAATGGCAGTTTTTCCGATACAACATTCCCATCTTCAGGAAAAGGAATTTTATCTTGCAGCACATCTGCGCGACTCAACATTGATTGGGAGAGATGTAAGGTATTCGATGGGATAAGTCTCATATTTTGCTACAAGTATAAGGGGTATAATACTATAATCACAAGTATGCTGATTGTAAGAATGAGACGTGCCTTAAATGCCATGAACACCACAACACGAAGGATTGTAAAAATGAAGCGATAAATAAATGCATTAATTGTAAGCGCATGAATCATAAATTTAACTTAGGATTAGATCAGAACCACACAACAGTAAGTAGGAGCTGCCCGGTATTAATAAAAAAAACTTGAGGAGAAGAAATTAATTGTTAATTAATGGTTTTCTGCCATGATACAAAACCATAAGGTATAGTACATCTGACTAGTACTTCTATCATATTGCGCGTCACTGTCTTGAAACTTCAAAGTTAGGTTCTGTCACTCTCATTTTTACGTTTTTGTAGAAAAATAGAGTTAGAACTGATAATTGATTGAGTGCTCACAGTCGTTCGTGTAGTACAAGCTAGCTGGACAAAAACAACCATAAAGTAATTACATTCTGACCTTGCGAAATAATACATTACTGTCATAAATTGGGAATTCCAGTTGTTTGTGACCATAGTAATCTGAGTATGAGTAATTAGGGTGAGTAGGTATCTAAGAAAGCGAGAAAAACAGAATGCATTAATTTGCATAATTGCTGTTGAATAGAAAATTTCTTGAATATTGGTTGTAAAGTGTATGCTATTTTTTTGTGATGGAATCTAGACTTGAGGGTAAGTAGTATTTTTTAAAATATTTATTTTAAGGAAAAAAGGCACCGTTAATTTTTTTTTAAATATTGCAATTTAAATTTACTTAATTTTTACCCGTATTTTTAACTTTAAACATAAAAAAATCGCATGTCTCTTCTTGTCACCTCCATTAATTTTGCATATATGCTAACCATGACTATTTACTATTATTTAACATATTAAAACTCTTTTTATAAAAAAATTGAACCGACTTCAAAAAAACTTACACTTAAAAAGTATAAAATAATTTTTATTTCTTATATAACAAAAACCCAACTTTTTGAAGTCGGCGCCAATTTATCACCAATTTTATAAAAATTTATTTATTTATCTATCCATTACAATAAACCTACAAATTATACATAGGTATATATCTGGATATTTTTGGAAAACGGTAAAGATATAATGATAGCTTAGTCAATTAGGTCCCTACCACAGCTTTGAGCTACTGTAGTTATAAGTGTTATCTTTTGATTTAGCAGAGATTAGCTTCTTTTAGTTTGAATTGTAAATATTAGGTTCTGTATATATATGGTGGATTACTTATAGGCGCCGAATTCAAAAATTTAGGTTTTTGTTATATAAGAAATAAAAATTATTTTATACTTTTTAAGTGTAAGTTTTTTTGAAGTCGGTTCAATTTTTTTATAAAAAGAGTTTTATTTTTTCTCTTTTCAACGTTCAAGCGTACAAGTGAGCGAAGCATAACTGCGATCAAATTGGAGTTCTTCGGAATGATATAAAAAAAATTGTAAAAATCAATTCCGCTCTTTATAACCTTTAAAGTACAATGGACCCGCAGAAGCGATCTAAATTTCCAATTCAGGGTAGAATGCAACGTCGCCTTCGTCTCATCTTTTCCTATTATGCGTATCACAGTTCTTTAATCCTTATTTAATAAATAAAAAACATCCGTTGTTAGCGATGTTTGAAGTTTTTCTGCAGAATCGGTGGGCGAAGTATGACTTTTGTTATAATGAGACCTGAATCGAATAAAAAAAGAATTATATGCAAATCGGTTAAGCTGTTTGGAAATTTGGAAGTTAAGTATGCTACAAAAAAAAAAAAAAAAAAAAAACACGCGTTGAACTTATTAGTAACACGGTACCACCTTGAAACTTTCTTAAATCAAATAAAAAAAGAATTATTAAAATCGGGTAAACCGTTTGGAAGTTATGCTGGAACAAACATTTAAAAAAAAAAATCGCGGTCGAACTTATAACCTCCTCCTTTTTGAAGTCGGTTAAAAAACCATTGCAACATTTTTGCACATCTATTGATTTTTCTTTAGAATTGGTGTTCGCTGTTCCGAGGAGGGAAATTTTTGAAGTGTGGATGAAATACTCCAAAGAAAACAAAAACGAGGAGGTATTCCGTTTCATATCAACGAAACATAATTTTGCTGGAGTGACAGAGGAATCTCTAAGAGAACTCAAGATCACCATTTCGCAAATTTCGGCGAAACTCTACGAAAAGTGGAATAGGTGTGGAAGAAATCGAGAACGATTTCTTACTACGAATTCGGACTGGCTAGACAGACCAGACACAGTATTTAAAGTGTTTGTACGCCCATCTGCGACATCCTCATCTTCAGATACCATACCAGGTCCCGGAAGGCCGAAGAAAGAATTTGAAGACTCGAGCCTGAAGACTAAACGACGACGAGTAGATGACCTGCTGCAATCGAGAGGTACAAATGAGCTGATGTATGCTGCCGAGGTGTCAGCAAGGCAGTCAGGAAATAGAGGCCGGAGGCGTAGGACATGCCATAAAAAATTTGAGTAGTGGCCCTACAAAGTGCGATGAGACAGCCATATGTGACAAAAGTGCCCGGATACTAACTAAAGAAGAAGCTCTAGCGTACTATGTAGAGAGCAAAGCTACAACTTATACATATAAGAAGACGCGGAAGTGGAGCATTCAAGTAGGGCATAAGGTATTTCCGTCATTGTATAGCGTCAGAAAGGCTAAAGAAGCTTGTTATCCACAACAAATTGAAGTGGATGACACGCGTGCTGAAATCAAACTTCAAACAGTTTTAGATAAAACTGCTGAGCGTTTGGTTTTAGCACTGCAAGAAGTCCTTGGCAGCCTGTTGCCGTCTTCCTCGTCATATACCATGATCAGCAAATGGGGTTGTGATGGGAGTTCCGGTCACAGCACTTACAAACAAAAATTCTCAAACAGTGAGGACACTGATGAGTATTTGTTTGTATTTTCATTTGTTCCACTGCAATTGCGGGATGAAGAAGGCAATATTGTTTGGCAGAATCCTCGACCTTCTTCTACAATGTATTGTCGGCCAATAAAGTTTATATTTTCCAAAGAAACTAAGGAATTAACGTTTGTTGAAACAAATAAAGTTTTAGAGGAGATAAATATTGTATTACCGACAAAGTGCAACCTGAAGGGGGATGAGGTTTCTGTGAAACATGAAATGCTTCTGACCATGATTGATGGTAAAGTCTGCAACGCTTTGACTGAGACTTCTTCTGCACAAAAGTGTTTTATTTGTGGGGCAACTCCAAAAGTGATGAATGACGAGACTAAGGACTTCGTAGCTAATAAAGATAACTTTGGTTTTGGTTTATCTACACTGCACGCTTGGATTAGGTGCTTTGAATGCTTGCTTCACATAAGCTATCGTCTGGATGTGAAGAAATGGCAACTTAGGGACGACTCCGACAAAGCTAGTGTGAAGCAGCGTTCACAAGACATTCAAGAACGTTTTAAAAACAGCAGGTTGTCATTGATTGTAGATAAACCAAAACCAGGACTTGGAAATACAAATGACGGAAATACAGCTCGCAAGTTTTTTGAAAATCCTGAAATTACAGGGTTGGATGCTACACTCATAAAAAAGTTTGACACACTCCTTCGAGTATTATCTTCAGGATATGAAATTAATGTAGAAAAATTTGAAGTTTTGTCAAAAGACACCAGACAACTCTACATAAATCTCTATCCGTGGTATTACATGCCAGCTACTGTACACAAAATTCTTGTGCACAGTGCTGATATTATTAGGTCAGCACTGCTACCTATTGATCACCTTTCTGAGGAAGCACAGGAAGCTCGTAATAAAGACTGCAGAGGGTTCAGGGAACACAACACACAGAAGAACTCGCGTAAAGCCACGAATAGAGATTTAATTCATTGCTGTTGATAACATCTGACCCTGTAATTAACAGTTTCCGAGAAATCCCAAAAAAAAAAAAAAAAAAAAAAACTAAGCAAGCTCCCTTCTGTCGTATTAGATTTATTGATCCCCCCTATCATTAAGGAATCAAGTGTTAGTGTAGTTTATAGTTTTAATGATAGTTTAAATGAACATGATTATTCAATGGATGATTCATCGGATGATAGTGATGAAAATTATTAGTTTTAAATATTATTGTAATAGTTCTATTTAGTAATTTTATATTAATTTTAGAGTAGATGATAAATAGTAATAAATAGATTCAGTAATTTTACTGTTTCGCAAAGCGAAACTTTCCATCAACAATGATTACAAATTTATTAGTTTGCAAAGTATTTTTAATGTAGATACTTCATTCAAATAGTACAATTTACAAAAATATCTAGTGCTCAACAAATCAAGTAATCATGTTAGTAGTTTTTGTTTTTCAGTTCACTTTTTTCAGTTGTATTAATGGAATTCATGTATTCAGTCGTTTTCTAGTTTTAATCTCAAAAATATAACTTCTACTTTTTCAAATAAACAAATCCCTTTCAATTATTCAAGCCAACTTTTGGCAATTATTGCATATGTTTCCATTTCGCTACTTGAAAAGTGCGAAACATATTTTTGGTCCTTCGAGCCGGATATCAGGAAAACGCAGACGATAGATAAGTCTCGCCGTTGCTCCTGGCACATCAATCAACATTACGTAAATTTAAATAGTCATTGTGATTGCTCTTCAGTGCAACGACAACGCTCCTTCTCACACATCGACAACAGTCAGTGTGAGTAACTTAGGTTCTTACGTATATCAAGGGTCACATATCGACACTCAACATGAGTTGGCTAGAGTTAGACAGCCGTCGTCTTGGTATTGTCACGCAAGCCTCACGACGCATAGCAAAAATTTTGGCTCTAGATCCCGGTCAAGTTTCGCAACCTCAAATCATATACAATCGCAGCGAACTTGAGAAATTTAATGATAAACATCAAGCAATTATCGATGAAATGTATGGATCTACTGAAATATCTGAAGATCTTCGAAAAGCTTTAGAGGAAGGAGTTTTCAATTTTCAAGATAAAAATGAGGAGGCATATGTTTTTCTCCATAAGCTCGAGAGAGACAATGTAAAACAATCAACTGAGAAAAAGGTCTTGGAAATTCATGGTGAATCCTTCGAAGATCTAGAAGTACAAGTACAACACAATGTGTCTATGATGCCATTCGAAAATCTTAACCTGTCAATGAGGCAATCAAAGTTTGAGGATCTTTCAGTAGAAGGCTTAAGGCATGCATTAAAACGCTCTGAGATGTACATGACCGAAATTCGAATTGTATTTAACAAGCTTTATATTGTGGCATCGCAAGATCGCAAGGCAGATCTCATCAATAGACAGCAACAGTGTGAAAAGGAATTAAATGATTTCGAAATGTGGTTAAATATAATCAAATCAGCCAGAAGCAGATGCAGTCAAATTCATCCATTAAATCTTCTGACTCATCATCTTATTCTACAATCAAGTGTCCACGGATTTCATTACCTGAATTTGATGGCCAATTATCGAATTGGATTTCCTGTCGTGATGTTTTTGTATCGCTTGTTCACAACAACGACAAAATTAGCAAAATTGAAAAATTTACGCATTTGAAGTCCATGATGAAGCTGCCAGCCACACATGGTAATGTTCTTGATAATTACTCGTTTAGCGCAGATAACTATGAACATGCCTGGACAGCTATTTGTTCAAGATACGACAATAAAAATAAAATCGCTTCCACTCACATTCAGAATATCCTTTCGTGCAAGAAGATGCAATCAATCTCAATGACATCTACAGAATTGAGACGCGTCATTGATGTTTTCATGGCCAACATTAGCGCACTCAGCAATTTAGATTGCCAGCTCAAACGTGAAGATCTGTTGTCCAATGCCATTATCGTGCATATCGCAACAAGCAAATTGGATGATGAAACGCTGCATGATTGGCTCAAGTTCAACAACAATGAAAACCCGGTCTGGGAGGAAATGTGTGAATGGCTACAATCCCAATGGAGAAGTCTAGATGATTTGCCAACTAAGAAATCATCACCGAAAATTACTGAAGTTAAGTTTCAACAGAAACAAAAATCGTTTGTAAACGTCAACAGACAATAAGACATACAGCAAAACAACAGTCACATGTTCTTTATGCAAGGAGTTACATCACCTGCGTATGTGCCCCAAGTTCATCGCCATGACCGTTGAAGAACGGCGTAAGTTTGTTAGAGAAAACGGTCTATGCTACAACTGCGTGAGTTCAGCTCACATCAAATCGAGTTGCACAAGCAAAATGACATGCAGACAATGTAAACGAAATCACCACACCATGCTCCATCCTGAAATACCGATCAGTTTAACTTCAAATGGACGAAGTTCAAGTCAGCTGTTTTCAACAGAAGCACAGTCTATGTCATCTGATGTTGAACCATTTAAACCTTCTGAGCAGAAACAAGTGAACAATGCTCATGTCACAGTAGAGTCACCCTTGTCATCACCCGGTAGGAGGTTGTTTGTTTCTCAGCAGAAAATGTTATCAACAATTGAATTAAATATTTATGGACGATACGGACATTTAATTGCCGCTAGGGCTCTCTTGGATAATGGTAGTGATGGAAACTTCATATCGTTACGACTCGCAGAAAGACTCGAATTACAACTGATCCCCACGAATCGATCAATCACTGGCATCGGTGATAAAAAGACGATCATCAAACATATCACAACGACAGAAGTCAGTTCTAGATACACTGACTACAAACGTCAACTCCATTTCTCAGTAATGGCTGAAATTACTGGACATTTGCCCGGTCAGTATATCGATACACGCAATTTCAACATCCCAGAAGGCTATTTGCTCGTTGATCCCACATTCAATCAACCAAGAGAAATAGATTTGCTGCTTGATGTTGAAACGTTTTACGACTGTCTTCTACAAGAAAAAATTCGTCTGGAAAATGGTCCCATGATGATTCATACTAAATTCGGATGGATCGTCGGTGGACTTTGCAACGTTCATCAATCTTCCGTTGGATCATCTGCGTCACTCCTGTCATATCATTCGTTCAAGATTGTCTCTAACAATGATGAAAACCTCCAAGAACTTGGAAGAAAAGATGAGAAATTCATCGCAATAGAAATATAATAGAATAGAATCTCATAGAAATTCTCTCACGCCTGAGGAAAAGTATTGTGAGAACCTTTTTATTTCCACTACTAGTATAGAACGCGATGGAAGGTTCATCGTCAGGATGCCTTACAAGTTCTCCGCAGTTCCTCTTGGAACAAATTACAGGAACTCACTTTCCCAATTTTACGCACAAGAATCTAAACGCAAAAAGGATCCTGTGTATAATGAAATGTACACCGCATATATCAATGAACTGATTGCATCGGGCCATATCAGTGAAATTTCATCAGACAATTGTTTAAACGCTCATTACTTGCCTCATGATGGAGTAATCAAGCTTACTAGTGATAGTACTAAATGTCGTCCTGTTTTTAACGCCTCACGGAAAACAGAAACCGGAATGTCACTGAACGATATTCTTTGTGTTGGTCCAATGGTTCAGCCCGAATCGTTTGACATCATCGTGCGCGCTCGAGAGCATCGGCATGTCATCATGAGTGATATCACCAAGATATACTTTCAAGTTTGGATACATCCAATACAACGCAACCATCTTCGCATTTTATGGAGACCTACTCCAAATGAGTCTCTTAAGCATTATACCATCAATGTCAATACGTTCGGAACAGCATGCGCTCCATTTTTAGCAACATTTTTAGATGTCTCGTAGTAATCGCGAATATGTATGAGACAGATTTCCCAGAAGCAGCACGAATCATCCGGGAATCATTCTACGTTGATGACCTTTGTTGGCGCTTGCCACTATTAGTAAATTTTAGCTAGTGGAGGCCAATTACTTTTCGATTTGGAACACCCTGGTGGAGACATACGAAAAGCGCTACATGACTAGAGTTAGGATGGAGCATGGACTGCCTGTGCCTACCTGTGTAAGTTTTTTGAGATGAAAAAGTTGAATTTCGAGGCAACAACAGCAGAGTTGCAAGCAATGGTCAACACGACGAATGAGCTTATTAGGCAAATGACGGCGTTAAATTATCCGATACGGCACTGGGTTATGCTATTAGTATACGCACTGCATGCGAGATTGAATCAGCAATACGCAACGGAATGGGCAAAAGTGCGCAATGAAAACAATGATCCGACTATCGATGACATGACCAAATTTTTAACAAAGATGGCCTCACTGAGCGTGAATCAAGGTGTGTCGCCTACAGCGATACATAATAAGAATGTTCGTCCGTCCCAAAGGATCGATGGTCCATCGCGTCGTTATGTGCCAACTGACCTTCAAAGGTATCCTTGTCGGTTCTGTAAGTCAACCGCACATGGTTCATCCTTTTGCTCTGAGTATGTGACTCAACCGCTCCGTGTTCGGGAATCGATGGTCGAGGCAAACAGAATGTGCCGAAATTGTATTAAGCATGGCCATTTCAAGCACCAGTGTTATACTGACACTCATTGTGATGAGCCACGATGTAACCAGGCAAAGCACCATCCGACTTTATGTCCGTTTAAGGAGCGGCTTTATGATTATGCGACCTTAGCAAGCCATTTGAATACACCGTCAAGGGCTGAATTCACCAATCGATGGCCGCATGGATCCCTAGGTGAGCAAGAAAGACCTTTTTCTGGCTGGAGAGGACGTGGAAGTGGCAGTCTCGCATCTAAACGACGAGGAGATAACAATTCAATTTGACCGGAAAATCCGAAGAGGAGGAGATTGAGGCCGCAGTCGAGCAGCAGCAGTCGAGAATGCAAAGTAAGCAATGGGAAATTAACTAAAGCAATGGGCACTGGGGAAAAGGACAAAAGCAATGGGCATTACAAGGAAACAGGAAATGAATGCACTGGGAGGAGAAGGAAACCAAGTAAACAAAGCAATGGGCGAAAGTCAGTTGCGATGGGCAAATCGGAGGAGAAAAAGAGACAGCTGGATCCGAAAAATTTAGAGCATTTAACGGCCTGCACTGTGAAGTTTAATGAGCATCTGGGCATTTTGAACAAGCAAATCAACTTACTTAAAGGGCGTGAAGATTCTAACACAAATGAAATTGGTATAATAAATAGGCGTAAAGATGTAAATAATAAAAATTTAAGTAATAAAAATAGTAATTAGGTTTATTCAACTTACGAGCAATGTTTTATTGTAAAAGCGATGCAAAGGTTTAGATTTCTTTTACCTACAGCCAGGATCAGATTGGAGGTTGATGGCATTATACATGGTCCGTTTAAAGCTTTGTTGGATACCGGCGCACAACCCACCCTGATAAGTCATACTCTTTTTAAGCGGATGAAATGTAGCACTAGCGAAGCAACAAAGACAGTTTTAGGCATTGGATCTTGTCCATTCACTATCAAGCGCAAAGTAAGTGTGATTATTAGGAATTGGTTTGAGTCCAAGAATTATGTACGTGATCAAGCCTGGATTTTACCACATCAGAATACATGGTAACCAATTTTACCTAGCAATGAACTGCCAGTACAGCAGGAAAATGAGGAGTTTAGGAATTCATTGGCGGATCCTGAGTATCATATACCAAGAGAAGTGCATATTATTTTGGGTGTGGGGCTTGTTGCGAAAATTTTTGAGCATAAGATCGGACATGAAATGGATGGCACGGCAGTAATTAGTACGCAATTTGGAAATGTTGTAATGGGTGAGCATGTGGAAAGTTTGGAGAGTAACGAGGAGCATCTGGGCACTGTGAGTACACTAGTCGATGGTACGCTTAATACTAAATTGAATGCAATGTTAGAAAGGCTATGGGCAATGGATAGTACTGACTCTGAGTCTAAACGAACTGAGCAACAGGAGATGGTGGAACAGCACTTCTTGAATACACATTACAGGGATGAAACGGGTAGGTTCGTGGTTCAGATCCCATTTAAGCCGGGGGTCTGTAACATCGGTAGTTCCAGACAAATAGCACTGCGCCGATTTATGTATATTGATAGAAAAATGCTTAAGGAGCCTGATTTGAAGGCGTTTTATGTAAAAGAAGTGCGGCAAGAGATCCAGAATGGCCACATAAAAGAAGTCACACGTCCGCCCACACCGGGTCGAATCTGTTACCACATCCCTCATCATCTTGTGTCAAAGGAGGTGAAACCACGCATCGTTTATGACGCTAGTTGCAGCACAAATAGAGGCATTTCCCTCAACGATGTGCAAATGTTGGGTGAGAAATTGAAGCCTGATTTATATGAGACAACTATGCGATTGAGGAAATTCAAGGTTGTTGTGTGCGGTGATATAAAGAAAATGTATAATCAAATCAAAATAGATGGGAAGCAATGGGATTGTCAAAGAATTTTCTGGAGGGAGAACCCAAACGAGCCACTCAAGGAATATTGGTTGACAGTGGTGACATTCGGGTTGGCTGCTTCAGCTTACATAGCTGTGCGTTGCGTACTGCAAGCTGCAAGGGATGCTGAAGAAAGATCACCTGAAGCAGCAAAGGTGATTAAAGAAGGATTTTATATGGATGATTGTGTTAACGGTGCTGATGATGAACAAGAAGCAATAGCAATGGCAAATGAGGTGAATAAAGTTCTGCTGGGTGCTGGATTTACATTGTGCAAATGGAAATCGAATAACAGAGGAGTACTGCATGCATTGAATGCAAAGGAGCCAACGGAGTCATCAATGGTGTTTGCTGAGGACGGACAAACAAGCATTCTGGGCTTAAAATGGTTGTTTACGAAAGACCAATATACATTTGAGATGAAAACACCATCGATCGAAGGGCAGGTAACGAAAAGCAAAATAGTGAGTTGTGTATCGCAATTATTTGATCCGAACGGCTATGTCGGGCCAATTACTGTAATAGGGAAGATATTTATCCAGAGGCTATGGATGGCGAAAGTGGACTGGGATGAGATAATTGAGGAGCAATTGCAAGCTGAATGAAAAAAGTTCTGGTAGGATATCAAGCAATTGGAAAATTTTAGAATTGACAGATGGATCGGTACTACACGAGAAGTGAAATGTAAATTGATTGGGTTTTCGGATAGTTCACAGTCGGCGTACGGAGCCGTTGTATATGCTCGCATCCTGGATGTAAACGCGGCTATAAGATGTAATTTGGTTATGTCCAAATCTCGGGTGGCACCGTTGAAGACGGTTACTATACCACGATTGGAACTGGCGGCAGCTTAACTATTGGCACGGGTCATTGGAAGCGTTAAAAAGGCTATGGATTTGGATGATGTAGAATATACTTTGTTTATTGATTCTTGTTGATGAGAGTTGGGGGCTGACTAGACAAGGCGGCAATAGATTATTGGTTGTGTCAAAGAGATCCCGCTTGGCTTAGCTTGGCTTTTGATGGAACACGCGCATCGAGTGAGCAGCTTATTAGGCAAAAATACTGGATAAAGTAAGTAATACTGGAAAGTAAGTATCCCTGCTATCGGGGAGTGTATAACCAAGCTCAAGTTATACAATCTTCATAATTTTTTTTTTACGCAAAGTAACAACAATTGCAATTACAAACTATTGTAAACAAACAATTTTTTGACAGCTTAAAAATCCACAACAATATATCATTCGAATGTGGTGAAAAAGTTAACGAACGACAGCGTTCGGAATTCGAGAATCGCTGTTTTGCAAATCGTTGGTTAACAGTCATGCGGTTTCGATATCGTACGATTGAATTCGAACGAACTCGAGAATCGAGGCCCTGGACGCATATTGCCAACAAAAGAAAGAGAGGCCCAACGGAATCAACAGCCCCGAAGTCGGACGTTAAACAAAGCAGTACCAGTAATGTAAGCGATAGGAATAATTACTTTTCCTTACTAGATGTAGAAGTAGGCCCTACACGGGCAAATAACATAGATAATAGCGTTAAAGATAGTAGAAATAGAACTAACTCTAACATAAACAAGGATTTTTATTGTTCACCCATTGTTTTGTCTAATGCTGACGTGAGTGTAAAAGATCTCAACAGGGAAATGGCCAAGGACTGGCCAAACACCAAATTCTTTGTTAAAAAGGTTAGCACAAGCCTAAAGTAAAATTTATATAGGCGGTACTCGTGCGTACCTTGAAATTTTTGAAACTTTCAGAGCGTCAGGGATTGAGGTTCACACCTAAGACCCCAAACAATTAAAAAAATACTACCCTGTTATTAAAAGGAATAGATTACAATTATTCGAGTGAGGAGGTGACAGAGGCCTTAATTGCTGCGGTACCTAATGTTAAATTTGATCTAGTCAAACAGTTGCAAACTAAAAGAAACAAATCGCTGGACATTTTCCTAGCGCAAATCTCAGAAGATCAAGACACAGACTATTTATCTGTGGTTTCTTGGGAAAATTTGAAAAGAAATACTGCAATTCAGTGTAAGAACTACCAATCCTTCGGGCACGTTGCATTCAACTGTGGTAAGAACTACAGATGTGTCAAATGTAACATTCAGCATGGGCCGGGAGAATGCAAAAGAGCTATAAGATCCGTATCGGACACTCCCCCGTATTATGTTAACTGCAACACATCGGGACACACTGCAAATAACCGGCAGTGCCCGTACTACTAGAAAATCTCTGCTCTAAGAGCAAACTTCACCAAACCATCTAGGGTTCCGCATATCCAAAAGAAAAATCCTGAAAATAATCTCATACAAAATGTTTTATATGGCGATTGTCTGAAGGGAGGTATTGATAATACAAGAAGGAACATTAACTTTACAGATTTCTTTGATCTGCCATCGAAACTTTTTGGGATTCCCAGTGCGGAATTTGCATCGGAAGTAAAAGCCTTCCTGCATACTTTCAATGAAACCTCGGACTTTGCCCAGAAGTAATTCCTATACTTCAACTTTTATCTGAAGATTTGCAATACCGGGTTGCCTATCCAAATATAAACTTAAATGCATTTATAATTGTTACAGTTCGGTTTTGACTAATACCCTAAACACTATTAAAATTACAACCCTTAATGCAAACTCAATAGTATCAAATAACAGGAAACACGCAATCAGAGAAAATGTTCAGGAAAACAACCCGAACATTCTCTTGCTGAATGAAACTCATCTGGTCGAAGCAGATAGGCTGTGGGTAAACAACTTTAAAGTGGAAAGAAATGATGCTCCACCAGGCACCGCAATCTTAATCAAGCATAATTATAATTGCCAATATGTGCCAAGAATGCAAACGTCAATTTCACACACCTTGCTGGCTACGTGCAATTACCCCCTCCCCCAAGGCAGTCTCGACCGAACATTTTATTTTTTTAATTCATCTATATTAACTTCGCGAAAACTTACTTGTGGATATGGATATGTTTATATGTTTATATAAATGAATTAAAGTATAAAAAATTCTTTAAGATGATGAAGAACTAGGAAGAAAAGGCTGGCATATGCACACCTCGCTCGGTTTGGAATAGCATTGAAATTATAGAAAACCTGCAATGTGCGGAATTGTATGCAATACCAACTTTTTCCGGAAGGCACGAAATTATTGGATTTCAGAACTTAGACCCATATCAATGTTTCATAAAATTTATCCCTGAAAATATATTTACGCTTGTTGCGAAGGAGACCAACCAATATGCGACACAAACACTGTATGCAACAACATTACTCCCAAAATGTCGGCTCAAGAAATGGTACGACACAACATCCGATGAAATGAAGACTTTCGTCGCTTCGGAATTGGTGTCGGACTGGTACATAAATCTGCGTTGAAAGATTATTACCAGGATTCTTTTTGGTTAACAGTGACACCGGGGTTTTCAACTTTATTTACCAGAGATCGAGATAATAAGGAGCTTTATTCATTTTCAAAACGATGAAGACAGGGCGAGTGAAAATCGATTGAAAAAAATTCAAAAAATTATCGATGAAACTAAAGGTACCTACATGGGTTCTTTTAAAAGCAACCAGTCGATTTGTATAGACGAGGCGATGCTAAAATTTAAGGGTTTTTTACTCCGGAAGCAGTATCTTCCATCAAAGCCCAGCACTAAGTGGGGAATAAAAGTGTGGTCACTATGTGATTCGGAAACTAGATTTTTGTTGAGATTTCACGTCTACACCGGAAAAGAGCATCTGTCCAATCCCAAAGAAGGGCTAGCAATCAGTGCTGTATCCAAATTATTGGAAAATTTTGAAGATAAAGGTCATGTCTTGTACGTTGATAATTTGTATAGTAGTGTGGAGTTATTTGATAATCTGCTGCAGAAGAAAATTGGAGCATGTGGCACAGTGCGAGTCAATAGGAAATGGCTGCCTCCAAATATGAAAAAATCAAACTAATTCGCGGCAACCTACCACTTACCAGTTGTTTGGGAAAGAGCAGACAAAAAAATGCTAGCCTGTACGTGGCAAGATCCGGCAAGGGTCAACATGATATCAACTGTAGGAAATGCTGGGATGGTCGATGTCGAAATAAGATAGTTGATATTCAATAAGGACGGACGTGTTTGGGGTTTGCTCCTCAAATTTTGAATTCTTTTAAGTTCAGCTAGAAATCGAAATTGGCGCGGAGGAGTTCGGACCGGGGTTCCGTTGTTTAATTTGTTGTCAGCTGGTGTATGCAGTGCAAAGTTTTATTGCGTAGTCGGTGAATGACCTTTTGAGTTCAGTTTAATAGTGGACAATAGCAGTCCTTTGTTCAGAATCTGTTGACTATAATTGTGCACTTGAGGTGATTGAACTTTGTATTACTGTTTGGATCGGCTGGTGCCTTGTGAGGGAGCTCAGGGCTCATTAAATGAGGAAAAATGACAATGACTTGTGGGGAGTGTGAGCTTGGAATTAGAGTGGGCAAAGATAAACAGGTGTTATGTGGAGGTGGATGCGGAATGAGTTTCCATGCGAAGTGCTACAATTTGTCGGATTATGATATTAATAATGTCTTATCCAAGAAAAATATGTTGTTTTTCTGCAATAAATGTTTGCAGGATAAGGCTGAGGCAGCGGAAAATATGCAGAAAGTTTTGAGTAAAATAAATGAGCAGGAAATAAAGATTGAGCTAATTTTGGAGGAGGTTAAAAAAATGCGAGAAGGGCGGAAGCTTGATCATCAGGGTCAAGCAATGAGTGGAGGAGCTGGTGTGTCCTTCGCGGAAGTTGTGAAGAACAAGCAGCCGCTGGTGGTTAAGCCAAAAGTCAAACAGAGTTGTAAGCAAACTAAAAAGGATTTAAATGAATTGGTAGATCCGACCAAGTTTAAATTTGAGGAGGTGCAGAATATTTCAAATGGAGCTATAGTCATTTCTAGTAGAGATGTGAATGAAAGGATGAAAATAAAAAAGGCTGTTGAAAATAGTTTAAGTGATAAATATGAAATAATGGTGCCTAAGGACAAAAGGCCAAAATTGAGTGAGTGGAAGAAAGATGATTTAGTGGAACAGATTGAAAGTCAAAATGAGCATCTTAGATGTAGTGAAATGAAGTGTATTAGGGTTATTGAGGTGAATAAGATGAGGAGAAGATATTTTAATGCAGTTGTGGAGGTTAATCATGAAGGTTTCAAGAAAGCTATTGATGGTGGTAGGATAAATATTGGTTGGAATAGATGTGCTGTGTTCGATGGGCTGGATGTCATGAGATGCTACAAATGCCTGGGTTTTAACCATAAGCAAAGCGATTGTACTAGCGTGGAGGTCTGTGGAAAATGTTTGGGACAACATCAGGGTAAAGGCTGCAGTATGGATAAAGTTGTTAAGTGTATTAACTGTAAAAAGGCTAATAATAAGCTTCAGCTAAAATTGGATGAAAACCATAGCTCGTTCAGCAGGGAATGCCCGGTGTATCTTCGCAAATTGAAGATAGAGAAAAGAAAGATAGGGTACTAGCAATCAATGGAAAAAGTGGTGGTGTATCTGAATATACAAGGTTTAATGAATAATTTTGAGGAAGTAGAAATTTTGGCAAAGGATTTGGAGTACGATTTTATTGTTCTATCGGAAACGCATTTGGTCTCTGAGGATACCGATGGAGAAGTGTATATAAAAGGTTATAATATGATAAGATTGGATTCGGATTCTAGGCATACAGGTGGTGTTGTAATATACAGTAAGCAAGATTGGCAATTTAGAGTAGTGGAGAAAGTGAAAATTAGTCAGCATGTATGGTGGATGGCAGTCAAGTACTGGAGAGAGAATGTGGCCTTTATGTTAGTGGTTACATATAGATCGCCGAGTGGTAATGAACTTGATTTTTGTGGTTATTTCAGTGAATTCTTGAACTTGTTAGAGGAAATGAATATGGATTCAATAATTGTGGGGGACTTTAATATAAATTGGTTGATTGATAGCACATATAAAAGCAGTGATCGGC
This sequence comes from Leptogaster cylindrica, assembly GCA_963082835.1. Taxonomy (NCBI): domain Eukaryota; kingdom Metazoa; phylum Arthropoda; class Insecta; order Diptera; family Asilidae; genus Leptogaster; species Leptogaster cylindrica. Next base: position 21,523,199 of record OY720107.1, read on the forward strand.
AAAAAAAAAATTACAATTTTTCATTTTTGAATTACATAAAAATGGACAATTTAAGAAAAAATATTATCAATTACTACAGTACTCAGTAATTTGAAAATCGAAATTGTCAATTACTACAGTACTCAGTAATTTGAAAATCGAAATTTTCAATTGCTATAGTACTCAAAAATTTGAAAATCGAAATTGTCAATTGCTACAGTAGTCAGTACTCTGAAAATTGAAATTTTCAATTGCTACTGTACTAAATACTGGAAATTTAATAATTTTGAATTAACGAAGATCTCCAAAAAAAAAAAAAAAACCTTAATATCAGTATGGTTGAAAAAATTTTCAGTTCATCAACTGCATTGAGATTCATTAGTCGTAAATCGGTATTATCGTGAGAAATTACTTAATTTTAAAAAATACATATATAAGTACCTAATTAATATTTTCTTTGTTTTCTGTGTTATTGTGTTATTATAAATTTATTAAATTAATTTCGCTTAAACTTTCGTGAGTTGTGAAATACTAACTTTTTTCTTAGTGCCTTATTAAAATAAAGGTAAGTTTTTTCTGTATTATATTTTCGTATTTTTAAACACCCAGCGGACTCTTAAAAGAAATAAAAAAAGTTTTTAAGAATTTATTTACAATTTATAAAATTAAATTAAAGCATACAATTAAATAATCTATTGCATTGAATTTCCTAAGAGCAAGGAAGTTCTTCTGCAGTCTTCAGTTCATTTCGTTCTTGATTAATACCGTTTATTTTGAAAGTGGTGTAAGTCCACTTTTTAAAAAAATTGCGAAAATACGTAATTTACTTGTAATTTAGTGTAAACTTTTTATTTATAAACAATTCAGAATTACTATTTTAAAAAATCCATATACTTTGATAAATTTAAAATTCGTCAATAAATTGAATTGCGTAACGATTGATTATGAAAGTGGTGTAAGTCCACTTTCAGGAGTAAAACTAAGAATTTTACCAGCAAAAGCATTACACTAATGCCTTTGGGCTTTGTATAAAGATGTTCGACCCATTACATATGAAAAAAATGCGGCCTCCTGTGCATCACGAATATTTCAAAAAACTTCCACATAATGATCGTAAATGATATAGTGTATCAAAATAGTTTAACGAATCCTTTTAATTTTAAGAACAAAAAACAATATTTTATTTTTAATTCATATTTATTAACTTCGCGAAAACTTGCTTATTTGTTTATTTGTGGATTTGTGTGTTTGTGCCGTTAAGGAAAACGGTTGGACGGCTAATTAACACACTTCCCGTCATCCAATCGAACTAAAACTTTATAAATAGGCTCGTTGTCGATCAAAATGCATTCTATCGAAGTTTTATCCCGTTATCACAGAAGGAACGGATAAAATCTTTAATAATAATGCAAAAATGACAGTGTTTTGCACTGTGTATAAAAAAATTATCATAAAATCAAATCATATGTCCTTATTTTAAATAGTTTTAATTGTGACCATTTTGAAAATACCATACTACCCAATACCCATATACATTTAGATGAATTTTAGTAAGAATCATTGTTTTTTTGATTATCAAAATTAAATGATTTTTACAATTCAATAATTTTGAAAGTGGAGTAAGTCCATTTACGATTCAGAAAGGATATTATTTTAGTTAAATTCAAATTCAAAGTCATATATGTGATTCGTTGAAACATTGCCAAACTTAGTACAATTTATCAATATTTTTTAATCGACTAAAACGCAAACCTTTAAATATCTCGAAAGAGAGAAAAATGGACTTACACCACTTTCAAAATAAACGGTCCATTTAACGAAAAACGTTCCAATTAATATTAATAAAATGCATGAATCAGACAGTGTTAGTTCCTAAAAAATCCCACTGCTAGCTCAACTCACTGTTGTATTCCGCTTTTGGGTATTTCCATTGTTACGGTTGTGACACTCACACATTTCTTTTAGTATGTAATTCGACAATGGGTAATTTTCAATCAAATATATCGTATGCATTCGAGTAAACAGATGATTCCCTTTAAAATGTTGGTTTTTGTGAATAAATATAACATTCGATATTGACATAAAGACTTAGTTTGTAACCGTTACGGTTGTGCCAGAAAATCAGCGGTTTGCAATTAGAATACTTATATCGCTCATTCCATAAAAAAATTGTAGGGAGATCATGTCTTTTTCATTTGAATGTGAGATAGATGATATAAAGCATAAACTAAGAAGGAGATGGCAAAGTAAGTTCTAAACATTTTAAGATTATCTAAAAAATATAATGTTACGGTTGTGACATGATTTCTTACGGTTGTGTAAGTCGAGTACCAAAACCCCAACTAAGTTTTCAGCAAAAATCATTTCATTTTCTATTGACACACTTAAGAACAAACTTTTAGTTTAATTTAATCATTCTCAGTGTCCGTGTAAACGTCCTAATAAGTTAACCTATCTCCTTTCATTAGTATTTTGTCTAATTTGTAAAGAACTGTTTTGCCTTCAAGTAAACAAATTTTTCGAGAGCTTTTTGAAATAATGCTCGCTTTTCCGTTTTTTCTAAAAAGTCGCTTGATGATCTGAAATTTCAAATTGACTCTTTGTAATGAACTACAACTTATAATTATCAACATAATAGAACGAAATTAATTTTTTTGTAGCGAGGGTCGATTTCTGTGGAAATACCCTTTTGCGAATTATTGTCATTCGAGTATTAAAAATGAAAACAATATACATATACCTACCTATCTTTAGCATTGTTCAAAATTATAAAATTAAATTAAATCCAAAATTTTTACAGTTTGTCTGAAAAAATGTCAAACTTCAAAAACATTGAAACAGAAGAACTTTTTGTCAATACAGAAGACAAATTATTGCATTCCCAGGATTATTCTGCTGGCAGCAGTCTTATAATGAGTGGTGTTACAAGTCTGGAAGATATTAAGACGGATCTTGTAAATGAATGCAACCGGCGTGCATACCTTGATGGGACTTATTTTTACCCTGATTTGGTGAACTCGTCCCTAGATGGGGTAATTAAAGCTGTATGCCAGCTTTGTAAATTGCGAGATAATAAGCGCCATGTAATAAGCGGTTCCCTAAGATGTTCATCGAATTATGTTTCACACATTAAGGTATATCATTTGAATATCTATTTTACGTACCTACAACAAAAGTTATCTTTATATAACATTTGTTTGGCAATTTATTTACTGTGATTTAATTACCTTATTAGCTTCTTAACTTGAGATACGTCTCCTTGTCATAAATACGACGATTATATCCAAACTCTTATTTTATAAACAAGAACTGGAAAATTGTGGAAAAAATTAACTTATCACAAAAAAAAAATTCAAATTAAAAAGTAATGCGTGCCTACTTTTTATTTTATTATGTAATTACATATAAATTAATTATTAATTACATAGTTGCTTTTGGTTCCTTACTCTCAATTGAGTTTAAACTCATGTTACAACTTTTTCAATATTTTAAAACAATATTGAATTGAATTAAATTTTTATAGAAAGTTCATAAACGAAAATTAGAAGAAATGAAGATTACGCTAGAAATAAGAATAAAATAATGAAACTTGACGATGAGAAAGAGAAGTATAAAACTTACTGTACTTTTTCTCAACGTCGTTTCGAGAAGAATATTATCGATTTTGTGTTGGAAACATTGGTGCCTCTTAATATTGTTGAATCAGCAGCATTTCGAAAGATTTTCGACGGTTAGTAATTCAAATTACATTTCTTCTTTTTGATTTTCATGCTGGTATTATTATTAATGAATTAACAGATATGCAAATAAAAAAGCATGGTAAAGTGCTGAAGCACTTATCAGCGCGTACTGTTGGCCGTATGATATCGGAGGCTTTTCAACAATTTGTTTCAGGTGTTACTGAAAAGCTAGCCACAGTAGCGCACGTTTGTACCACTGCTGATGTGTGGTCTAGTCAATCTGGGCGCTTTATTGGTGTAACAGCCCACTGGGTAAGTCATTTTGTAGTCAAGTATTATATTAAAAAATTTGATCAAATTCGTCCCAGATTGACGAGCTAAGTATGCAGCGGAAATCGTATGCAATCGCGTGCAGGCGATTTATGGGATCGCATACATATGATAGGGTGGCCCAAGTTCTCAGCGATATCCACTCTTCATATGAAATAAATGAAAATAAATTGGTGGCAACAATAACAGATAATGGCTCCAATTTCATAAAAGCGTTTCGGGAATTTGGAGTCAAATTTGGGGATTCTTTCTTTCACGGTAATTTAAAAAAAAACAGTTGCTTTATTTGTTCGTGGATTTTCTATATTTCTGTATATTTATGCAGAAGACATCATTGGAACAGCTACAAGTGATATCGAGACTGAAAATGATCCTGACTCTGATCATGCGTTTATCGAATCACTTAGTAGCATTGATATTGTTGCACTCCCACAACATTTGCTTTGTGCTAGCCACACTTTGAATCTCATTGCAACTACTGATGCATCGTTTGGCATCAAGTCTTGCAGAAAGTTAGAGGTTGCATATGAAGACATGATAAGCCGCTGCAACAGCTTATGGAGAATATCAAGGTCACCTCGAAAAAATGAAATCCTTGTACAGATCCTGGGGGAATCATTGAAGAAGCCGGTGGTAACACGATGGAATTCACTCTACGATGCACTGTCACAAGTCTTGCGTTTAAAAAATAAACTGCTGGAAAACGCAGTGGAGATCGATGTCAACAATTCTTTGAGGGACATCGATTTCAAATTTATGGAGGAGTACCTGAGCTGTAATAAACCGATAGCAGAAGCTATAGACATTTTGCAAGGGGAAACAAAATGTTACTATGGATATCTTCTCCCTACTCTAATATCCATTAGGAACAAATTAAAAAAAATTATATCTAGTGACGTTGTTTGGTGCAAAAGTTTGGTTGAAGCAATGCTGAAGGGATTAGAGAAGAGGTTCCACAATATTTTGAACGTGGAAGACGAAGGTCGTGTGGCTGCTGTTGCTGCAGCTACTCATCCTTCTTTTAAATTAAAGTGGATAAATTGTTTAACCAGTCCGGAAGCGCAAAATAATGTGTTCTCGGCAATTAAAGAAGCTTTGTTGGCAAACCCTCAAGTTACCAATAATGACCAAATTGCGGAAATTGATGGCAACGATTTCTTTGATTTTTCCACGCCATTACAACAAGAGAGTCATCTAGAACAAGTTTTTGGAATAAATGAACAAGAAACGACCTTCCAAAAGTATTTGTCAGAGCAAAGAATAGACTTGGAAGTACTAAATTCTTATCCTACAATAAAAAAAATATTTATTAAATTTAATACGCCATTACCATCGTCTGCTGCAGTAGAAAGGTTGTTCAGTTATGCTACTATGTATAACTTACCAAAGTACAAAAGGCTGACTGATCAAAATTTCGAAATTAGGGTTCTTATGAAATGTAATGCCGGAGTTAAGTAAAGGTGGAATTCAAAATTATACTTGACAATAACTGAACGTACGTTTCTAAATTATGTTATATTTTCAGATTGTCGATTGCCTATCATCATTTATACAAATAACTATTTTCATAGAATGTATGTCACATATTTTCATGTAAAATGAAGAAAAAAATTTAGAAGTAAAAACGAGTTTTCCCACAAAAAACTATTGTGTTTTATTTTTAATTAGAGTAATTGCAGTACCTAAGTATAATGTATATAGTACAAGTTAAAGATTCATCAAAAACAATTTCCATTGTACATCTATTAAATGTGTTTTCAATAATTTAAAACAAATTTCATAGGTCTGCGATGAAATTATTGTCCGAGTATTTCATTTTCTATCATTTCAGTTTTCACTAACAATTTAGATGCGGTTAGCGAGGAGCAACATGAACATAAAGCAAGCAAAACATAAAAGAAATAGAATCTGAAATCAATTTCAACAAAGTATTTTTGTACGCAATTTGAATTCTCTATCTGAAAACGTTCTCGATTTATCGTCTGGATAGACAGACAGATAGACGAACATGCATAAAACGGTTTTTTTTTTCACTTCCCAATCCTGATGAATCATGAATATACAGGGTGTTTTGAGGGGGGTTGCAGATATTTTGCATATGGATAGGGGGGGTCATTGTGAATATTTTGAGCCATATATGCCTTAGTCCAAAGTCGCATGGTTTTTGAGATATTCGCAAAATTCCGATTTTCTGCTAAACAGGGGTGTTATAGCGGTTAACAGCCAATAATGCATCTAATTAGAGTTTTTTGTCGGACTCATTTGTGTTTTTTTGTTTTCCTATGAAATAGTCCACCGAAAAAAAATGTTACCGCAGCGTACAAGGTCCAAAATAAAAAAATAAAGCCAAAATAATACCAAGGAAAGTAGTTTTTCGCATCAGTCTTGTAAGTTCCGTTATCTGTAACAAAGAAACTACCCAGTGTATCACCCTTCAAATAACTTAAAAACATCCTTGATTTGTATCCTTTCCAATGATGTTTATCATACTCCACCAGCCGCCTGCGTTTTCTCAGAAAACTATTTTTGAATGGACGAGCCTAACTAATTTTTAAAAATAATCAAAACTTAAACTTGCTTACACAAGGGGAATTTCTCGTACTTGAGTCGAGCGGTCAATTTTTGGATAATGTGTCTCGGCTTGTGCAAACCAGGCGTAACACAAATCAGTTATTATCCAGCACGTGTTGAGATTAATTGCTAATACTGTCTATTTGATTCATGTTTCCAATTCCAAGTTCTTTCTCTATTTGGAAGTTCTGCTTAAATTAGTTTTGAACCCTTTTTACATTGAACTTTTTTTGCTTTTATTTTTGATTTTTGAACTTTTTGAAAATTGGGATGACTGCGTTTACGAGTTTTGAAAACGCGGACATAATTTTTATGTACGGACGTGCTAATGGAAGTGCAACTAGGGCTCCAGAAACGTATGCAAACATCAACCGCTCGAATACGAGAAACTTCAGCTTGGTTTAAGTTTTGATTATTTTTAAAAATTAGTTAGGCTCATCTATTCAAAAATCACTTTCTGGGAAAACGCAAGTAGCTGGTGGAGTATGATAAACATCATTGGAAAGGATACAAATTGAGGATGTTTTTAAGTTACTTGAAGGGTGATACACCGGGTAGTTTCTTTGTTACAGATAACGGAACTTACAAGACTGATGTGAAAAACTACTTTCCTTGGTATTAGATTGCCTTTATTATTTTATTTTGGATCTTGTACGCTGCGGTAACATTTTTTTTCGGTGGACTATTTCATAGGAAAACAAAAAAACACAAATGAGTCCGACAAAAAACTCTAATTAGATGCATTATTGGCTGTTAACCGCTATAACACCCCTGTTTAGCAGAAAATCGGAATTTTGCGAATATCTCAAAAACCATGCGACTTTGGACTAAGGCATATATGGCTCAAAATATTCACAATGACCCCCCCTATCCATATGCAAAATATCTGCAACCCCCCTCAAAACACCCTGTATAACTCTTTTTGTTCTGTCACCATTATTACGTGGCGTTGCAAACGTTCGCTCAAAAATAGTGCAGCCGACCATACATCTAGGGTATAAAAACTTAAAACAATTTTGAAAAGATATTTCTTAGCTACTTGTGTTAGTCTTAATAAATTTATAATTTCAATTAGAGATTCATCGAAGCCAAATTATTATACCATATTAGGCATATCCGAAAATATTTTAACTATTACGTTTCATATAAATTCATATTCGGTTCTTGTAAAATAAAACAACAAAAATCAATTTTCATAATTGAGATTTCATATTCTCTTAAAAAAAATTTGTTGAACAAGAAATTTCGGAACTTATAAAAGATTTAAATTAATTCAAACAAAGACAGTTCTGTTAATCTCATAAAAGCACATATAAATTTGACTTTGATAAAAATATATGATGCACTGAAATTAAACTGAATAAAATTACATACACACTGATGTTCAAATTGTTACCTCGTTTTTCAAATAAAAAATTATTTAGTGCCCACTAGTCCAGGCAACGAAGGAAAAATAGGGGAAAAAATTCGTGTATAAGCCATTTTTGGTACAGTTGTAGAGGAAAGTGTCCTGAACAACATACTAAAAGTACTGGTGGGTGGGGGTGGAGCTAACGGGGCGGGGGGGGGGGGGGGGTTAAGTCCCTTTTGTCAGTTTTTTGTTAATAACTCGAAATCTACTGCTTGTAGCAAAAAACTTTCCGAGACTAAATTAATCTACAGTAAATTCTCTACAAAAAAGGTTATATACACTTTTTTGCTAGGATCAGTATTTACGGAGATATGGAGGGGAGAACACATTAAAAATGAATACTGTCAAACACGTGAAAAGTAGTCATGAACTACTTGGTTGAATGCAATATGGATTGATGCATAGATAGAATGGATCAATGATATGGATCATGAAGATGAAAATATCGATTTTGACGAAAATTAATGTTGAAGAAACATTCTTAAACACTTGTTTTTTCATTTTTAGCAATAAACATTTTATTTTTGTTAATAAATATCTGACTTACAATAAGAAACGTCATTTTTAAGAATAAAAATCGGTTTTTTTTTGCAATTTTCCATTTTCCCCCCTCCATTAGTAAAAAACTATTCCAATTACACACCATACAAAAAAAAACACGACTGAGTGATCCTACGCATATTAGGTTATCTGAGTGGCATTTTATGAAGAAACATAAAGACAATAAACAGCGAAATTGTGTTGTATGCAGTATATTGGCTATCTTTTGGCAAAACACAAGGTAGAGGTGAATGCAAAAAGAAAAGGTCGTCTTATTTTTCGTATATGTGTGCAGCTAAATCGACATTGTGCTTTACCCCTTGTTTTGAAGAATACCACACCAAAGAAAAATTAAAAAAAAGTGCAGATGCCTTGCTCTGGGTCGGACATCTATGACATAATAATGGTAATCAATCGCAATCAATTCTAAAATGAAATACTAATATAAATTTTTCTTTTTACAGTTAACAAAATCTGCTACATGAGTGCCATGTTTGCTTTTGTTTATGATGTATAAATTTTTTTTTAATATACTGTTTTGTTTATGGGCCAAATTTTGTTTTTAATAAAACAATCTTTCATTTTGGTATATTATTTGAGACTTTGATGTTATACAATGTATTACAATAATTCACAAGACTTCCTTCTGATTCTTACTCAGCATTCTAAAGAGTGTTTTTTATTAAATTTGTTGAGGTAATTTATTTCAAAATCAAGACACTAGTTATGGATTCTTAACTACTAATCAATAGCTTTTCAACGATGCCCTACAAGACGTGGTTTTCAAAATTTCGAATTTACACCCCCAACCCCACTCATACCCCGCAACTGCTAAATTGTTGGTGCCTCCGTTAACTTCATAGGAAGTAATCTAAGTTATGCAGAAAAATGTCTCTCTAAACTACATAAATAAATAAAATTTTTCACATTTTCGGAAGGATTTTGGGCCGCTGATCACTGGAAAAATAATTAAAAAAATCCCAGGTCTAGACCATTTACGAAATATCCTTCGAAAAAGATTCAGTTCATCTGGCTCCCAAAATCCTTCGGAAAGTGGTTTATTTGCACTTATTTATCACTTTAAGGACCTAATAACAATGTAGAGCTATTGTATTAATATTATTTTCAAGACAAGCACGCATTCACATTATTATATGAATGAATACTCTAATTTTAAGTAAAACTGCGTGGAAGGAATAAAACCGAATGAACAGTTGAACATGACAGTTGAACAAAGTTTGTTTTGAAACTGTTCGTGGTGCGAGTTTTAGTGAAAATGCGCAAATTTTAAGCAAATAAAGATAGTAAAAGTGCTTTTATTGTGAAATAAGGACTCTACATTGATATTAGGTTCTTAAAGTGATAAATAAGTGTAAATTAAAGTGTAAATAAACCAGTTTCCGAAGGATTTTGGGAGCCAGATGAACTGAATCTTTTTCAAAGGATATCTCGTAAACGGTCCATCTGGAATTTTTTTCATTATTTTTCCAGTGATCAGCAACCCAAAATCTTTCGGAAAAAATATAAAATTTAATTTTCCAGTTATCGGTATCTCCCCGAAAAAAGCATGCCACAATTGCCACACCTAAATATTTACATTTTAGTACTTTACTTGGACCCCTTGGCCTTTGACCATCTTCGATTGACAATGCCTTGGATGCAAATTAATCTAATTGTAAGTATACTTGAATCCGTTTGTCTCTTAACAAATAAGAAAATATATGTAATGAAACTTCGCACAGAAATTTGGCACCATTCAAACTTATCTTACACTTGGATCTATTTGTCATCATGGAATTTTATCAACGTGCGCGGCAGCGCACGCGCCAAGTTGCCTCGTGCGCTGCCCAGTAGATATTCTCGAACCAGAGAAAACCGCAAAATTGGCATTTTTGAGCTGTTGCTGTAGCGCTCCTGTTGGACGTAGGCTAACCAAATTTTTTTCTTGGCCTTGCCTGGAGCCCATCTACCAAATTTGTAACAGCAACTTTCTGGCTTCTTTAGGGGCCAAAATAGAGCACCCTAAAATTATATAAAATATATTATTCTTCGTACCTAAACTATAGCATAAAATGTTCTCACGAAAGGGTTTGCAGGCCTAGTCTTATTGCGCTATCGCTACTGCTTTCATATCGAGACACATTGAGATATGCTTTCGGATTTCGGACTTGAGATTATATAGTATTGTACTGTCTATTAATTAATAATAACTTGTTTGGTCGAGAGGGGGGGGGGGGGGCAATTTGGGGGAGGGGTAATTTTTTTTTTTTTTTTGGCTTAAATCGAATTTTGAGTTCATTTTGTGTAATAAGATATAAGTCAAAGGTGCCCATACGGTCGATCGCCGAGGATAGCTAAAATTATTAGTGATCGACCTAAAAACTGTAGTTTTTTGCTAAAGAAAAAAGAGACATACAGAAACATGAAGGTTTAAAAAATGTAGGTACTATCGGATTGGCGTTCTCTCTTTCGCGAGATGGAGACTGCGCACTAAGTCGTCAAGCACAGGCGCAGGCAGTGGGGCGCAGGCGGTAGGGCGCGGCGGGCGGGGCCGGCCGAGCGACCGGCGACAGTGAGCGAAGCGAGTGAGTGTTAGTTATTCAGTTCAGTCAGTTGTCAGTTACGTAACAGAGCGAGAGTTGGGTTGTTACTTGTTACACGTGCGTTTTCTTTTGTTTTGTGGATGGATGACTGTGGACCTATGAAGCAATGAGTGGGCCAAAAAAATCTAAAACATATCACTTCAATCCAGAGTGGGAAGAAGAATTTTTCTTCACTATGGTAAAAGAAAAATGTGTTTGTTTGATATGCCGATTTGCAATCGCCACACCCAAACGTGAAAACTTGGAGAGACATTATAAAACCGTACATAAAAAACATGAAGACAGTTTCCCACGTAATAGTGATTTACGAAAATCTAAATTGAAAGACATGAAGCGTTGTTTGGCAGGTGAACAAGTCATGTTTACAAAGCCATTGGAGAAGTCGAAAGCGGCCACTACTGCATCATACAAAATAAGCAACATTTTAGCTAAAAATAAGAAGCCATTCGAAGACGGACTGATGATAAAAGAATGCTTTGTTGAAGCAGCAGAGTTCGTAAATTTCAAAAATAAAGCTGAAATAATTTCAGCCATTAAAGACATTCAACTATCCCGGCAAACCGTGACTAGACGTGTTGAAACCATCAGCAAGAACTTGGAAAATCAAACCATGAATCATCTCAGAGAGTGCACCTACTTTTCTCTGCAATTCGATGAATCGACAGACGCAACAGACGTTGCGCAACTCTGCATTTCCATACGCATGGTGTTTCCAGATATGACCGTCAAAGAAGACTTTCTAACAATGATTCCGTTGAAAGAATGTACACGAGGAGTAGATATCTATGATTCATTTCTTAAGTTCACACAGGAAGTTAAAATGCCGCTGTATAAACTTCTGTGCATAACCACTGATGGAGCTCCAGCAATGACAGGTAACCATAACGGATTCATTGCACTGTGTCGAGCCCATGAAGAATTCCCGTGCTTTTTCGCTTTTCACTGTGTGATTCACCAGCAAGCACTTTGTGGGAAAATATTAAACATGAAAGATGTCATGACCATAGCCTTCAAAGTAGCAAACTCCATCCGAGCGAGAAGTTTGCAGCGGCGACTATTTAAAGCACAACTGGAGAGTAGCGAATTGGAGCACACCGACTTACTTCTTCATACAGATGTGAGGTGGCTAAGTCGTGGCAGATTTTTGGCAAGATTTCACGAGCTACTTCCAGAAATCATAATATTCGTAGAAGCCAGAGGAGACGATGCTGAAATGCTGAAAAATGAAAAATGGCAGAGCGATTTGGTTTTCTTAGTCGACATAACAAAGCACCTCAACGATATAAACCTGGAGTTGCAAGGAAGAGACAAAAATATTGTTAACATGATGACCTCCATAAATGCATTCAAGCGCAAGTTGCAACAACTAAAGGTCGAAATGAAAAACAAAGACTGCAGAAACTTGCCAACCCTGCTATTGCAACAAAACTCTGCTAGTTTCGTGACATATGTGTATGAAGAAGAAGTAACAAACATTCTTAACGAATTCGAAAGACGCTTTGCAGATGTTAATAAAATTGAGAATATTATGTCATTCATGTCATACCCATTTAACTGCTCGAACATACAAGAAATCTCTTCTAGCAGTAGTGATTTGTTCAACATGGAACGTACAGCACTTGAAGATGAAATGTTGACGCTCATTTCTGATATCAACTTAAACGCTAGAGCTGGCGACAATAATCCTTTCTGGTCATCTATATCCGAAATGAAATATCCGTTAATAAAGCAAATAGCACTGCAAATAACTGCTTTCTTTGCATCGACATATCTGTGCGAGTCTGCATTTTCTCATATGAAAGTAATAAAATCAAAATATCGTACTCGTCTCACAAATGACCACCTGACAGCCTGCTTGCGTCTAGCTTTAACTGAGAATATTCCTAACTACGAACATTTTGCGGAAGACCACCAATGTCACGCTTCGACATCAGCATCACGATAATTTTTCATTTTTAATATTGTACCACTAATATTTGAATTTCTTTTTGTAATATTGGATGATTAAAAATTTAATACAGATTTGACACTTTGCACTCAATGTAGTTTTACTTATGCAAATTTTTTTCTTGATAAATATTTGGTGGGTTAAACGGAAAAAATGTCGATCTCTTAGTCATAATATTTTGCTAGGTCGATCTCCTTAAGAAAAAGTATGGGCACCGCTGATATAAGTTGTGGGTTTTACACTGATTTTTTGTGGTCCTGGGGAGTTTTTTGTGGAGGGGGAGGAGGTTGAATTTTCATTTGAGGCTAAAATCGAAATTCTAGTCCACTTTAATTTTTTTCGGCCATGGGGCTGTGGGGGGATAGAATTTTAATTTTGGGGCTCGAAATTAGAACTCATTTATAGAGTAGGCCTAAGAAAGTACGTTTTTATTTTAAACTGTCTGGCTGCAGTGGCGAAGGTAAAAATTTATTATTGCGTGTTCAGAAGTCCAGTTAGTCCTCCTCAGACCTCCTTAACCACCAGAAATTTGAAATTGAACAGTTGAACTGACTACTACTACTACTGAACGCTATAAAAACAGGAGCCAAGTTCTTTGGCCAATGAAAGTACTGATATGAAAGTGGCCAAGTTCTTCATCTCATAAGCAAATTTTAACTTGGCCAGCGTTCCTTCTTCAAGTATACTTTTTATTTTCTTAGTGCATCGAATGTTTCCTTTAGTTACCGTACTGTTTCACCTCTGCGAAAGATATCACCATAACCGAAGACTCCAATGAATTTAAGCTATTCTTCACGCTAAAAAAACTGGCCAAGTTAAAATTTGCTTATGAGATGAAGAACTTGGCCACTTTCATATCAGTACTCTCATTGGCCAAAGAACTTGGCTCCTTTTATTTCAGTAATTTGTTTGGCTAAAGAACTTGGCTCTGTTTATCTCAATACATAAGATGACGAAACTTTTTGCAAGATCGATTGATTGAGGGGACTTGGCCTCCTTTTTTACACGGAGTGTTTTTGTTGGGATGTATCTAGTTTTTCTTTCCGCACTTACTCGATTTTGAAAAAAAAAAAAATAATTGAGCCTCTTGACTTCTGATCCTCACAATTCTTCATTTAGCCTTATTTTCATCGATCGAATAATTATATCTTACATCTATTCATACCTTAACTTCGATGCAGAGCGGTTTTAAATGACACGACCATCCGTGAGGATTCCAAAAGCCTTCAAAAAACTCGTTCGGGTTTTGTCACTTTCAGATGTAGCTACATTAAGGCATCACATATGGAACTCCACGTATCATGTTTTGAAATTGCAATCTCCAATTGAACACACATTCATTTCCACTACCCTACCCAAAATAACGCGCATGATTAAACGATTAAATGAACGATGCGTGGTTCCTAATCTGAAACAAACACACGCGATTTGTTATTCTTGTAAGTTTTTTCTACGTTCAGCCGTGATTTTTACACTAAAGCACTTCACTGTTGGGAACCTACATGTACACTATTGGAGCAGATTATCGTCCTTAATATAATTAATATGGAAATGCCAAATTCAAGAACCACTTTCAAATATTTGTACATATTATTATGTTTTTCCAAACACATTGCCCGCACTGACAACTATCATAGAAGAGTAGTTAGAAAATTATTAAGGTTTAGGATATTTCGGTGTCGCTTCATTAATATTAAAAGAAAAGAACCCGAACCCTGCACAGTGCACAAACACATTGTTTACAAATCACCGTCAAGTCAATCACAAGTCAACCGGCCGGCTGAGTTTAACATCTGTTTTTATTCAACAGTTGGCTGCTTTGAAAGCAGTTTTCTGCCATGATACAAAAACATAAGGTATAGTACATCTGACTAGTACTTCTATCATATTGCGCGTCACTGGCTTGAAACTTCAAAGTTAGGTTCTGTCACTCTCATTTTTACGTTTTTGTAGAAAAATAGAGTTAGAAGTGATAATGGATTAGGACTGCTGTGTGAATTAAAGAAGAATTTCATATGTTTGTCCACATCTGCTACAAGCAAACTATTTCTGACCAACACGTTGTACGCAGTTGAATTGTAGGAGTAAATAACAGCTCCAGAGCAATTCTTCAAATTGATAGATATATATGTAAAAACTTCATTAAAGTCCGTGTATTTGGAATATTGAAAATTTTGCTCCATGCTTATTTTTGTACGTCAAAAATTTTGAAGTTTCAAGTCAGTGACGTCACAGCAAACAGTTGTCAAATCTGTACTAGAACTTATGTTCTCCTATCGTGGTTTTCTGGTACGATGCGAACTTTCGATAAATTGCATCATACAAGGAACATAAGGAGCGCGTTCAAAAACTTTACTATAGTCAACTACGTAGTAAGCCGTAGTTATACTGCAGAACGTCATTTTGATATAGAAATTATGCTTTACCACGGGAGTTTTTGAACGACCCGTAGTTAAATAAGAGATTGCTGCCAAATTTTTTAAGAAAAATGTTTAAATTGATTAGCGTTATTAAAAAAAAACAGCTTAAATTTGTTTAACAAAAATATATTTTTCAGTTTTATATCTCTGTTTATCCTTTTACGATTGTTATTTATCTTAAGTTTAGTTTTCAAACAGTTCCTTCTTCTTTCTTTCTAGCATTCGAAAACACTACAGGCTGACCGTGCTTTTGAGTATAGTTAAAATTAAACTACGAGATAGTTAACTACGGGAGTTTTTGAACGCAAAATAGTTATGCTAATAGCATAGACAAAGTAAGATTTGATTTTAGAGTTTCTCTTCTATAGAAGAAGACGCACTTCTCGGCGACAACCAAGAATATTTTACCAATCCCAAAAAATTTGGGATGTGGCTCAAAATCAACATGCAAATAAAAAATAGTAAAACTAACAAAAGTTAAAAAAAAACACCAAGCTACTAATACAATTAATTAACTAAATGCAATACATTGCGCAGTTCGATACCTACAATACCTATAATATTAAATATTAATAGCTGTTGAAAAAAAATAATCAGTACCATGCGTGAAAAGAAAATGATTTACTGTTGGCAGAGTTTTAATCTAGGATGATTTTTTCCGGAATTACGCTCACGTGTTACAACTTTCTCTATTTCCCAGCGACAAAATTTTCGTAACAAAATAATAATAAAATAGTCCAAGAGCTTCAAGTGGTGTATCAAACAAGGATTGTCAGAGGAATACCACAATGAAAAATTAGGATTATAAAATATGGAACTTGAAATACATAAATCGGTAATTACCGACTTAATTCCTTTTATATGTGGACTTCTTTCTAAGACAGTTTTAAAGGTGTTAAATGTTCCTTAAATAATGCAAAAACATTTTCAGAAGGTGCCACATTTTAGGATCTCTGAAAATGTAACTCGGCCCATACATAAGAGACCATTTACTCAAAACTGATTTGATCCTGTGGGTGTGGCGTGTATGACACTGGTTGGACAATTAAAATAAAAATTTGAGAAAAATATAATTTTCTTTGTATCAGAAAAAGATATGGAGCGTGTAAAGGTACCTAGCATATGTATACATGCTCTAATCGTCTTGCAAACAAGATTGGAATAAAATGGCTCTCGTTAATGAACCGCGGAAAAATTTTAACTACGAACCTGTAATTAAACCTTCAATGATCTAAATAAAAAAATATATTAACACATATTGAGTTATAAATAGACTTACATTATAAAAAATAATTCAATTTTTAAAAAACCCCTTTCGACAGTCCTACAAGCCGAGGTAGATTTCAAAGTGTTTTTGATTGCATTTTTTAGGGTAGCTAATTTTTTTTCAAAATCCAAAAACTAGTTATTGATTTATAAACTACTTATCAAGAGCTTTTCAACGATAACCCACAAGACGTGGTTTTATAAATTTCAACTTTCGACCCCCACCCCAACTCTGATTTGATCTTATTGATCTAATTTTTCTTCAAAATCTACCAAAAAACAAACGGACATAATTAAAAGTCTGAAACTTTACTAAAGTAATAGAAGAGAAATATCGACGGAAGAGTAAAAAACACAGCACAAAATACTACGACGGCAAGTGTATTTCTTCCTGAAGAAATATCACCGGAAGAAATTCATTCAAGAATAAAATTGTGCTGTTTTGTAATCGAATCAGAAATGCTGAGATTTGTAAAAGAAATCCCTAAATTAAAAACAGCAGCAGGTTTGCTAGCACCAGCCTAGAAAAGTTGCTGTCTGGGAAGGAAACCGGTTCCAGAGCTGCTTTCTTTGATCCTGCACATACATACATGGTCAACTGGTGAAATATGAATGTGTAGGAATTCGAGCTGTCAGAAAACAGCTTTCTGAAAGCTGGTGGATGCGATACGGTGGATGCGAGGCAGAAAAAAGCGTTTCAACTTTTTGTTCGGCATGAGACATCTTTATTCTTACTTTGTCTATGCCATTATACTAAACCACGGAGTTTTTGAACGATCAAAGTTTACTATAGTTGAGTTTTTGAACGCGCTCCTAGCTTAGAGTATGAAAATATGGAGGCGCAAAAAAAAGTGAAGTATTTTTCACGCATACTTTATTGACAAAGGCGGCGTAATTTTTTGGATAAAGTTAGGGGGTTCATATATTTTAAATTTCACAATGAAATTTATAAAGTTAATATGGAAGATCATTTTAAAATGATCATTTTTTATATGCTCTGCAAATAATGATAAGTCAACCAGATGCAAAAATGCAGGGAGATTATCGCCATGATGAAAGCGGTCAAGGAGAGGCAGCGAAACATCTCGAGTGATGTTAAAGTGGGACAGGTGGAACTCGAGGAGGCGATCAATGCGATTGCCTCACTTCAGCGCAGACGGCGGAAAACTGAGCTGAAGGTGACACAGACATCCACATCCGTTGATAAAAGATTGGCGTCGAGCCAGGCTGGAAGCTGTACGAGCTGTACAAGGAACAGTAGCTGTACGAGGAACATACAGTTATCTCCAAGAGAGAGAAGCGGCTGTAAAGAGTCGAGGAGCGGTAAGGAGTCCCAGTTTCTCTAGAATTAGACCATGATACAAGGAACATAAGGTATGCCAAAGATTTTTTTAACAGCTGCCGTGACGTCACTACGTGCACATATTTTCAAATGCGTAATTTTTAGCCGCACTTTTCAAATGTTAAGAAAGCATATTTCCCTCGGCAATTCATCTGAGAAATTATTTAAAATGATATTTTTCAATTAATAACAACTGAAACTTTATATTATAATCAAATTAAAAGTGTAATATAGACGAAACAATAAAACAGTAAATTTTATGTCACAGTTTTTATTTGTTTCTTAATTTTGGTATACTAACAATATTAGACTAATTTCTGTTTAAATATCTTATCTTAAAATACATTCTACATCTAAAAAATAACTTCTTCACTTCTTCTTCGACAATTACAACTTTGCCTTAATTAACAGTATTTCAGTATCTTTCATGATATTTTTACAGTTCTTTATTGCACACTAAACCATTTTAAATGCAAAATAGTACAATTAATATTTAAACCTATTAAAAATCTGTAAAAACTTGCATACGAGTTTGTTAACAAAAAGCTGTCAAACCATCGAATCATTGGCATACCTTATGTTCCTTGTATCATGGAATTAGACTGGAGCAAGTGCAGAGGAGAGGAGCACTAAGAATAGCTTCTGCCTATCGTACGGGCAGGTTAGTCTTCCTCAGGAGAGGGGAAGCGAATAGAGAGGTAGTGCACCAAGAGGAGGGACAACGCACAATGGTACTTTGGCAGGAATCATGGGACCGAGAGACCAGAGGCAGATGGACATTGGACGGCACGCCTCATCGGTGAGATAAAGCACTGGTGGGAGAGGAAACATGGAGATGTTGATTTTTATTTGACACAACTCCTGAGTGGACATGGGTACTTCCGATCTTATCTGCATGGGATGGGTAAATCGGAGTCGGACGAGTGTTTGTACTGCCTGGGTACAAAAGATAACGCAGAGCACACTTTCTTCCAGTGTGCCAAGTGGGGTGGATGGTGGGAGAGTGTTCCGACGGGGGCGGCTGGTTTCTCTCCGGATACCATTGTGGATATCATGCTTCAAACCGAAAGAAGCTGGGCAGCTGTATCGCATCAGGTTCAGTGTATACTTCGGGCGAAGAAAAGGGACTTAGAAAGGCATGAGGCCGAAATAAACCCAGGTGAAAGTCTATAGACTTAGATAACCGTGGGCCTAGCCCGAAGTAATATGTTAAACAGTTCCAGGCTGGGTCTCTGAAGCGATAAGGGGGTGTTTAGCCGGTAGTCTGAAAGGGAGTCCGGCACGATGGGGCTAGTCCCAAACTCCAAGTGCATAAACGCATTTCACCTCCCTCCCCACAAAAAAAAAAAAAAAAAACGGTTTGAATGAAAGGCAGATTTACACGTTGCCAGTCAGGAGAAGATGAAGACAAAATACTATTCGACGAAGAAACCGAGGATGAAGCCGGCGAACGTTCATCAGGGTCTGATGAATAATCAGGAAAGCCCGAATGTGGGATTGAGAATACACTCACCGAAGTCACTGAACCCATTTTCATCATAGTTGGCAGTATTTACCGTGGACGTGGAAACATCTAAGCTATCCAGCTATCAACATTTGTTTTAGAAATTATTCATTACTAATAATTATATTGTTGTATTCGGTTGTATTCTGTCGTGTGTTAATAAATTATAGTCTAGTGCAAATATTTGCGATTCCTAAACCTGCAATTTGTGACATAGGTAAAAATACAAAAGGAAATAGTAGCGACATATATATTTATAATAAGGGTGTTTCGATCGAGAGCTTTTTCTCAACCGGAGATAAAGGTTCTTGTACCTTATCTCAATGTCGCGTGCAAACGGTTCTTGTTACCACTGCACTGTGCTGTAATGTGAGCCTCAAAAGACTCAATGTTTAATTACGCGAATATTGACTGAGATACCGACTGAAAAGAAGGACTGAAAATGACTACGAAATGACTGCTAAAACAACTAAAGACTGAAGACTGAAGAGTGAAGACTGAAGATATTTAAATACAATTAATTTTCTTACAACTAATTGCTTACAACTATTGATTTCTGTTTGCGAAATTATGGTTGGTACCTGTTTCATGTTTGCGACATAGCTTCAGTAAATTCGGGCGTGCGAATTAGACCGCCTTCGCTTTAGCGCAATTTGCAACTTGGCGCTTCCGCGGTCACCGCCCTAGCTTCTTGTTATGAATCATAACAAAGGGTATACAAAAAAAAAAAATAGAAGCAGGTAAAAATATATAGAAAATGATTGAACCAGGAGTAGTACAATGTTATTTTTGATTTACTTTAGGGAAAATGCCCAGAAATCCGATAAAAGTCCTTGGTACAAGAAACTACGCCAATTACAAACCAGAAGTCTTAGAGGAATGTTTGGAAGCAATACGGTCTGGTGAGTTGAGTCAAAGAGCTGCGGAAGCAAGGTATGGTATACCAAGGTCTACCTTAAAGAATAAACTGAAAGGCAGTCACATGAATAAAGTGGGCCGTGCTAGAGTATTTAGCGATAAAGATGAACTAGCTTTCGAAGAGCACCTCACTACCATGTCTGACTATGGGTTCCCGATGGTAGAGATAGATTTTAGAGATGCAGTGAAAGCATACGTTGATAAAAGTGGAAAACATATTAAGAAATTTCATCAAAATCTCCCGGGATACGAGTGGACCAAATCCTTTTTAAAACGGCATGAGAAGCTTACAAGTCGCATAAGCACAAACATAAAAAAAGTTAGAGCTAGTGTTAGTGCTACGAACATTGAAAGTTACATGGATAACTTAAAAGAAGTTATCAACAATGTGCCACCCACTCACATTCCGCATTCCAGAAAATCGACCTGTTATTAAAGATGCAATTGGAGAATCTTTCATTGAGCTATTGGAGAAGAAAAGATCTGAGTATTTGACTCTAGACGGCCCAAAAAAGAAGAAGAAGAAATTGCAATTGCCTGCTGGAAAGAGCATTTCGGTTCAAGATGTTGAAGAAACAGAAACACAAACAACTGCCGAACCCTCAACATCAAAGAAGACCAACAGTAAATCTGCGGCCAAACTTCCAAAAAAAAAACCTAAAAAGGAGACGATTTTTCTTCAAGTGAGGAAGATGTTGAGATGGTTGAGTCTGATGGCTTAAGTGAGACATTTTCTGATGTACAACAAATTATACTAGGAAACTGTAGTAAAACTAGCAAGCCTCACGAAGAAAAGCAGCAAGAGCTAAAACCTGAAGACTTTGCCATTGACAATTTTGTAATTGTTAAGTACAATGGACAAAAATATCCGGGGAAAACTTTGTGTTTTACACAGAGTGGACCAAATGTTGAGTGTATGGAGAAGAAAATGAAGTATTGGCGCTGGCCTGAAAAACAAGATTGTCTGACGTACGACTGGGAAGATGTTTGGGGAAAGATCGATCCTCCTAAACTGGCTTCAAAAAGAAACCAGTTCCTTGTTCCAGAACTAGACAATTTTGTATGAGAAACCAAGTTAATTTTATGAATTCAGAGATATAATACTATAATATTTTTCTAACAATAATGTTTGTTTTATTTATTTCGATTTTTCAGTTAATTCAAGAAAGTTTTGATGCCAAAACAAAGTAAAACTTGAAATTAAGTTCCTTGAGAATACTTTGGTTTGGTTTTTATTTGTCGTAACTTATGCAATACTTTTGAAGAAAATGGTTTTAAAAGATGGGACAAAGTTACCCCAATCCAAGGTAACTTTGGCCCAAATTTTCAAAAATGTTTTTTGTGATTTTGAAAATTTTCTATAATTTTGAAATGGGCTTAAATGTAAAGGATTATGTTTCTTTAACGTCTTGAACCACTTAAAATGCCCACACTTTCATTTTCAAAACTACACTGGCTATTTTTTCGACAAAAA
This sequence comes from Leptogaster cylindrica, assembly GCA_963082835.1. Classification (NCBI taxonomy): domain Eukaryota; kingdom Metazoa; phylum Arthropoda; class Insecta; order Diptera; family Asilidae; genus Leptogaster; species Leptogaster cylindrica. Next base: position 21,545,185 of record OY720107.1, read on the forward strand.
CCTGGAAATTTGGGCCAATGTTACCCCAGTTTACCGTACGCAAAATAAAAAACGAATGTATTTCTGCAACATTTAATGCTGTGTTTGTAGGTACATACATAGGTAATCGAAATAACGAAAAAATGATAAAAAAATTCTTTACTATTAAAAAAATATATATACATAGGAAAGTACATACTTAAACATCATATCTACAATATGAAATTACACATTATCTTATAGACTACTTACCTATGTTATTTACAAAAATTTCATATTGCAAAGCATGAGATATTTTGTAAACTAAATAGGATCCCCTTCTCTTTGGTCAGACCAAAACGCTTATTAATACAACGTTGTGATTTGTTTCCAGGGACTACCACTTGGAGGTTAGAGTTAGGAGAATTTATGTGCAACGAAATGAATATTGAGGTACATATAGTATGAAACGATAGGAGAGATTTATAAATGTATTCACATCGTTTCACATCATTTAGTCCCCCCCCCCCCCCCCCCCCGCCTTTTTGCTGTTTTTCGTAACTTATTGGTAATATATCTTATATAATAATTAACATGCGGGGCTTATATTATATTTAACTTGCGGGAGTTATTTGATATTTAACATGCGGGAGTTGTCTTATATTTAACATTCAGTGGTTATATTTTACTCATAATTCGGTTCCTTACATACCTCGGAAAAGTATCAATTTATTCATTACTACTTCATTTATTTATTACAACTATTTGAATTGCAATACATTTTTAAAGATATTGAATAATCATCACTATTATTAAAATCATTTTATGTCTATATAGTGCAACAACTACCTTATAATAAAAATATATTGTACCTACCTATATGTGATTTTAAATTAATTCTTTTTTATAATTAATAATTATGGAATATTATTATAATGCAGTGATTATAATTAATTAAGATATGTATATTTTATATATATATTATATATATGTATATCTAATTACTACTATCTGAATATATTTTATCACTAGCAGGTCTACCCGGTTTCACCCGGGACGGTGAAAATCATAATATATATATAGTCCGGTCAAATTAGCCCGAAAAATAGGGGTAAGGTTACATTAATTCGCATAGAGCTGAAAATTTGTACGAATGGTCGGAACACCATTATAAGTAAAATGTGAAAAGTCCCCATCGATCCGCCATTTGCAAAAAAAGTTATTCAAGGTCAAAGTCTGCAAATATGTGTTTTTTGTGCTTTTCAGCCAAACGGTATGTTTTATCATAAAAATAGATGACTTAAATTGTAGATCATGCTATTATCTATAAAAATTATCTTTATACTTTTTTTCCTAAGAGTCACCGTTTCTGAGATATAATGATTCAAAAGTTGAAATAGTTGCATTATTCATAAAGCCGGCTTAAAGCCGGAGGTACACGATACGGAAAACGTCATATTTATAAGGAAATATCTTTGTGGATGTCACTTTTGAGACATTGAGTCACACGATAAGCAAAAATGAGTTTGCAACCTGTATTTTGCAATTCACAGATTACCGCGACGCCGCGCCGCCCGTAAGAGCAGCAATCACAAAACTGTGTACATAAAGTTTTGTATGGTGTGACTCGGGAAATTTGTACCCCGCAAATTCCTTGGATGTGCCGAAAATATTTCGAAATTTTTGGAATATTTATAAGCGATACACCATATTGCTTATCGTCGAGTCACACGATATGAAATAAGGCGTATCGCTTATAAATACGACGTTTTCCGTATCGTGTACCTCCAGCGTTACTCGAATTGTCAACAGTTGGCCAAGCCGAACGTCGTATTGTGTTTACCGCTTAAGCCTAAAGCCGGAGGTACACGATACGGAAAACGTCGTATTTATAAGCGATACGCCGTATTTCATATCGTGTGACTCGGCACATCCAAGCAATTTGCGGGTTACAAATTTCCCGAGTCACACCATACAAAACTTTATGAACACAGTTTTGAGATTACTGCTCTTACGGGCGGCGCGGCGTCGCGGAAATCTGTGAATTGCAAAATACAGGTTGCAAACTCATTTTTGCTTATCGTGTGACTCGATGTGTCAAAAGTGACATCCACAAAGATATTTCCTTATAAATATGACGTTTTCCGTATCGTGTACCTCCGGCTTAAGGCTCCAAGCCGTCAAAATGACAAAGAGTGAACTGGATGAAGCACAACATGGCGCGGGTACGAAATCGTAAAATAACTGAGGGTCCCCCACACATGTAGATGTTTCTCTCTAGCCTCTAAACTCTTGGTGTGGTGGCCGTATTGAACGAAATCGGGACTGTGAGGCCCCATCAATCTCAGAGGTGTCACCAGCCCTGATATTAGAGGTCACCCAAAGCCTCAAGCATGCTTAGTTTACCACTATGTGTAGCACATTCTAATTCATCTATTATTGTTTTGTAATTGTACCGTTTTAATGGAAAACCTTTCGATGGCTAATTAACACACTTTCCGTCATCCAATCAAGCTAAAACTTTACAGATAGGCTCGGTGTCGATGACAATGCATTCCATCAATTCTTTATCTTATTATCACGAAAGGAACGTACAAAATCTTTAATAATAATGCCAAAATGACAGCGTTTTGCACTGTCCATAAAAAAATTATCTAGAAATCAAGCCATTTTCTCTTTTTTAATTGTTACAATTTTGAAAATACTATACATATAGATGAAATATAGTACAAAAAACATTGTTTTGTCTCAACGATGAAACACAATGTTTTACCTATAACATCATATTTGAAATATCTGAACAAAATTATTGAATTGCAATCTTTTTTAATGCTTTTGGGCAAATTTTTCTTAAAATACGTATGGAAAATTGGTTCAAATTTGAACTACTGCACTTTGGTAGTGGGTGGTTCAAAAAATTAGTGTTAGGCCTCATTACACGCGAAATTTAATTCTCTATAACTTTTGTTTAAAGCACTTTTTCTAAACTTTTTCATTTTAAAAGATATAAACGAAAAAATGCTGTAAATTTCGAAGATTTTGAACCGTAGAAGCTAAACCTCCATTCGCGGGAACCGGGGCAAACTCAGGATGTACAATGTACATATCAGAGACCTATTTGAATGATTAAAGCAGTTTCTAGAACTCCACCAGTTTTGCGAAAGCATATCCTTTTCTGCAGATAATTAATTTGCTTGGTCTATAAAACAAAAAAATTTCAACCTATAAAGATTTTCTCTTCTTATTTGAGGAATAAGTCGACTTTCCGAATAAAGTTCCCGAAAAAACCATATAGCTTTCAGTCTGTACGTTTGCAAGAAAAATAATGTGAGTAAAAAGTAGAGCCAAGAATATGTTTAACAAAACTAAATAAAAACCAAGTTGATAAAATAAGCCGTTACCACTTTATAGATTTAAAATAAAAAAACGATTTTTCAAAATATTAGGGCCGATGAGGCAGGTTTTACTGTTAGCCGATTCAGCTTACACTTGGACAATCTCGTTTTTACAATAATTGGTGAATTTTGAAGGGTTCCGATCAAAGATTGAACAAATAATATTTTTTTCCTAATGGCTTGTGATCACCATACTACTCACAATTGAACGCCGGATTCCGGAAACACACCCACGTATATAGATAGATACGGGTGGTCGGCAGGAGATCCTACAATTATGAATCGAGGCCATTTGACGACTTCCCGTATCTTCACGTGTTTGGCTATCATCAAGCCTGGAACATGATTGTTGAAACCCAAGGGTGTTTGAACGGGGGCAAACTGTATAAGTGGAAAACCACTGGCTTCCGCCTGTATCAAAAAACGATGATTCTCTTCAACCGCCGAGAACCCTGCCCAGAGCCCAAGTGTCCATCCCGCTCACGAAACCATACCGCCTTGCGCCTTATCACTGCCTGGGAAACCGGAACCAGAGATCAATCACAATTCAACGCGAGTGAAAATGTTAACAACACAAGTCCCCAGTGTCACAAATATTATTAGTGCTAGACAAATATTAAAAGAAGCTATTAAACCTCTTATGAAAAATAAGGAAAACATTAGTGTTCTTTACTTTAAGCACAACAAAATACATGTCCATTGTCCAATTAAGATTTGAGAGCCATGAGAGGTCACACTTTCAAAAAAAAAAAAAGTTAACTTGCCTCAGACTTCCGGTAAGGCTACATCCCTTCTTACAAATCAAGCACTGTAAATAACTGTAAAGCTTTCGAAAATTTTTTATAGAACTAGTAAAGAAGCAATTGGTCACACCAATTACGATGTAGAAAAATATAGGGGAGCGGCGTACAATGTGCGCATAGTTTTGAGTTTAGAGCTCTAAAGGATACTTAAAGGAGGCTTAGATCAGTAGTGAAGACACGAGTCGAAAGGAAATTTACTAAGCTTTGTTATCAGTGAAGAAATCATTATTCAGTTGTAGATATTTTCCGAGATATAGCTCGAAAACTGCAGGGACCTCTTTGCGCCACATTGTACGCACATGCGTACAATGTGGCGCACTATTAAAAGTGTACCATCTGCGTGGAAAAATAAAGTAAATACAATAGATATTTGATACTTTTCAAAAATTTATTAGAATAATAGGTTAAGCATGATCAAAAATTTAAAAATTCTTGATCGGCTTAAACATCATAGTCGAAATCGCAATAAATGCTAATATAGAAACCAGTGGATATATTAGCACATTCCAAGTGCTTTTTCAGGTTTTCCTCGGCACTAAAAGGAAGGACAAAATATGTCGTAGCTAAAGGAGCAATAAAACATTTAAAAACCATAACATCTTTGTCATTGAACACACCTAAAAAAATGCGCCACTTTGTACGAACCGCGTGCGCCACATTGGAATTTTTCTGTTATTTTGAAAAATGATCGAAGTTATAAGAAAAATTTAAGATAATCCAAAATCAATTATGATGTTTAAAAGACGACATCACAGTGAGTCTTTGCATATAAAGTTTTCATAAATGTCTTAAAAATACTAGATGTTGTGAAGGAATGAAAAAAATTAAAAAAAACTTCAAAAATGGGTTTTTTTGATTTTTTTCACAAGACATATTAAATGCGCGGTTGATCGCACCTGTTACTTAGACAAAGTTGGGTTGCTAACTAACACACTTATGACACCGGACAGATTTCATCTACCAATTGTTATAATACCCAAAAAGGCTCTGGGCCACAATGTACGCTGCGCCACTATGTACGCCGCTCCCCTACTCATTCTATCTAAAAATCTAGACATGCATTTTCTTATGTCACAGGCTAGTTGTCCGCGACCGCTTAATTTAATAGTACTCACAAGGGAAGGTCACGAAAGTCCAAATCGCTTTGCTCAACCAGACTAATGCCGTTTTCTTGAGAGTCAATAGTTATGATAAACTGCAAAATTTTAGCTGCTGAGAGCAAGAAACAAAAAAGTTATAGCCATTTTTGCCTGCCATAGCAGTATACGGGAGTAGCTAAGGTATTTTAGGTTTTGATCTGGAAGTAATTAATACAAAGCTGAAAATTGGCAGGTAGGAAGTATTGGGCAAGGAGAACACAGAAAAAAATTTACCCGCATCTCCCGCGCCCGCTTCCCCCTAAACCACCCCTTCGAACAACGATTTGCAGTCTTTCAGGAAAACAGCTGTAACTCCTAAAATTACAAAGCTAACCCTTCCAGTTTTTTTTTATTTTATTTGTCTTTAGTTTCCCTAAAAAAAATATTATTACAATATTTTTCCCAAAAATTATAGTTTAATGGTAATCGAGTGTTAAAGAGAAAATTTGAGATTTCGCCTTTCGCGTTTTGCCTGCTCGTAGAAGTATATGCAAAAGAGCTTTAATTTGATATCACACGCACCCCAAATTGGACAACTCCAAGTGAGATGGTTCCACGCCAACCCCACAACCCCAAAAAATATAAAAAAAAACAATTTATCCCAGTAGAAACATCCCAATTAATTCATTCATTCTACATAAAAAAAAAACTCCAGGTAAATCCCATTACGTTTACCAGCTTAAAACTGCCGACGTTTCCTTCCATTTCTATAATTTTAATATCGTGTAAAAAAATACCGTGCAAAAAAAATTTCTTCCAAATAATTAATTATAATCCGTATTTATAACAATACTTAACGACAAAATTCAAAATGTAAGCGTTCAGTTAACAAAATCAACATTTTGGTATAAAAACGACTCAGGCTTATATGGCAACACTAAGAAGGAGTTGCCCGATTTTGCTCATCTTCGAACTTGACCTTGCAATTTTAATCAAATATTATTGTGCCAAATTACAAGTCTCTAGCTACAAGCGTTCTCGAGTTATCGTCTGGACAGACAGGCACACAAACAGACGGACACGGAAACGGTTTCTTTTCACTTCCCAATCAGGAATAAATAGTTCTTTCTTTTCTGTGACGATTATTTCTTGGCGTTGCAAACGTTTGCTCACAACTAATATACCCTACATCTAGGGTATAAAAAACTCCGTTTGGACTTTTAGAGTTTAATTAGCGGGACGCGGCATGCATTGCTACGCCCTTCCGCGCCTACGTTCCTACGCTTTCTATTTGAAATTATATTATTCTTGGTATTTACTTAGTGTTGCATCTAAAAATGGCCGTTTGCAATTATTCTGTTTTGTTGTGTAAGAGTACTGTTGTATAGTTTGCGAAGCACCACTTTTGACTGAAAGAAACTACCCGAAAACACGACGTATATTACATAGAACCGTTTCCCATAGGTCAGGTTACAATATTAGTGTGTTAGTTTGTTTTCAGTTAAGGATGGTTCTGGGGGGTTGAATAAGGATAGTGCTGCGAGTTCTCATTGTGCTTGATCTGAAGGTGCAACAATGTTCACTCCCAGAAAAACTCCTAGAAGGTAAAAAAAAAAGTAGAATTAGTGTTTAATCCTCTATTTCCACCCATTGGGAGAGCAATTTTCAAAAATTCTTGTACACGTCTCTTTATTTCTAACCAAAACGCCAATAACCAATTTTTATGAATTTTTAACTTCAAAAATGGCGAATTTTCATAGAAACTTTCATCCCCTGTTTTACCCTCTTAGGTGTCGAATTTCCAAAAATCCTGATTCATGTGTTCCTTTATTTCTAACAAAAGGCCAAATACCAATTTTTTTGATTTTTTACTTCAATAATGGCGGTTTTTCATAGAAATGTTCATCCCTTTTTTTACCCCCTTGGGGGTATCGATCTCCACCAAACTTCACACGATCCATCCCGATACTATTGCTACATTATCCCTGGAAATTTCATAAAATTCGGTTGTGGTTTAGGAGTCTATAGGGAACAAAAAAAACCACATCCTCTTTTCTATATTAAGATATACAGATTTATACAATACCACAAATAGATTACAAATTGGTCCTGAATACTTCGATCATGCTTACAGATTTGTATCTTTCCAACTGATATCCATGTCCCGCATGCAACTGTGACATTCTTCTGTGCGAGAAGTGGCGCAATCCTAAACAAAATGTTTATACATTTTAAGTAAATAACACGTTAAAATCAAACCTACTGAGCATGTCTTTGAATTTATTGTAAGTATCTGGATTCCGAACCTCCGTTGCCAGAAGAAATGTGCATTTGTTCTGCATGAAGTTGCTGATCGTCTCGAAAGTGTCCAGTAGAGAGTAGAATTCGTCAACATCGAAAAGGATATCGCTCCCGAGGATTACATCAGGTCGAATCATATTTTCGAGTTGCATTCTGCCAATTGTCTTCCAGGAGAGAATCAAAGTACCAATTTCCTTGTCATTGTATTCAATCATCTTAAAGTATGACTGATTTGTGACAAAAGTGCCCAAAGAGAAATTGAGGATTAAGTTATCGTTCATTCTTTGGAAAACCAACGGATTCCCGTCAGAGAGAATGACCTTTTTGGCATCACACAATTTGCTGGCAGTAAAGCCAACAAGCCCGGTTCCCGCCCCCAATTCCAATACACTCTTGCCCTTCACGTACTCTTGGTTTTGCACTAACCAAGTGGCTAGGTAGCTTGCCGCTGGCCAGGTGCGGAGGCCAGTGCAGCCCCCGCTAATTATGGATGTAGATTCTTTCAGACCGATGAATCCGTCCGATTTGGCAAAGGAAACGTGCTTAAAGAAAATTGATTCATCCGCTGGCAGTGAATAAAGACCACACAATTCTTTGTACGTCGTTTCACACACTTCATGTCCATCATCTTCGAGAGTTTTAATCCATAATTTTAAAAACTTAATTTGGTAATCTTTGGATATTGGATAATGAAGGTTTGCTTGGTGCAGAATTGTTGAAAGATAGATCACTCTTTGATAATCCAGTTCGTAGTACTTTTTGAAAAACTAAAATAAAATACTGCACGACATTTAAGTTTAGTTTTAAAGCAAAGATACTTACTGGAATGAAGTCTTCTATATCCATCATCATTAAAAATTTTGAGGCTATACATTCCATATCTTTTACTTTTGAATTATCCATTTCAGTCGCTTCACAAGATTGTTTCAGTGTTAATTTGCTGAAATTAAAACAAACATTGCTTTCGGTTACTTATTGTTTTTGTTTCGTAGCGTGTTATCGGTTAATGTCAATAATAATTCAATTTACAAATCTGATCTTATAACCACTACTCTGTTTACCAAACTAACCTAGACAACATAGAAGCAAGTGACAGCTCATTAGTAACAATTTGTTTCATTTTATTTTGGATGTGCCCTCACTTCACAATGCCCTCAATAAAAACCACCGAGACTATATTATAGAATCATTTATTTTGCAAATGTCGAACATAAACTAATTGTTTTGGCACTATTCTTATCGAAAATGTAGTTTCTTTGACAATGCAATTAGATTTGTAGTAGATCTCGTCATGGGTACTAGAACCAACCTTGTGTGAAGTTTGACAAAAAGCAGTACAAATACAAAAAATCTGTAAAATTGTAAACCTTACGACTGTAACAAGCATGTGCTATGGCTATGTGCGAATTTTTGCTAAATCGATTAAAATTTAGTCAAAGTTGGTATTGCAGTGCAATTTAGTCTCCTTTCGAGATGCAAAAGGGTTGTTCCTAAGGGTTATAAGTATATTTTTCGATCCTCTCTGTTGTTGACGCCACCTCTGTTGTAGGTGCCATATTTTTCGAAATTACTTCATACAACCGATCTCATCAATGCATGAACGGAAACTGAACTAATTTCTTTTATTCTCAGTGCATTTTAACACATCCAGCAAAAACAAGACAAAAATCGTAGTAAGTACAGTTATCTGAGTAACCATAATGCGAGCGTTGCGAATTGCGATTGTTTTGCACGCCGCAGTCCGCACTGAGTTGCTGAATAATTCTAGAAAAAATTAACGGTACCTATTTGTCAAGAACGAAATTTTGTTTAAAATTTGTTTATTGAGCTTCGACTTAACTTAGCATGAAAAATGAAAAAAAATTTGTGGAAATCTTATTTTTTTTAGGTTTTATTTACACATGTAAAGCATTGCTTAATATATGTTTTGCATGATACTGTATATTGATGTTTCTTATAATCGATCAATCGATATAGGTATGTACCGAGGTATATATATAATAATATAAGTAACTATAAGTATAACGAATCACTAGAATTCTATAGAATATACATATATACAATATAATTCTAGTGATTCGTTATATTTTATAGCGGTCCCCCGACGCGGCGACGCTCATCTTAAAAATATTAATAGGTTCTTTTAATGAAGTTATAAAAGGCCGAGAGAGGAATTTTATTTTTTTACTTTTTAGAGGCTTTTTTGTGTCGGAGGTTACTTAAAATTTTTAATTTTATTTTTTTTATTTTTAATGTTGTGCTACAATAACGTGCTTTAGAACTAACAATGTACAATGGGCCCATACTTGACGGGTTCACTAGTTGGCATTCCAGGTTCCATCAGCCACCTTCCAGTTCCAGCATCAGGAGCCCAAACTTATGATGTGTTTACTAATAGACAATCCGGGATTTCGTCTCCAACCTTCGAGCTCCATCATCAGAGTAGCTCAGTGGTAACAACACACATGGTTGTTTCAAATGTTAGGTCACACATATGTTTGAAAGTAAAGTAAATACCTATTATGCGTGTAAGGTCCCTACCGCAGCTAAAAATAACACTCTTTTTTTGCGTCGGTGGTTAAAAAAGTGCTGATGACCTTGAAACGCCTGAACAGATCTTCATAAATTGTAGCTAAGAACCATCTCGATAACGTCAGCTTTCAAACAAAAAAAACCGCATCATGATCGGTCCATTCGTTTCGGAGCTACGATGCCACAAACAGACAAACACACAGATACACAGACACGCCAAACTTATAACACCCCTCTTTTTGCATTCGGGGGTTAAAAAGACGGTACTCTTTAATGTGCATAAAAAAATATAAAATTAATCGATCATATTTGATTCCTTTAAAATTAACATTAATTGTCACCATTATTGAAATTAATACTATATTATGAGTAAATACAGTAGTAAAAAACTTTGATTTTGGTTCTTTATTTTTCTTTTCATAATATATTAATATAATTTTAATTTGATTTTTATAATTCTCTCAAAATTAGATTCAAACTCGGTCCACAATTTTGACGACCAATTCTTTAAATTCTATTTAGGCCTGAAATTATTAATTGCGAAGAATTTGATAGCTGCATCCCTATTTTTATATGGTTTATATTAATTATATTGTGGATGTTGTGGGTTCCACAGTCACAATTAAATCCTATAATGTATCTCCACAAATTTCAATCCAAGGCGAGAAGTGAACGTCTATGGCCACCTGAAAAGCTGATATTCAGATTGATTAAAGGTCTCTTAAATACCCTGTTTGCACTGAGCCAAAATACAAGGGAAAAACAAATCATTTCTCAAAATGTATTTAATTTTAAAAAACGTATAAGTGTTCAAAATGAAATTTTATTGGAAACACACCAGTTTTGTTTTTTACATGGGGGGAGGCGGAACAGGGAGAACTCCAATTGGTGGTGGAGGTGGCACCGGGTTGAACATCGGCGGCCTTGGAGGTGGCACTGATCCCATACCCATTACACGCAAATTAGGAGGCGGTGGTGGAATGATCTTGGGCTCCAATTTGAAAGAGAACTGCAGGAAAAATTGTTTGGTATCACGATTCCAATATGTCCAGAATTTGCCCTCAGTTTTTTCCACTTCCCTAGATGGTACCTTAAAAGCAATCGTTTCATACGGTTCGGCAGCGAAGAGTAAATATTGCCATTTGCGATCAGGCGGTTCAATTTTCTGCTCATAAGCAGACATGAATCTATGCCGTGGAATAATGCCATCAGAAATTTCTGGATAGTCAATCTGAAAAAGAAGTGATTGCTGACCACTTTCCGGACAGCGTTGTTTGGTTACACGATATCCAGGACGACCAATTTTTACGAATTTTTTCGGTTCAACGCGAGGTTTTTCTGGTGCTAGCATTGTAGGAGCTTCCTTGGCCTCTTTGGCTGCTCTCCTAGCCAGATTTTCTTGATGTTTCTTTCCCTGAGTATGGGCCAAATAACTACCCTCATTGTTATGGAGAGTAAGACATAGTTTGCATTCATAGGAACCCAAGTGATTTTTCATAAAGTACGGATCCTTGTTCAAGTCGATTGTTTCAAGAGCCAGTTGCCGGAGGCGTTCCCGTCGATCCCGATTCGTTTCTGACCAAGAAGCAACCCCACCGCCACCGGTTTTCCCACCGGGACGATTTTGAAAATCCATTTTGCTATAAATAGGTAACAAAAACAAAAATACAATTTGAGCGAATTTTTTGATGGCAGTTAGGTTAGGTTATTTGTTTGAAGAAAAGAAACAATTTGAACACAGATTTAGACACATTTCCATATTTTGTGTATAACCAGGATACAGTTATATATATTTAAAATAATACCTTTTTCACTTCCTTTTCAAATATACAGACAAAATTGTGTGAGATTTATAACAGGTCTACGCAAGAAAACAATAAGCTCAGGCCTTGTCGAGCATCTCTGAACTCTGACAGTAGAACTGTCAATTGTTACCAAAATATATTCCAATTTTATTTCTAAATAAAGGATTACAAATGATTATATATTATATCAATAAATTTTTAATAAAATATTGTTGATTTCTCATGGAAAATATGTACAATTTCTAAATAACTTTCTCTCACCCTTAAATTACAATAATAAATAAAAATACTAATGTGGAAACGTAGAAGTGCCATCTACATTTGATATCTAAAAGTTAAATTCGCATAATATTTGACACTAGAATATGTCGCAGCGAACAGGACGACAGCTGTCGTCTGTTATTAATTAAGGAAGTAGAAGAAGGTGGTGCATTGGCAGGGCAGAAACAAATGTTTTTTTTACATTTATACGAACTCACTCAGCGTATTATTGAAGAGTTGATTATGTGTTTCGGTTAAGATAATAATAGGAAGGCATGTTTTTGTTGAGTACATAGGTGAGGGATGCTTTTGTATGCCAAGTCATCGGAAGTTATATGAAAATACAAAGTTTCCATCAGATTTTTGAAGAATTTCTTTTAAATAAACAAATTAAATGCATAAGTAAATTAAATATTTGGAAATTCCTACTAATATTGTAATCACTAATCTGTGAAAACCCATGAGAGTAATTTATCGCCAGCTATCTGAGTTAATTTCCTGCCGCTTGATTGTCAAATGACACTACGTGCACAGTGTTTAATGACTATGGGGAGTGTTGCAATTGAAGCAGTTTCACTTATGAATTAAGTACCGTACAATTAGACACTTACTGAAGATATCACTCCACTCATGACTATTTCGGGATGTATGGTCAAAAGTTATGAACTAATTACTAACAATAACTCAATGGGAAAAAAGAAAAGACAAAATCGGGTGAGAAATCGGAAGTAATTGAGATCGCACGAGAATAATGCATTTTTACAAAGCTATAAAATAATTGTTTCAATATTAAAAACGGATTTTTCAATGTTATTTTAACAATTTTAATGCTTGAAACAGATTTTAGTGCCCGAACAACATATTTGCAATGTCTAGCCAACACATGGATGTTGATAAGCAATTCCAAGAAGACTTAGAAAAGGCGACTGCACTAAGTTTAGAAACTTTAGCCTTAGAAGAATTCCGAAGATCACGACTTCAGTATTCTCACTCGGACGTTACTGTAAATTTAAATAAATATGCTTCGAGTCACTCGAGACAGCGTCCAGCATCTTCTAATGCCGGATTACAGCCTATGGAACAGCAGACACCGCTTGCACCTCCTCCAGCAGTTCCACCAAGGCGACATAGTGAAGTTCGGCTGCCGTTGGAATCTAGTGAAGAACTAGATCTTATATCGTTCACAAGCCCAACATCTAAGAAAGAAGACCACGTCAATTTCGACAGATTGATGGAAGATATCCAAAAGTGTGAAATGTTTTACGTAGCTATTGTTTATATTCCATTGATTTATTTACGTTACAGGCTTAACACTAACAGTCAAGTCCAACAAATCGTGCCACAATATAATTTTGGTTCGCCACCCTCTTTAGGAACTTCGCCCTCTGTGGGCATGCAACTGGTACCCTACAAATCACCGCAACCTCAGAAAACTCCATTGACAAGTGAACAACTGAAACAATTATATAATATGCCTCCACAGGTGCCTTACCGACCTCCATATCAGTCACAGTACTCACAATACGTCCGACCACAGTCCACCGTTATACCGGTCGCTCCAGTTAATTATCCTGCACCATCACCGTACGGATTCAAAATGCACGTATTCCCGTCGCATCCTCAAGCACTGACTAACTTCCCGTCTCCAGAGAATGCCACACAGTCGCAGAAAAATCTCGCAAACAACTTAGAGCCGGTAATAGTTCTAGCACCGGTAAGTAGACAATCATGACCTTAAGAAGAGATACTGTGAATAATAGATTACGTTTTCTACAGCAATCAAACCAGTATAATGCGTCGGCGCAGCAGATTTCGCAAATGCCGAAATCACCATCTGTATCAAGTGTGGCTGCAATAACTGCGGCATCCACAAGTGGCACCCTCACGTCACCAAATCCAACCAAGTCAGCTGAAGTGTTGCGACGACCGAAGAAAACCGTGGGATGTGATGATCTCATTGATCTAAGCCATGAAGACACGTATGTTTTGCCAATTGTTACTTAAGAAATCACTCCATTCACTTCACTTAAGCATGAATAGTCGAGGAAAATTGAGGATTTTTAGTACATCTTGCTTCAATTTCTTATATTGCAGTTCCCGTGTGAGCGTTCTGGAGGCATTTGATCCTTTGCTTTGCAATGACTGGGATGAAGCAGGTAAGACAACAGCCTCGTTATCTTCTAAACACTCATTTTACTGCTAACTTATACTCCAACGGAAATTCTTGTAGACACGATAGTTACAAATAAACAGCGATTCGTCAAAACTGTTCGCTTCAAGTAGATTAAGAAAATAAAATTATATTGCGTTGGACACCGTCGGATGTTTTAACCGTGTGTGTGGAGAGACAACTGTGACGTCTATGGACGCAGGCTAATAACCCCATTTTGTAGGCATTATTGCAATAAAAGCATTCTTTTAAACTAAAAAAAATAATTTTTGTTTTGTTTAAAGTTTTTGTGTTGTTTCCGATTGGCTTCCGAGTGTTCATTTGTCCGTTGCCCATTAAAACATTTTTGGTTTTCCATCAACTTAATCATTGGACAAATTTTGTTTTCTTTGTTTAGTTCAATTATTGAAGGTAATTACTTTTTGTTACAAATAACTGTCTTCATCCAGCGGAGAGGCTTGTGCTTTTTACGTTCATAGCACTGAAATAGTTTCGCTTTATATTAATCACTTCACCAGCTTTGAAACTTCTTACAAAATAGTAATACTCCATTTAGATAACAAATACAGTTAAACAAAATAGAAAATTAAAAGAAATATGTAATTTGAATTGCCAGACTAAGAAATATTTTTACTACATCATTTTTTACGAATCGTATGGAACTGAATGCATTGATTTTATTGCAAAACCAAAAATATGTCACGTTCTCTGTTTTTGTTTCTTACGGAAAAAAGCGATAACATTTAGCGGTGCTCATAGTATAGATCTGGTTAAGTGCTCGCAAAGGGAAAATGTGCGACTGTAACACCTGATTGGCAATTGACCAAGTCTAGTCTGGTGTATTTAATGAACACTCAGAACAGACATTTGATTTGCTTGCGACTAATTGCTGGTCGCAAATTACAACAAACACACACGAAATTGTCTCATTGTAATCGCGACGGTTTTTGGATCTATTAATAGTTTAGGATTTAGTAGAGAATTTTTGAAAACACGTATTTCATAAGTGTACATTAAGAAAATGGCTAAATAGTCATTGCCAGAAACTTAAAAAAATTATTGTGAGTTGAATGGAAGAGTCATGCCATTGCTTTCGATATTTGCAGATAACAGTTCGGATTGCACCACATCATACTATGCAGAATATGATCCATTTGACTATCTATACAGTTGTGGTACTCAGTATTCGGATCCAGTTTATGAGGCTGTCAACAAAACCGATCGAACTCCGTTAAGTCCAACTGGTAAGGAAACATTTCGCAGATATATCGTATTGTAATTGAAAACCGAAATTTATTCTTCAGGCACTATTGGCTGGAAAATACCTACAATGGGTTATCAGAATGATTCTGCATCATCCCCTCCACCCTTGCCACCCAGAAATAATTTAAGTGCAAGTGAAGAAAATGCACATCAAGTTTTAGATAGAAGAAAACATCCATCGAGATTATACGAAACTGTTATTGATAGAAAGACGAATGAACCTGAATTGATGGCATTTTATTGGATAGTCAAAGATTTACGATCCATGTACAAGTACAATGATCCTGTGACAAATGTTGGATGTATTATAGCGTCCGAATTTAACAATAACTATTCAGAGGACAAAAGTATCAAGCTGTTGGTTCATCCTTCACTGGAGATTCTCAGAGAAGATGGAGAAGCAGCCAAACAAGGACATATTTCGGGATATGGTGCCCCTGTTATATTTACCTGTGATAGTTAGTTTCTTTTGTAGAAATATGTTTTAAAAAATAACTAATTGTGTAATCAATTTCACTATTTCAGTAAGCACAACTGTAGAGCATGTTCTCATGCATGTGTTCTGCGCTCTAGAAGGCCAAATAATTGGATCAGTGAATGATTTTATGGTTAAGGTATGAACGCGATTGTGTCTTCAAATAAATAACGTAATAAATGATCTGCACATATATTTTTTAGCCAATCGGGGTCATGGAATGGCTGTCACCATTTTCAAAACTAAGTCAACTGGATTGTGTGCATGGTAGCATGAAACTGGAACAGGATGTTCAACTGGGTTTTTGCCCGAAAACAGAAGCAAACTTGAAAGCAATAGCTCGAACTAAAAGAGACGATTGTAGGGATGCAGAATTGAAGCCAGAGGATATCTTACCAAATGAGCACGATTCGACAATTACTTACGATAGCATGATGATTTTAATTGGTAAGACGATTGGTAACTGATAAGTGGATTGATTGTAATAACAAATGATAATTTTTCAATAGAAACTTTGGAAACCGAAATTGACAAACTAGAATCGTGTGCAGCAGATGCGAGTCCAAGAGCTGTTCTTTCATGCTCTGGAGTGGTTCAAGGAGTGAAAGCTGTGTGTGCACTTCTCGGATCTATCGACACACCAGAGATCGCCGATTGTGTTGAGGAACTTAGGAAGATTTGTACATCCAATCAGGTCGTATACAGTTACGGGTCTAACAGTTGCCCAGACATAATATCTGAATGTGGTGACTATGCCGAGGTCACTTTACGCCCCAAAACGACCCTTGATCAAATTAAATTGAAATGCGATCAAATACGTGAAGCTATTCAGGAATTAATTGGGACTTATGCAAATGCATTTAGAGTGGATTTCTGTGTGAAAACTTTTGAATATTCAAGCAGTAAGTTAATAATATTGTATAGTATAAAATGTGCAAATGATGAAACAATATTTGTTTTCCGCAGCGCCCATTTCAGTTTCGCATGTTTTAAAACCAATCATGGTAAATATTAGTTGCTTACATCGCCCTCCACCTAACTGGAAATACGATGACTACATGCTCGGAGCGCAAATTTATCATGGTACCCGATTTATAGGAGACCCAGTTGTAATACAGTGCTCCAATGATACTTCGGGAGGGCTGTTTCCTCGCTTGAGATTCGACAGATGGATAACCTTTGAAAAGAACCCTATTTGCACTTTGCCAAGAGAATCGAGACTGATTTTTGTACTTTATGGATGTAGAGCAGAGCCGGCAGAAAATAATGAATCCAGTGATAATAACCAGGAGCGAAGACAAGTGACTACCGAATTGGGTTGGGGTGCGGTTCAGTTATTTGATTTTCAAAGGTAACTAAATATAATCGCAATGCACGAAATCTCAGAAGTAATTTTTGTATGTTGTCTAGGGAAATGATTTGTGGAACTTACTTGTTGTCACTGTGGCCACCAACAACAGATAAATTTTTGGGACCAGCTCCCGCCAAGGGTTGTCATCCGCAGCCAGATTTTTGTCCAGTATTAAGCATTGAAATTCCTACGTATGGTGGACGAGTCCTTTTTCCAGAATCGGTCGAAAACCTTCCACCAGCTCCACGATATGACTTTAACAGTCTGGACTGCAATCTTCAGCAGGAATTGCTGGACACCGCTGAACAGGGATATCCTGGGGCACTTGACAAACGTGAAGTGTTTTGGGAGAAGAGACACTACCTTCAGGACTTTCCTCATGCTCTTCCAAAAGTTCTTCATGCTGCTCATAGTTGGGATTACGCAAGTTTAATGGACTTACACTCATTGCTTAAGTCGTGGAAGCCTCTGAGTCCTTTACAAGCTTTGGAATTGTTATTGCCGCGATATCCTGATTTAGAGGTGCGGGCTAAAGCAGTTGAATGGATTTCGCAGATGCCTAACGATCAATTAGTTGACTTCTTGCCTCAACTGTTGCAGTCCTTGAAGCACGACACCTACGAAGGTTCACCAATGGCGAGGTTTTTGCTTTGCAAGTGCTTGGAATCTCCCAGAATTGCGCATCACACGTATTGGCTGTTGGTTCACAGCTTGCCAGGAGATGCACCACAAAATTCCATTGATGCTGCCACACCAGAAGCAGAAGAATCCCTGATTACGCAGGCGCGTTATCATCGTCGAAATAAGATGATGTTGCGCGGCCTGTTGGCTATTTGCGGTGAGAAACTGCTATCGAGATTCTTGTCTCAAAATATGATGTGCAAGGTGATTAAAATATTTTTTTTTAATTGATTGAAGTATATTTATCAAGGGGAATTGTATTTCAGAGTCTCGCTGAAGTTGCACAGTCAGTGAAGCAGTCAAAGGAGTCTTTGCGGCAAAAGGCACTGATACAAGGCATGGAGACCGTAAATCAAATCCTCTTAGAAACTCCAACTTCGCTGCCGTTGGGACCTGGTCTAGAAATAACGGGAGTAAATGTTCGTGGTTGTAGCTACTTTAATTCCAATACCCTACCGCTGAAGATAACCTTTTTGGGACCAGACCGAGGAATTCTTCCGGCGATCTTTAAAGTAAGAGTTCTAAAACAAATTATCCTTAAAAGTAAACTATACCAATATTATTCTTCCCTTCAATTGATTTACGACAGTGTGGAGATGATTTGCAACAAGACATGCTCACTATTCAATTAGTGAGAATAATGGACAAACTGTGGTTATCTGAAGGACTGGATCTGAAAATGGTTACTTTTAATTGTGTTCCAACAGGTTATAAAAAGGGTATGATAGAGCTTGTAACAGAAGCGGAGACACTTCGGAAAATTCAAGTGGAATACGGTTTGACTGGATCCTTCAAGGATAGACCAATTGCTGAGTGGTTGGCAAAACAGAATCCAAGTCAATTGGAGTATCAACGAGCAGTTGACAATTTCACTGGTAAGATAATTGAGAATTCGCTTTAATAGACTCTATTAACAGAAACGTTCATTCCTTAGTATCATGTGCTGGTTACAGTGTAGCAACATATGTCCTTGGAGTTTGCGATAGGCACAACGATAACATTATGTTGAAGACTTCTGGTCATTTGTTTCATATTGATTTTGGAAAATTCTTAGGAGATGCCCAAATGTTTGGAAATTTTAAAAGGTAAGCTTGAGCAATATTGAAATGTAATATAATATATGGTTCCTTTTCAAGGGATCGTACACCTTTTGTTCTTACATCGGATATGGCCTATGTAATCAACGGTGGGGATAAACCATCGACAAAGTTTCATCATTTTGTCGACTTGTGTTGCAGAGCATTCAACATTGTCCGGAAACATGGCGACCTTGTATTACATATGCTCGCTCTTATGGCCACAGCTGGCATTCCAGGTGTTACAGCAGACGCCGTGACGTATGTAAGACGAGCTCTTCTGCCATCCCAGTCTAATCCAGAAGCAGCTGCGTCTTTTGCTAAAATGATTCAATTCTCGTTGAAGAGTTGGTTTACGCAATTTAATTTCTTCTTGCACAATCTTGCACAATTGAGGTTCTCTAGTGATGAGGGCACCGGAGAATTGCTGAGTTTTGTTCCTCGAGTTTACACGTAATAATGTTTTAAATGGATTTCACGATTTCTTAAAGTATTTTAACATTTTCAATTTTTTAGAATGCAACAAGATGGAAGGTTGAAATCAGTAACAGTTCATGGATATCAAAAACGATATGATCTCGAAAAGTACTACACGTACATTTTGAAGGTGACCCGCCAAAATCAGCCCGATCCAGCATATTTATTTCGTTCTTACAAAGAATTTTCGGAATTTCATCAGAAACTGTGTCTTCACTTCCCCTTGGCAAAGCTTCACAGGTAAATCACTGTTATTATAATATAATATATAATATAATTAAGTTGAAGAAAACACATTTTACATAGTAATGGGCAGTAAACATTTCTTCACTTTAAAATACAATATTCAACTTATACTTCAGTGTCGTTACGATTCATCTCCGATATTCCGATCCTCCGTTTCGGTTGTATTACAGGCACTGAAGTCCTCGGTTCTGGTTTTGGTATTTTAATCATCTGAAAAATGTCTTCCTCAGAAATGCTAGATCTTTTCAAGTTGATTTCTTCTGAGGTTCCTTCCGAAAGCGATCTAGCCTCCTTAATGGATAGTACTAAATCGGGATCTGCAATAGGCTCCTGAAGCTGCGCATTTGTTTTAGATTTTATGTCTAACGAATTGAAATCACTTATTTCGTCTGAATGGAAAATGCCTGTGGGACGTCGTTGAGTGCCATGATCATCTTCATTGATCGAACTAGAATGCGAGTACCCTCTGCTGTAGGTTCTTGGAGCTGGGGCTCGCATTTTTTGATACATAGATGATTTTCCATTCGTGTCTTCATGATTCACAGAATTTAACTCTGTTCCTAAATTCTTTGAATTTAAATCTAAAGTTTGTTCAAGACTTTGTGATGTTTCCGGTGGTGATGAATTATTGAAGGACATTCGATCCAAACTTTTTGTATCTTGTGGCAAGGGTAATTTAAATTTACTATTAGAAGCATGCACTCTAACTGCTGTAAAATACAATAGTTAACAAACATTTTTTTGTAAGGTCATTCAAAACTTACGTGGAAGTGTCTTTGATTTTTCATTTTCAATAAAAATATCACCTTCTAATTTTCGGAATACTCCCCGCGACAAAATGTCATCATAACTCTGAATGAAAATAGAAGGTTTTTTTCATTTATTTATTCTTACACATAATCTTATCGATTTGAAAGGTTTCTAAAACTGATAATACTTTAGGGAGATAGAGTCAATTAAACATACCTGGAATTTGCTTCGACGAACTGAATTATTTTCTGGTGGTAATTGTTGCAAATCCAATGTCCTTTTAAACCATTTAAATTTAATGCCGAATAATCCAACAAGTGTGCACAACAGTGCTCCAAGAAACACAATCGAAAGATCAAACAAATTCTCTAATTAATTAAAAATATATATAAATAAAATTTGGAATTAGTGTTTATCAATATAAAACAATACCACTACATTGCACTTCAGTGTACTGTTGAGCCATTTTACTTTACATAATTTAAATAACAATTATATGTGCAAAAGAAAACTTCTGTCAGTCAACTTCATCATTGATATTCGAACTAGACAACGCTAAGGAAACTGAAATTGTTTGAACTGAGAACATTTACTCTAATTTCATTGTGGAAGATCAATTGTGCTTCACACTTTGATAAGTTGTCAGTTATCATGCACAAAAGATATGCAAGGTTGCGATAATAAATTATCATGACTCAAACTTGAAAGATCAACATACCAGGTGAATTGATTTTCAAAGTTGTCTTGGTTTTGTGTCTTTAATAAGTATTTGATTTCTAACATTATGAAGTTTCGTGTACTGCACAAATTGCAGCCATTGTTCATCAGATTAAAAATAAATTATTGTAAAAGAACATAAATTTCAAAATTCCGATTCAAGTTTACCAAGCGGCATTCATGTTGGACGGTCTAATATAAAAACCGTGGCAGAACGACGTTTACCAGAAATTCGACTGTTTCTATTGTCGCTCTTCAACTCAGCTGACGAAATCGCCCATTCTGATTTAGTGTACACCTTCTTTCATCCACTGCTGAGAGATCAACAGGAAGCGGATATTCATGTGTCCAAAGTCAAAGGTATAGTAGGAAACATAAACCTTTAATCCATTTAAACCATTAATCCTTGTTATTTCTTCCTTAGATATTAAGCCGACATATCGTACTGAGAATGTGTGCGGAGAACTTAAGTTATCATTGCAATATCGTCGTGGTACTCTTACAGTTATGGTACAAATGTTAAATATCGTCGGTCTAATTCTAATATAGCGTAAGCCAAAATTTGCCCAACTGACGATTTTTCGCGGTATGGGTAGAGTGCTGAGTGATTCGAACTACATCTATCTCGTTCTTTACTTTTCAATATTTGTATGGAGAGAGAAGAGATAGAGTGCTTGAAACAATACATGTTATCTCACCTCGCTGATTTGATGTTCGAATAAAGAAACGAGAAGGAAAAACTTAATTTTGTTGCATCATGAACAATAAATTGTCAATTTTGATTTACGCTATTTTAGAATTAGACGACGATAAGTGAAAATTGTATAATGTTTAAATAACTCCATTAATTTAGATTCATCATGCCCGTGGCCTTCCTCTCTTAGCTGGTGGTCAAGAACCAAATACTTATGTTAAATGCTACTTGAAGCCGGATCCTGTAAAGGCTACAAAACGGAAGACCAAAGTTGTTCGAAAGACTTGTGTGCCTAGTTTTATGGAGACGGTAATTGTTTATTACAAGAGAATTATCGATTTACAAATATAAATTTCAGTTGGAATACCGAATGCCTCTGGAGCATATTCAGAATCGTATGCTCCAAGTAACTGTCTGGTCGCACGATACCCTTCAAGAGAACACATTGCTCGGTGGCTTTGAGCTTCTGCTTTCTAAATATGATTTACGCGAAGAGTTGATTGAGTGGCTCAGATTGGGATACCTTCCCAGATCATAATAAGTGTGATGATAGTCTTTGGGAATAGTTTTAAAGTGTTTTGGATAATATAATGACCACATTCCGGATTTGCACAATTTCATCGAACAATAAATTTTTAGATCGAAACAATAAAACACAAAGCACTGCAGTCATTTTCTTATCTGCATGATGTATTCACATATATGTTATATGTACTCATTTATAGATTAAACATACAAGTTCTTATTTTTCTATAATTATTATTCGTATTATCATGATTATATTGTCATAACTAATGTGACTGACTAACGCTTTTGATCAGAATTGTAAATATAAATGATTGTTAGATTGCTATAGGAACAATATATTTAAGCATATTTTTTTTGATTATACATACTTCAATAAAGTGGAAAAGTTTGCAGAAAAAATTCTTTCTTTATTGTATTATTCTATTCTAAATTGTTTTTCTCAATTCCTTAAGCGCATTAGACATGCTGCATACAAGAAATTGCATTTTGTGAAATGTAATAAAAATTGTTTTGTAAAAAATTTTGTTTAGTGCGATATTTAATCGATGGGTGTAGTTGCTCGGAGCACCTTGAAAGTGATCAATCAATTCTAGGTGAGTCAGCATTCCAAAGCTACCAACCGGCACAAGAAACTTCATTCAAAAATTTAGTTTACCGCTTCCAGTTTCTTAGGTATTTCTTGCGCAGAGCCAAATTGCTGTGTTCTTGCTCAGTGAAGGTGGCAGAGAGCTGTCGACTTTTTCAAGCTAATAAAAGAGTGTTTGTCTTTTTTCTCTCTTTTTTTGACTTTTTTTTATTGAATTTTATTTTCAGTTAAGCCTCGTGGTGAAAGGAGAAAAATTACTTCTGGATTTTAGCCTTTTTGCAGAACCGGCACAGGTACACCAACATAATAATTTAACGGTATGGATGGAGCACACAGTGGAAGGTAGATTATGCCCCCGGAGGCGCAGCTTGAACAACGTCGTGCCGGCTTCTTGAAATCTTGACAAGCGCTCGTGTCTTGACTTGACATGCTGCTGAGCGAGTTGCGCAAAAGTGAAATAAAAAAATTAACAAAAAGAACAAATATAATAATAATAAGACGAACATCATTTCTTTCCATTGAACTTCTTCTTTCATCCAACAAATGAAAAATGTGAAAGGCTCACGAATATGAATCCAGTCATTGAAAAAAAATCGTAAAAATATTTTAATTAAAAGGGGTATTTATTGTCACCGTGTTAAATATGAGAAGAGAACAAAAACGACAAAGATAATTAAATAAAATACAGCAATAAAAATGGTATAGAGCTCCTAACTTGGCGGTGAAAAAAAAACGCGGGAAGTAGTGCGGAAATTAAAAAATCATTTCGAACGGCGCGACTGCCGCGGCAGTCTACAAACTATTATAATTACAAAACACCACCGATTCCGGTCTGGCTTTCGTCTTAATGATTTCCTTCTAAGAACAATTAGCCGTGGCTAACTGATGGATGGCACGAGTCAAACGAACACGGGAATTTAAAATATTTTTACAAGTTGCCTTGCTGCAAATTAATTTGCTGCACATTTTGGCTTTTGCAAACATTTCATTTTTAAAAAAATTGCGGAATCAACGTTAATTATTGCTGAGTTAAAGTACTTTCGAAGTCTTTTTTTTTGTATCGATATGACTTGAGTAAAAGGCCTTAAGCTCTGCCCTAGTTTCCATTTAAGTACACCAATATGATATGTACAGATCTACAATCTACATACTCGTACATATGTTTATGCATATAGCTGAGGAAAATGATCGTGGCTATGGAATCAAAAGGTGCCACCAAAACCTACTCTGCTGAGAGGAACGCTTCTAGAATTTATCCATAACTCGAATACTGGATTAGTTAAAGTGATCAATTTAGATGATTGGTTGCATTCTTCACGGTAATAAATTGTGGCAACGGATATTGAAAGTATGAGGGAAATTACCTCATTGCTTCGTTCCAGCTGCTATCATTTGTGTATTTGAGAAACAAGTGCAAATCTGTCTAGACACGAGTTCAATTACCTGCCTTTCACTAATTGCTTTCAGGATGATATGCTTCACTGTTGATCCGCAATGTGAGGAAACGATCATTCGATGGTGACAGAAAACTGATTTTTAATTTACTTAATTTTGCAAATTAAAAGACACTCAAATTTTAATAATGCCCGATTTTTCTTCGTTTAGTGCAGATTTGAGAGCAGATTTTTTAAAAATCGTTTTGTGATGAAAGTGATATTTTTAAAAAATTTTAACATAGGTAGTAGTTATAATTTTTGTAATGCATTGTACTTTATTATTTTTCATTTTCTATAATGTATATGTTTTCTAAGAGTAAAAACGTAGTGCAGCGGCGAGGCAAGAGTCGAACCAAGCTGGGCTGCTTCTAAAGGGCCGGATGCACCAAACGAACAAACAGCTAGCGACGGGCGGAGCTGGCTGCATGCAGCGGCGAGACGCTTTTCTGCTCCAGTTGAGACCCTTTGGGCTTTGATCAAAGTGTAAACAACAATGGACATTGAAAGTTTTATTTTGTTTGTCTACCCTTATGTCATATGTTACTTTTTTAAAAAAGTTATTATTATTTAAAAATTAAGCCATAATAAAATTATTACACTCTCTTATTTGTATTCTGTCCATAAATGTATTCATCATGAATTGAATGGAACAATAGTCATTACTTTACCCTTATGCCAACTTTGGTTTTTCATCTTTTAAATATTATTTTTTAATAAAACTTGTTGTAATAATTTATGTGGTCCGGCCGGCGAGTCCGGGGTCTCAACTTGTAAAAATCTGGTTTAACGTAATTTAACCACTCGGATTTGAAAAACATATAACGTTGACCAACAATAGACCATGTTGTACAGTTTCCGAGATTCCATCTAGTTTTTTACATTTTCCTTATTTTAATAATACATTGGAGAAAACATACATAGCTTAAAATAATAAGTAGCTTCTTTTCATCTGCAATTGGCTACAATTGGCATGTATACGTGGTGAAATCAGGTTCAAGATATACTCCAATGTGCTGTAATCCATTCCTGTATATTGGACAAAATGGTTAGGAAATTTCTTCAACTGGGGGAATAAATGCCAAATGGCCGATTTTTTTACGTTCCGGTTTCACTGGGTGGACAGCATAACTCGTAATCCTAATCCCTAAAACCGATAACACTTTAAAAAATCCACTCCTCTCGTCCAATATATCGTAGGCGCTGTCGAGGACATTTTCCTGATATGGTGCCCACACACTTACCAGCCGCGAATTGTCGCTTCTGTATTCGCCGCTCCACTATATAATACGCATGTGAGGCGCTACTTGCATCTTTTATCAAAAAACACGCAGCTTGGCTCGCCGTTTGATTCTTGCCTCGCTGCTTCCCTATGTTTTTACCCTAAAGCAGGAAGCACACTACAAGACCGCGGGCCCTTCGACCACGTCAAGTTCTTTGCCGCTCACTACTACGATCCTCCAAACTCCAAAATCATTTTTCTCCGCAGTTCTTTTCTGGTTTTCCAAAAAAATCATCGACAATAGTTGAAGCGCCGAGCATGGTCTTGGTCCAAGGTCCTTTTAGTGTGCTTCCTACGCGTTTGAAGCTATCGTGGGTGGTCCGAAAGGTGGCTGTAGGGAGTCACGGGGGTTATGACCTCCCCCAAATTGTGGATTTTTTCATGAGTTGCAACAAGCGATAACTGCAAGTCTTCTTACTAGACAGTGCAATGTGCAAGGCACCTGTTATTACTGAAAAGTTCAACCTGCCACATATTTTACAAACATCAAAATATGATGCTGTTAAATTGCAAACGGCAGCAAATTATTAAATTACTTATAATAAATGTTTTTTTCCTTTTACGAACGATAGGTCTGCTCCGTTTCCTACTTCGCCCTATATTACCCATCATCGTGGGGGCACCTCAAAACAGCACAAGTACAAAGCCAAGCAAAGTACAGTATTTAGACAACTTTATGCTGAAGTAACGAGCATCAAAATTAGATACAGATATACAAATCCCTCGATTAGTTCCTCGTCAAACACAGCGTGTAAATGTCTGCAAATTCAGCTGAGGATTATTTTCGGCCAGCGGCGCTTTGTATACCATTGCTGGATAATGTTTTATCAGATTTGAAATATCGCCTATCATTAGATGTAATGAAACTCTGGAACTTGAATGTGTTTTTGCCACGAACTGTTTATACTTTATACTGAAGAAGATTTGAAATTGGTACGAGAAGTAGCAGAGGCCTACAATGAACTTTTGGATGCAACAGTTTCGACTGTTATTGCTTTTCAACTTGGCGTCGTGTGAAGTCCTGGCTCCGAGCATCTATGGGAGAAAACGCCTTGTAGGTATCGCTCTCTTAAATATTCATAGGGATATTAATGTTATATTAATGTAGAAGCCGTCATTACAAGTTTCAGCAAAGTTCAAAAACAAAATTAGACTTTGTTTTGTAACTATGAAAAATATTAACATAATAAATCATAAAGAACTAATAAATATAATCAAACACCAACATATCAAATTAGTATAATTAATTATTTAAAATATTATAATTAAGTACATGTTATAATTTAATTTTTAATAATGTCCACCGAACTGCCCAACCCTTGCCAAAAATTGTATGCATGCTAATGCCCCCCCCCTGCCCTTCACCCCATTTGAGGCTGGGACCGCCCTTGAAAGCTATACCTAACGCTTAGTAGAAACATGCATAAAATATAGTAGATGTTTTGTTCCTGCAAAATCACAATTTAAATTCCTTTTACCAAATTGTATTATGTATTATTGTATTTTTTGTTTGCTTGTCTCTTTAATTGTTCATACATTTCCCAAAAATCTCCCTATATGAATTTCAAAGAAACTAATTTATGATAAGCTGTATAGAAGCCAGCAACGCGTGCGCACAATTCCGGTCCAAGGAACATATCGTTGTAAGTGATCGCGACGAGATCGATTAAGCCCGGCTTGGGTCATCGCTGTGCACGTGAACCGATACGGATACCCTCCATATAGCGATACGATCAATGTATACTGTAGAATCTCTCATGGATTTCGTGGTCAACCTGCAAACGGATGACAACGACCATCGGCGATCATCCATAGCTTGGAGGAATTTCGTGAAAGGTCATTCGTAGCTGACTTTCGGCCAACTTGCTTCGATCGCTGTGCGGTTGATCGTTTTGAGCGCTAGCGCTAAATCCGCGACCAACTACGATATTCAAATGAATAACAATCCCCGATCCCCTTGGAAGGCCGGTGACAGGTTTTTCTTGTTTACATGAAATTTCTTAGTTAAACAGTTTTTTAGTCTTCTTCTTATCATTATTAAAATAATCTCTTCTGCTTTGATCGCTTCTCAGGTGAATTGCAGCTGTGTTACGTCCATCCAGTTGCCTTGTGCTCTTTCTCCTTTCCATTTGCGGTCAGGTTTCGTTTCGTTGTCGTTTTGTTGGTGGCCCCATGAGATCAATTCAAATTGTATATTGGCTTTGGAAAGTTTTAGCGTTTTACAGTATTTTTTAAAAAAATCAGTGTTTTTTTTTAAAGAAAAATGTATGCGATTGAGAAGTGGATAATAAAACTTGGAGAACTGATTTAAGTCTTGCCGGTGTGGTAGAAAATTTTAATTAAACATTGAACAAGAAAAAAATCTCAGGAAATTTGAATATTGTAGAAGCCACAGCAATCTTGACAATTTATACTTCGCATCGAGTTTTTAGTGATTTTTTATGAACATTAACTTCTAAGAAGTTAAATATTTATTGAGTTATTTTTTTGGCCTTTCTAGATTAGTTTTGTGAATTCAGAATATTTTAACAGGTGTGATTTTTTAGAAAAAGCGAAAATGCTTTTGGATGTTTTCTTCTTATACACTTATACATAACTGTAAGGCTCTCGATGCGATCATTTGCTTTTTATCCATAGATAGCTTTTTAGTACTTTACTAGAACTGAAAATTTAAGTAAGTGTCTCACTTTGATTTTGCAAAGACATATCAACGAATTAATTAATTAGAGTAATTTCAAGTAGTTGGGAAAATTAAAGAGAAACATATCAAGTATTAGTAGGAACGCTTATTGTTGGCGAATAGTGTGGTTAGATAATATATTCTACGACAATTAATATTCTATTTTTAATGTTCGAATTAAAGATAATACCAAACGGCATAAAAAAAATGTTATGTACTGTATGCACGATAGTTTTGATATCAAAATATAATAAAACTATGTATTTCTATAGTATATAAATTTATTATTTTAATAGTCAGACCTTTTTGTACATTGTAATTTGTAATTTGACATTGTTTTTTTGTTTTTTGATTGTTCAAAAAGTATATGTTTATTTTTATTGTACCTATTTTCATTAATCTTAGTTTTTGTTAACAGATTTTTGTAAAAGATCCTCATGATGAGCTTTGTCTAAAATATTTAGATCAATTAACGAAAACTGAATTTAAGTCGGAATTCGTGACGCTATACAACCCCATTTTAAACTATCATAAATTCCGGTAATACAAATATTAATTATTTTTTTTATTTCAAACAAATTACATATTTAAAGTTCTGTAATAAATTCCTTTAAAATCAACTAAACAGATTTTTTTGTGAGTAAGTTTCATTTATTTACTTATAATTTTTTGTTGGATCAGTCCTATATACTTCAGTTAAATATTTCCCGATCTTTATTTTTGTCAAGTAAACAAGATTTTTCAACAATTAAGCGTTTGACTTCGATTTTTTTTATAGTTATTTATATTATTTATAAGTTTGAATTGATGTTGGTTATCCAATATGTATATTTTACTAAATTTACTTCTAGAAGTATATTTTGAATTCAACTATAATATGTAAGAATAGTGTTGCAAAGTACAATTTTATTTTAATGTAAGATTTTAGAAAAAGTTTTTTTTTTTACGTACGTTAAAATTTTAGTGATATTAATGTAAGGCTTACATTTCACTACATTATCAATTTAAATTTGGACTTTGGTACGTGGTTAAACATTAGTGCTCCATTTCACCAGCTTCCAAATCATAATCACGAAGGTCACTTAGCATTTTAGTACGTAAACCATACCCACGACGGCGCAGCGCGGCGCGGAGGACACGAACGAAATGTAGCAAAATGTGTTGATATGTGCCTCTAATTTACTATGGGCTTAGTCGCATTATTATGGGTAACGGGAATCTTGTAAAGATCAAAAAGGAATTTTTCCTCAGGAAATAGGGTTAGACCATTTGTGACCCTCAGATTTGGTAGGTTTCGTGTCAGAAAACCAATTCTAGAAGCACTATTATTAATTTTGAAATGTTGTACGGAAGATATATAAAATAAAATAAAAGTACATAATCTAATATTATTATTTATCGCAACTACAGATGACGAAGCAAATTGATTGATTGATTGATTTTATGACCATTTTTTTTATGCCCAGTGCAGAACGCTGTCATTTTTGCATTATTATTAAAAATTTTATCCGTTCCTTCTACAGTAACGGGATAAAAACTTGATAGAATGTATTGTCATCGACACCGAGCCTATCTGCAAAGTTTTAGTTCGATTGGATGATGGCAAGTGTGTTAATTAGCCGTCGATAAAGTTGCCTTAACGGCAAAAGTTGTCGCGAAGTTAAAACAGATAAATTAAACTAGTAAGGAAGCAATTGGTCACACCAATCACGTGATATTCTAGATGTAGAAAAATATACTCATTCTATGCAAAAATCTAGACATGAATTTTCTCATGTCACTAAGGCTAGTAATTGTCCGCGACTGCTTATTTTGTATTCGCAGTTAACTTGCAACAGTGCATACTGTCATTCCTCTATCCGCAATCCGAGAACGCGTCCTGTACAACACCAATGACGAGGGAAAAGTTTTTATTTTAATAAATAATATGTAAATAGTATTATCCATAAAAACATTTTTCATTTATTAAACAAAACTTAACGAAATAAAGGCAAAATGTTCAGTAAGAAAAAGTCCCAAAATTTCGAAGTTTTTCGGCCACCAAAAGTTGTCCCCCCCACCTTCGAGGTCGCAAACTTAGATTTGGCATACTCACACCATACCAAAGGATCCTAGAAAAAAAATCTTTTGTCGGAATTAATGTAAGCTGAACCATTTTTTTATCCCCTATATACTGGGCTATAAACAAAATCAACAGTTTTGTATAAAAACGATTCTTTCTATCACTATTAAATATTTCTTGGCGTTGCAAACGTTCGCACAAAACTAATATACCCTACTTCTAGGGTATAAAAAGAAAAGGTTTATAACTTTCGTCCACGATCGATTTAAAAAATAATAGTAATCATGAAAGATCACATTACTTCTTTAATTTATAATTATTTTGGTTAATGTCCGCCATTTTTCGTAGAGTGGGACAAATGTGCCCAATGACCTTTGTTATTGCGATCACAATGCAAAGTTTGTAGAATGGCTTTCCGTTTCGCAAAGTAAAATAAAATATCTATCTTACTAGAAAAATCGTACATGAATACCTAACTACATTTGATATATTCTGGATATCGCTGAACGATAGGAAAATGCCGCAAAATAATGAATAAACAAAATAAAATGCTGCTAGCTTTTTTCTTAAAAGGTAAAGAAAAAAATTTATATGAATATTACTTTTAGAGGTTAATCATAAAATATCATTCTTTCCTCTCCTGCCTTACGGCTAGTGCAGTCCTAACACCAATATTTTGAATGTAGGTACGAACCATGTGTATGTTTTATTATTTATTGAAAGTTATGAAGGGAAAACGAATAACAACTTATTAATTTATTCAAGGAAATTATTTAAAATATCAACAAATATTCTCCTTTTATTTGGTTCAAATCGCGTAAAAAATAAACGAATAGGAAGGATCTCGCAGCAACTAAAACTTTAATAAATTTGCTAACTTCCTATTCGCTTATTTTTCAACCGATGTTTTTCAAATTTTGAATAAAAGTACTTCGACCAAATTTATTTCATTTCATCGAAATAGATTTTAGAAAAAAAAATAATTCACTTAAAAATTTCACTTTTTAGTGATTATTGAGCTTTTTTTCTGAGCTGAGCAGCTCTTAAAAAATACACAAAAACGACCGAATTAAATCTATGACTTGCAAATATAATAGTTACATGCAACTAAGGCCCGCTATACACTTCTGCTAAGCTAAGAAGCTAAGTTTTGTTATTTTTGTAGCTTAGCTCGCTTAGCTCGTACGTACTGCACACTACAGCGAAGCTAAGCGATAATTCTTTTGAAAGTACTATTGTACTGTCACCCAATCCAGACAATTTGTTTGCATATAAAACACACAATACACTCATGTATTGGTAAGCGAAGCCCGTTTGCTTATCCGAGCTCATGCTATGCATGCGAACTTAGCGCACATCGCTCGAGCAGAGAAAACATCGCTAACATAGCATCGCTGAAGTGTGCAACATTTCATTTAAATTCTTTATTTTGACAACCGAGCGAGAAACTTAGCTTCTTAGCTTAGCTAAAGTGTATAGCGGTCCTTAACTTAACATAAGTTATAATTCGACTAAACTCGGTTCTCTGTGCTCTATCTATTCTTTCAATGAATAAAAGGGCCAAACTGCTAAGGGTAAGGCGTTGTTGTGTCATATAGCGTCACAGAAAATATAATAAGTCTCAATTTCGAGAATGATCTTTCAGCGTTTGCTACTGACACGGACTGTGAGATATATCCAGTGGTTTTTTATGGAAAAGAAAATTAGATGATTCAAATTAAATAGTTTATTATAATTATACGGTACCTTACATAAATGTCCGTTCATTTTGGAATAATACTGTGTAATCGGTTTGGAAAAATTTTTTTTTAACACTACCTCAAATTTTTTTCTTTTACGTTTCAAGATGCGTAGTTCAAAAATGCAATGTCTGTCCGCCGTCCGTCGTCCACCGTGTCAGCGATATCTACCTTAATTTCCGGTGGAAAAAAATCGTTCCTTCGCACATAGGCTACATTTGGGCCCTAATTTTGTCCCGAAGCTCGGCAGCTTGATCGGAATATATTCTGAGGTTTTAGGGCTTTAGGGGTGTAAAATTAGGCAATTTTAAAGTTTTTGTGAACTTTGCACACGTGGGGTATCTTTTTTTATGTTTTTTAGGGTGAGGAGATCGAATATGAAGTCAATTTTGATGAAAGAGTGAAGAATTAAAAAAAAAATATTTAAAAAAATTGTTAACATTTTTTTCAAATAAATAAAATTTTTTATATAAAGTAAAATAAATGCTGCTTTGGAGGATTACCAATGTTATTGTATTCAGACAGAAATAATAAACCCTTGTGTAAAGAGTTTGCAGCGTTTTTTATTTTCCTGTAGGCCTCTTCGCGGCTTGCGGCATTACAGATTGTGTTTCGTATCAACTTTCAATAAATTCAAAAATATCGAATATAGTATAATAAGACTAAATAATATAGTATAATATACTATTCTTCTCCTTGGAAGTCTGGAAAAAATATCATCACTTATGTCACTATTGCAATAAGTACATAAATAGGCCAGATGAAGTCGATTTAAAGTCGCAATCCTCTTACTACACTATTTTTATTTTTTAAAACTAATTTTAAGAACTTGATTTAACATTTAAAAAAAAGCAGTTAAAGCAAAGATCTTCTGATGTCACTGGACCAAAATCTTACTCAGTAAGATTCACCATCAATTCTGTATGTACGGCAAGAATATTTTTGCACTCACTGTTTGACATTTCAATTCATAAGTACACTGGACTGGAATGGTGTCCAATACATACTTCTTGTATACACTGTTGTATACAAATTAGTATACTAACATGTCCGTTCAGGAACAAAGTTCCGTTACGTCAGTTTTCTTCTTTCTATTCTTTCGTAAGTTGCCGGTACTCATTATAATTTTCTTATTACACTCCGCGCCCCTCTTTCTCTTATACTCGTAAAATCTCCTTGTCTTTTCTCTCTCTTTTTGTTGAATTTTTGAACTCGCTTCGCTCGCTCTGTGACTGCAAATTGTATGGTCGAGCGATGAGAGCACGCCTCTGGTTTTCAGAACTCGTACGCTTCGCAACGTGAAAGGTTGGTGACGGTTCGCTCTTTGGGTGCGTTTGTGCTAAAAGATTCCCGGGTTTAGGTGCAATATTTTGTGGAAATCTCAGCAAATAATTGGCTTTTGCGAATTCATTATAATTGCCAAAGTTTTGGGAAAGTGATTGCATATTGAAAGATTACATATTGTAGTAAATAAGTAAAAGTAATTAAATAAACTGGTGCAGTTCGGGATCAAGTAAAGTGAGACAGTTGCGTGTAAGACGACTCAGCAGCAACAAGTGGTTGGTGGCTGCCTGATTAGATACCAAACAGAAAGTGGAAATTACCATAAAATCCTGGTTTTTCTTCTATACGTTATTCGGGCTGAATTATGGCATATTGTAAATTAAAACGTTATTGAATTGAGTTTAAATACGAATGGGATTAAAATCATATTCGACTGTATAAAAGAAATCCTCATCCGTCCCTCACGCAACATGGATAAAAAACCTGACAACGAATTGTACAGATAAAAATTGTAGAAGTAAATTTGCGTGATTTAAATATCTTGATAAAATTGAAACTCTTTTTCCTTCCTTCCGGTTTTCTCTTTTATTTTGTGTCGTATAAGTATAATATATATACATATATATATATATTTTTTTTTAATCAGTGAAGAATTAAATAAAGTTCTGTTTTTTTCCCCTTGTGCTTTTATATTAAATTGTTTCGTATTTTCGTTGAACAATTTTTGCTGACAAATATTCAAGCTGGATATCATAAGCATGGAAAACTATTACGACATAGGCACCAGTGATCTCAAGGACATCTGGGAGTCTGACTTAGACTCGGTAAGGAATAAAATGCTATATTAACACTAAAATATTGAATATTCAATAGTGAAGTTTTGTGAATTATGGGAAACATTAAAAAAAAAATATTACATTAATTATCTATGAGGATTAATTATAATTTAATAACAATCAGAACGAAAAAAACACAAAACATCCTTTGTTGTGAAGACATTAAATAAAATAAACTTGTAATTTTTAAAAATAACATTTTTAAAAACAAAGGTACTATCACCGCTAAAGTACGTGACCGATTAAAGTATACAACAACAAATCAAAGTAACGCTTGCGTCCAATAACGACACGAATCGATTCTAATTCCTTTTGGCTTAAGTTAGGGAGACGGACCACCCAGAAGGAAACGTCGGATTGTCATGAAATTTCGTAAGGACGTGTGTTTTAACGTCTGAAGGACGAATCCGAAGGAATTTTATCAAAATATTATTTATTTTAGGAAATATTCAACTTGGAAATTTTCGAATTGACAAGTCAATTTGACCGCATTGTTAGCACTTAAACACATTTCGTCCTAATCAAAATTACACTACCTTCCTTAAAGAATAATCTCCAATCTTGTTTTCCCTTCTAAGTAGTCCACAGGCCCGTAAAATCACAAAAAAAAATCACAAAACCTTTGTTTACACTTACTGTCAATTGCCATGGTTTTCCTGCTGTCAATTACGTATTTGGACTAGAGTAAGTTTGCAAAATAATGAATATTTTGTATGCACAAATTTTCTATTGTTAACTTGAACGGCGCATTTTAATTGTTTTTAATTTCAGAATTATGATTAAAATTAAATTTAAAACACATATGCGTGCTTGCCATGTGCAAAGTAAATTTGAACGGCGCATTTTAATTGTTTTTAATTTCAGAATTTTGATTAAAATTAAATTTAAAACACATATGCGTGCTTGCCATGTAATAATAACAAAATTATAAAGTTAATTTCTTTAACATAAATAGAAATTTGTGCATACAAAATATTCATTCATTTACAAACTTACTCTAGTCCAAATACGTAATTGACAGCAGGAAAACCATGGCAATTGACAGTAAGTGTAAACAAAGGTTTTGTGAATTTTTTTTGTGATTTTACGGGCCTGTGGACTACTTAGAAGGGAAAACAGGATTGGAGATTGTTCTTTAAGGAAGTTAGTGTAATTTTGATAAGGACGAAATGTGTTTAAGTGCTAACAATGCGGTCAAATTGACAAGTCAATTTTCAAGTTGAATATTTCCTAAAATAAATAACATTTTGATAAAATTCCTTCGGATTCGCCCTTCAGACGTTAAAACACACGTCCTTACGAAATTTCATAAAAATCCGACGTTTCCTTCTGGGTGGTCCGTCTCCCTAACTTGTTCCTTCCTTTTAAATATTATAATATTATTATTTATTAGGTACTGTATACCTTTACCATATTAAAGATTATTATAGTTCTCGTTGTGAGTAAATTGAAGAATAAAGTAGGTAACAAATTAAAAAACTTCATTTTTTCATAAATCCATACAACGGCTAACAAAATTAAAGCGGAAAGAGAAGATATGTATATTTTTTTAAAAAAAACAATAATAATTTGTACTTTAATCATATTCTATTTA
Organism: Leptogaster cylindrica; assembly: GCA_963082835.1. Lineage (NCBI taxonomy): Eukaryota > Metazoa > Arthropoda > Insecta > Diptera > Asilidae > Leptogaster > Leptogaster cylindrica. Next base: position 21,581,243 of record OY720107.1, read on the forward strand.
ATTTTCTATGAATTTAACATATTTTATTTTGAAACTAATTGCACAAATTTCACCGTGAAAAATTGTTAAAAAAAATAAATAAATAAAAATAATAAATAAATAAATATAATATAAATCACTGTTTTGCCACGAATTCCACTCTTTTATATTGATGCATAAAGAAAGAAAAAATCTATAAAAAATGGAAACAATTTCAGGAAACTTCAAATAACTCATTGATTTGAGACTGAAATTGGAATAATAAACTTTTAATTCCAGACGACAAAAATTGGTCAAATTTTGTGAAAACCATTGACAATGTTCTTTATTCCTTTTAACTGAAAAACATTTATTAGGTAAACAAAATAATTGATTTGTTAAATAAAAGAATACTTCCACTTTATGTGCACAAAACGTTGATCCTTTTTACCGATAAACATTGACTTTGAACTCTGAGAAGGCTTGTAAGCCCTTAATACGTAAAGTCGTGTTACATGCGTACACATGGAAATGAAAAGGTAAATAAATCAATAAACTATTGTTCCCACGATTCCGTTGCATAAGCAGCACGTGCTTAATTAGTTTGAAACTTTGGGGGGAGTAGAGGTGGATGGTTCACCGTCCTCCGATGAATTCAAAAAGAGGGAAAAATAATTGTTTTTTTACATGAGGTTAAGACAGAATTACTCTCAGGAGAGTCATCCGACATATTTGGAAGACTTCATTAATTAATACATCAATGATGCCATCGGTTTTTCTTTTCAACTTTTCGTTCACTTCAATTTTCCAATTGTTATTCAATATAATATATTCCACTGTCTTACGTATCGCAGTGTTATTTTAATTCCAAATGGGTTTCGTGCATTTTTAGCACCTTTTGTGTGAGTTAGAAGGAAACTTGCTTTTTAAAATTGAATTATCTCTTAGAGTACCTACCTATTTTCACAATATTGGACTTTTACGTAACCAGATCGTGTCCCGTTCAGGTGATGCCAATAAAGTGTCAACAATATTGTTTTTTTATCTTTTCAAAATTCACTCAACAAATCAATTTTCTTATCAATATAATTGAAAACAAAGTAAAAGCATTTATAAGAAATTTTTCGAATTAAATTTCTTATAAATGATAAAATACAAAAGCAAAATATGATAAGATAGCTCACATTAAAGCGGAGACGCATCCATATTATGTTTTACTTCTGATTGGAAAATAAAAAAAAAAGATTTATTTGAATTAAAATATAATGGTTGGTGTGTGAAAATTATGTAATGTCCATTAAAAATAGCTTTGATTTGAGTGCGCTCAAGAAATTTGTTTTGAAGAAGGAAGTCGCAAATGTTATCGTATAGGGCACTTTTTAATAAGCTTTTAAATTACTTTGAACAAAGTGATAAGTAGATAATTAACTATTTATTTTTGTTAAAATAATATGTAGTTGAAATCATACTTCTTTCCAGTTTTCGTTATCTGCATTAAAAATTCGTTCATTTAAAATTGATGGATGGGAAAAGGGGAATACCCTGCATTATTGTGAAAGTATATAAATAAATGATAGGAAATCAACTCGTAAAAAACAAAGTTTTTTACTATAATTCATGTAGTATTTATTTTAGTTGTATATTAAATTATTTTGAAAAAGCCAAAAAATATACAGATTACTGTCATTTTTGCATTTTTATTTTATAGAATTTATTGTTATTGACAATAAGTGTATCCGAAAAGTTTTTGATTGGATGACGGGAATAACGGCGCAAAGGCTCAAGGGCACAAGTATTCGCGAAGTTAATATAAATAGATGAATTAAAAAACACTTGACATCACAATAATTAATAAAAAATTGTAATTAAGCCAATAGCGTTCAACATCCAATTCGGAAATAATCCCCACAAAAGGTTTTTTGTTGTAATGGCTTCATTTGTGACCCAATATGACTATCCTAAGTTTTCCTCCTCGGCGTGGTTGTGGAAAAGTGGTGAAGGGTAAAAATGTCATCCAAAAATGTATTTTTGCGGTTTTTCGCTAATATCTCCCAAAATATCAAACTTGCTAAATGTGCTCCAAATAAAAGTTGTAGAGCATCAAATTCAGATGAAAATTTTTCTTAAATATTGAAAATTTAACCAACTTTAATCTACTGTACTTTGGTAGCGGGTGGTACAAAAAATTACAATAACACGCAAAATTTAATGCTCTACAACTTTTATTTGGAGCACATTTTCCAAAGTGTGATAGTTTAGGTGATATAACTGAAAAATCGCAAAGACAACCATTCTGAACCACATTTTTACCCCTTCACCAGTTTTCCACAGCCTCGCCGAGAGGAAAAACTTGGGATAATCATATTGGGTCATAATGTAGCCATTACAACAAAAAAAATCCCTGCGGCCGGCCTAAAGGCTGAGGGAGATTTCGAAGTGTTTCGATTGCGTTTATTGGGGCAATTTATTTCACAATCGAGAAAGTAGTTATGGATTTATAAACTACACATCAAGAGCTTTTCAACGATATCCCACAAGACGTGGTTTAGAAAAATTCGAATTTCCACCCCCACCCCCATTCGTACCCCACAAACCAATAATTTGGTGATGTCACCGTTAACCTCTTAAAGAGTACTCTAATTTATGCAAATGAAGTTTTTCTCTAAACTTCATAGGAGCCGAGATATCATTTAAAATTTCAACCCTCTCCCCCGGCCACCCCCTTGGACCAATTTTGCTCATTAATGAACTTAACCGAGCTTTTAACCCCAGAAATAACATAACAAAATTTGGTTCCAATATTTTCAAAAATACTTCAAAAATAAACTTTCGAATGGGGGGGTGTTTTCGTACTTAGGGAGGAAGGAAACGAAAAACTATGAAAGAATTTTTCTAAAGTCGTGACTTGGTATACATCTCAATAGGTAGCTTTTCTTCGAAATCTACCTAAAATCTGTTGAGATCAAAAAGAGAAAGATTCCATCAACTTTGAATTTGTATACAAGTCTTATTAAACAAATAAAAATTTATAACATAGACGGATATAATACTTGAGGTTATCAGGAACAACAAGTTTTGCCATCAGAGTTATAGTTCACAAACTATAAAGTTTATTTCAGTTTCGCAAAAGTTTGATCATTTGGAATATTTCTCTTCTTCATCTCACCCTTCATCTCACACTTAAATTTCGAATTGCTCTAAATATTTTTGATTGATTACTTACAGCACAGACATTTTTTAATATCATTTGAATAGGTTGTCAAATTACATCCGCTGAGTGTAATTTGAATTTAATCAACAACAAATTAAAATTTTTGATATCTACGACGATAAGTATTACACGATCATGACATCTTGAAGAGAATCGATAAGTTATTTGCCAACAGGTCGGAATTGCAATAAATCCGGAAGTAGTGTACATTGTAGGTACAAGTTCAGTCATCAATATACAAACATTGAATGCAAAATAAAACCAAACCCCCATGGAAAAGCAGTCACCACAAAATTATTGTGAAGCGACTTGAAGCCATATAATTGTAGTGAAGAAAAATGATAATTAGGTAATCCTGACTGGATCGAAATGTTACCAAAGCGAAATCTTCGAGTTGGAATTCCCTCTTTTGATGCAGAGTGTACAAGAGAGTCGGAGTCACACAACCCGGTTTTCGCCGGCTACAATTTAGTAAAGAGAGAAAAACATTTAATTGCACTCTTATACATGCAAGATTGTGAAGAATCAAACTGAAGACGAGATTTCAAGCGTTGTGAATGTTTACAGAGTACAAGCAAAATAATATTTCATAAAAAAACATTTGTGAAAGTTGAAGTTTTTTAAAGAGATAATTCCTGGAAACTGATGTTTACTACTTACGTGGGGAATTCACAAAATCAATTGATTTATAACTTTCTCGGGAAGTTTTGCAGTTATTAAAGGGAGATTTCGAAAATTTTATAATGGAACGCGCGGGTTTTTCCCTCACGTAATTTTATAGCACAAGAAAAAATAGAATTATTTTTCATCCATTCATCACTCATTTGCACTTCTAGAAGAAAAATTGAAAGTTTAAAGAGCCAAAAATGTAGGTACTACTGCTAAATAACTGTATAATGTATAGTGCAATAGCATCGAGGTAACAACCACAATTAAAGAAACATTGATCCAGATCCAGACAATTGAAAGTTGGGCGCCGCCGTGCACCCGATAGTGCCGAAGAAATAGATGGTTTCTTTAATGTACATTCACACATGAATACAACTCTGTATATTGGTTGATGTCCACATTCTGCAATTGATGGCACCTATCTTAATAAAAGGGGGGACCCTCTTTTCAACATAGCTGATGGGTATTCCAATGGTTAGGCTCTTTTCTTCTGTTCGCCGCCCCGGCAGGAAGCCCTAGTAAAGCACTTTTGTAATCAAGGCGGGAAAATATGATTAGATAATTTTATTAATAGTTCTTCTTTCTGTTGGTCTTCTGTACTCTCCTTTAATCGTGGGCATTCTTCATGTTTTGTTTTTTTTTGTTTTTTACTTGTTCATTAACCTATATGTTTATTATTTTAAAGTTATAACTTATAGTGCATGAATACTAGTGACTTAGTTGATAATTTATGTTAATTTTGATTTCGAATCCAATAAAAAAGAATAGACAAAATGTAGACTAGATGTAGAAAAATGTACTAATTTCATGTAAAAATTTAAACATGCATTTTCTTATGTAACTAAGGCTAGTTGTCTGCGACTGCTTAATGTAATAGTACTTAAAAAGAGCTTTAATTTGATATCATACACGGCCTAAATTGGACAACCCCAAGGGAGATGGTTACCACCCCCACAACCCCAAAATTATTAAAAAAATTACCCCACCGGAAAAATTACCCATTCGTTTATTCTAAATGTAAATCCATCCACGTTAACTACCATAAAACTACCGAAATTTTCTGCCATTTCTATAATCTTAATATTGTGTAAAAAAAGACCGTGTAAAAAAAGACCGTGTAAAAACAATTTCTGCGAAATAATTAATTATGATCCGTATTTATAACAATATTTAACGAAAAGAATTCAAAATGTAAACATTCAGTAAACAAAATCAAAATTGTTGTATAAAAACGATTCCGACTTATATGGCAACACTAAGAAGAAGTTGCCCGATTTTGCTCATCTTCGAACTTGCAATTTTAATGAAATATTGTCTGTGCTACAAGGGTTTTTGAGTTTTCGTCTGGACAGACAGACAACAGACAAACAGACGGACATGCATAAAGGGGTTTCTTTTCACTTCCCAAACATGAATATATAGTTCTTTTTTTTCTGTCACGATTATTTCTTGGCGTCGCGACGCGTCGCAAACGTTTGCTCAAAACTAATATACCTTACATCTAGGGTATAAAAAGAAAGCAGTACACATCATTCACTTTAAGTTTGAAAAATGCATTTTTACGGGCACAAAATGCATTTTGCACTTTAAGATAGGCGCCTGTGTTTATCGTTAATGTACTTTTCAGTTGTATATACTCGTAGAATAACAGGGAAATTAGTTAACAATACAAACATCAGTTATCGTAGTATCTGAAGAAAAGAAAAATCCACCTAGATGTGCAAATTAGAAGAACTGCGGGGAATTTTTAATTAGAATCGGTTGAATGTTTAAAGGGCAAAAGCAATCACGGCAACATGTTCGACCGTACCCCTGGAATTTTATGTTTTTTGTTTTTCATTTTATTTTATGATTCGAAATCGAAATGCCGGACACAAAAATGCCGTTATAGAGTCAAAATGTGAGGCTGTGTGCGTGAGAGAGAGAGAGAGAGAGAGAGAGAGAAACACGAAATGCAATCATGGCATTTCCGAATGGTTTTTAATTAATTCATTTCTCGAAATCGGCTTCTGCAAGAATTCGAAAAAAGTAATGTTTTGATTTTCCTCGAAAGGCGAAACACGTAGTTAAAAAAAAAAAAAAGAATGAAACTTTCAGAGTTTTTTATAATTTCTGGATGAAGATCGGTGAATATTTGATAAGATTTTAGTACTTAAACTGGAAAAAAAATGAATATTCAATGGAATTGCAGTTAAATGCTTCCATGTATTTGTTGTTAACTCATCACGATGCTTTATTACCTGCATAATAGTTGATAAGATAATTCACATATACCTTAACACCTATTCATTTCAGTTTTACTAACAACAACAATAGTCAGATGAAAGAAATCTTGAAACAAATAGAAAAAATATCACGAAAATTTCTTAGCGTGATAAACTTTATCACATGAAGCATAGCACAAAAAATAAGTTGTCTGAAGATGGTATGGAAATTGCGTGAAAAGATCGAATCGACTGAATCCTCTATCAGGAGTTCAAAGAGAGGTGAGGTCCCTCCCTGATAAATGGAGTCTCAGTCATTTTTGTGATGAAGCATTTCAACTTTAGTGACTAACAAATATCAGATTATTTAACATTTTAATTAGGTTGAAACTGACCATGGGGATCATTTTCATGTATCTAGGCAAAATAAATTTTCACATCTCAATTTTTATGTAAAATACGAGTACATAGGAAAAAGTTCAAGAACAAGTGGACACTTTTTTGAGTATTGTACAATAAATAGAAAGCAATCATTTTAAAATAAATAAACAATTGACAGTTTGTTGTTGAAGGGAAGTAGATAATCCGAATACCGTGGTGGGACTCAACTTACATTACATTGTTACATGAACGATTTATGACTTGAATAAGGAAGAGAAGAAAATAAAAAGTCAATATTAGCGAGATGCTCCGGAGTGTCAATTACCTCATTTAGCCGCCATTAAGTCTGAGGCATACCTTTTTTTAATGCTCTGAAACCTGTTGGCGTATCTTTTGCCTAGATGACGAGATTGTAGACTCGAGTTTCCGAGTGATATAAGTTGTAGGTAAATATGTACAAGAGTCGATGGAAATAAATACGTTTTACAACTACTTAGGAAATATGTAAAGAATGGTTTTTTATATCAATTCAGAAATAAAGACAAAATGATATGATGTTTTGCATAAAATGTTTGAATAATTTCAAATTGAATGTAAAACTTACTAATGAATATTAATGTCTGATTTACAAAAAAAAATCAATGATTTCCTTAGAAACAAGTGCATTTTTCTCAACATTTTTTCACTTTAATAAACTTTCAAATATTGTAAGCCTCTCGTATTTTTTTGTTGAACTTTCTAAGATATTTTCGAATGCCTTGAAGCGAAGAAAGAGAAAGAAAAAATAAAGAAAAAGACCATAGAAAAAATGAAAACCAACAAAACCGAAGAACGTGAAATAATTTTGCAATATTTTCTTTCATAATTGCAATTCAGAATAATAATGCTTGGTAATAAATATTCACAGTGACAATTGCCACACACTTACCGTTGATATTATGAACATTGCTGGTAATGATAAAATGTGCAAATGAAATTTCTTTTGAAATGAATTTCATACATGAGGGAGCATTGCAATTTTGTGCTCTTGTTGTCATTTACTACTATTTTTTCCACATAACGCAACCGCATTGCAAATTATAAATTGGAAAATTTCACTTTTCAAATAATTGTTATGACTAAAGCCCGCATCATTCTGACAGATTGTCGTTAATTATATAAAAATACGCACATTAATAAGTATATTTATGTCATGTAATAAGAACGTGAAATTTTAGAAATGCAATTCTCTGTAAGATTATCTTCCATCGAAATACGTTGACCTCTTCCTCACATTAGTATTTTAAAAAAATGAAACGAAAATAAAAGAATTGAAAGTGGCAAGGCAAAGAATTTTAAAACATGCCGAATTTTGTTTTAGCCAACAGTTAAAAGAACGAACAAAACAAAAAGAATAGCAATGCAATTTTCACCTTCTGTGCCAAAACACCATTTCATTCTTCTGCAACCTTAAAAAAAGTGCAAGGTGCTGATGCAACAAAAAAAATTTCACAATGCGCAGGTGTGACAGATTTACTTTGTTTGTTACACATTAAAATTTTGCACTTCAGATAAAATTTGAAACAATTCGCGCAGTATTTCGTTAAATTATCGTTTAGTAATAGTTGAAAAAAAAAAAAAAATAAAAATAAAACCATTATTTTTCATTATATACTTTTATTCTAAAAGTACAATAAAACAGTTTGATACGCTTCAGCGAAGTGAAATAGTGTTGTTTTTCGTTTTCAGAATTCGTTTCATTTTACGCAAATCTTCAACACTTTCTAGAGGTGAAGGTAGACTTTTGCACAGTACCCAGAAATATTTGAAATACATGTAATCAATGCTTGTGAAAATGATTGCAAAAACTTTTCCACAAATAAATTTAAGTGTGAAATTTAACAAGAAGAAAAATTTCTCTTTAGATTGGCCTTTAATGTTTTTTACGGTATACATTGGTATGACAATCATTTAATGAAAGCGACCCCGAGTATCGTGGAAGATGTCATCACCTATCAGCCCAGTATTCAGTATGCTATGAGGAGGAATCCTTTCATCAAATTGGGATTCATAGGCACACGTTTCGTTTGTTACACGAGACATTATAACTGATCTCACAGCTTCGTTCCCACGTTCGTTATGGTCACGATTTTTCTTCACCACTTTTCATCGGTGCCGAGAGTTTAATCAGTGAGAAACCCACAAAAAATTGCAAAAAAAACCCAAGAGGTATATATGCTAGCTACCGCGAATATTAAAGCCTTTTGGGAATTTTTGATCATATTTCCGTTTTTTGTTCGAAAATTTTTTTTTTTTTAATTTGGAGCTGTAATGCCTCCAATTGCAATGGTTTATTATACTGGACTGTAGATCAGTGATGATCTTTGGCGTGCTCTCAGGCTTTTCGTCAGGATCTTCTTCATGAGGTCTCGTTGTAATGGTTCGGCAAGACACTAATAATGTAGACCCCTCAACTTATTTAACAGAAGATAACAGCGATTCACACCACTGCCGACCAGACCAGTGGGACAAGGCTAACAACTTTCATACGGGCTTGCTGAACATATTCCATTTTATCTATGATAATAATGGCAGGGAAATTCTTTGACTGCCTGATTTTTTTTCAAGATAAATTAACTAACAATTAATTAAGGGCCAATTTCCCCTCTGTTACTAGACTGGGTTATAAGTTTTTATGGGCTGATAAGTTTTTAAATTAAAATTGTGTCAAGAATTTAAAAAACAAAATGGAAGTATGTGTATACATAATGTATATTGGTACTTTTTAAGAAAATAAGAAAATTTGAAAGACTTCTTATTGTGCCTACGTGTTTTTTTTTTTTGCATTATTTTATGAAAACAGAAAGCTGCGTGAAAGAGAGATATTGTTATTTAACTTTCTTATCTTCTATTAATGTCATCAAGCAAATTTGATGACGAAACCAATTACAACACTTTTATGAAACAAAATTCTTTTTGAATTTTCAAAATTTCTTTTAATTCATGATGTTTGTCATTTTTGTGTTGAAATGCAACTAAACAGGTTTTGAAAAATAGCTGAGCAGTGAATTTCTTCATTCATGTTATGTTTATTGTTGAAAGCATATTTGAGAATGGTTCTTTCCACTCGTCATGGAAACTTTAAACTGAAAATCCACACGGTGAGTCACAGGCTTAACGGATGAAACTCAAAATACTTAGTTTTTTTGAAAATGGCAGCATCGATGAATGGAAGATTGGCAATTTAACATTAAAATAAAATAGTAATTTTTCTGAATGGAATTATCAAAGAAAGGAAGCTGTAAATATTCCAAGTTTCTTATAAGTTCAATTAAATTTGAAGCATCTAACCAAATTTGTTTATTGTTTTTGTTGAGCAAAAGCAGTTGTTAACACCAGTTCAAACAAAATGTGTAAATGCTAATAAAACAGGATTCCATTAGATATTGAATTAAATGGAGCATAACGAATGTATGATAAGAATCTATTATCTCCCTTATTGCTGCAATTGATCATCAGAAGTGTGTTGCGATCGATGCCGATAGCACTAACTTGATCATATTCTATTGATTACCTCCGCATATTGGCAAATGAACTGGCCAATCTCCTGCCGCAACACTAAAGTAATCGCGAAACCAGAAATTCTTGCATAAGATTCGTCTTCTTCCTGGTATGGCGAGTTTTTCGCCGCATTTAAATGTTTGCATATCAATGCAGAAGCCGGGGATAGGCCAGTCACATGTTGAGGCTCTCTTTTCGGCCCAAACTATTGACCTTATCTCGTTCTATGATTACAACCGGTTTGGCGAAGCGGTAATCTCGCGGTACTTGCTTATGCAATTCGAAAACGTGCAATATAGGATGGCATCTCTATTCCCTTGGTCCAGCATCTAGATTACAGAACGCCAAGAGTTAGCTTTATGAATCCAGTTGGAAGTCATCCGGCCAACAATGTATGCGTGCCTACGAGTCGAGTCGTCTGTGAAAGATGAAGAAGTAGAGAGGAATATGTAAGATGCGCACATGACCTTGCTCCGAGACTGATAACACGACTTCATTGGACCGCTAACCCTATTTCAATGTTGTTTTCTTTTTTTCTGATTAAAAGTCATGTCACAAGATAGTATAGATAAGTGTTAAAGAAATATTTGGAAATAAAAAACGGGACATCTTGTATCGTTTCTCGAGAATTACGGTTTCGTTATCGCCGGATATAATTCAGCTAGTTGATAACAACGTTTAACCAACTCAAGTGACAATCACTTTGTTGCTATTGCACAATCTATTCTGACCATTCTTCCTCTCATTAAAAACAACACTCTTACTTCGTTGTATATACCTAAGATTAGTACATTATTTACCTATTACCTATATATAAAAGACGTTTAGCTTACCAAAAGATAACGAAGAATTGGTAAAACAGAAAATCTGAAAAGAAACAAAATTATAAAATAAAACTAGTAGGTATACGGAAAGTATACTCGTAATTAGTTTGGAATGTGGAACTGCACAGTTTAACACAGGAGCAAGGTTTGTTAAAAAATCGTGTAAAAATCCATGCAAAAACAGTTTTGCATCGTAAAAAGAGATATTCGTGCTAAATTATTTAAAATTTCATTATCATGGAAAAAAATATCGTATAAACACAGTTCCGTTTAAAAAATTAGTAATTGTAATACGCATTTATAACAATAAGAGAGTCAAAATGTAAATATTCAGTAAACAAAATCAACATTTTTGTATAAAAACTATTCAGACTTATATGGCAAAACTAAGAAGGAGTTGCCCGATTTTGTTCATCTTCGAACTTGTTATAACAATATTTTACCGAAATATTATTGTAGCAAATTTCAATCCTCCTGCTACAAGCGTTCTCGAGTTATCGTCTGGATAGAAAACAGACGGACATCAGACAGACGGACATTTATAAAGCGGTTTCTTTTTACTTCCCAGTATAAAGGTTTGTAGTCACAGTACTTGAAAGATCATCACAGGGTGTCAATTTTCTCGATTTTTTTTTGAATCCTTATAACTTGAAAACTACATGATTAAGATTTTTTTATTTTTCTGATAACTGTTACCACCTAGCCTATCATCTGTTTTCGGCTTCACGTTGAGTTTCGGGACACCCTGTATAGTTTGGTTTCTTCTGTCACCATTATTTCTTGTCGTTGCGTTGCAAACGTTCGCTCAACACTAATTTACACTACAACTAGATTCTATGGCAGGATAGGTATAAAAATACTAGTGATACTACAATATAATCAGCAGAAACACTGTGAAGCCCAAAATCATATCTATCAATTAAGTTCACATTTTCTGACGACATTCTATAATATCATAAGAAACAAGCAAAAGCTTTGAAAAACCATTAAATCCGGTTAAACATTGTGCGTTATCGACAACCAGTAGGGTGTAAATTCGTTTTTACGTAAATTTTTTACAATAATGGCGTCGTTCACCCACAAACTATGTAATTGAGAATTGATAAGATTAGGCGCCTACACAGTTGCTCAACATTGAAAAAGTCTTTTCTCTCTATTTCTTTTATATACATTATACATATATATTTCCTTTTTTTATACTCTAAACAGTAAACAAGGGTTAAGAATGTGCGCAACAAGTCCCACGCTTTCGCCATCCCCCAAAGACACAATTCTATGATTTCCTGCTGACTTGTTATATTCCTGGAAACGTGCACAGTGTGTACGTACGTTACTACTCACTACTGTGTTATCCTTGAGCAGGAGTGTTTCCTTGAAGGAGAAATGTTTATCGCGTACTGACCGCTGTGGGCGGATTTCTAAAAATAATCATATTGCTTTAGGTGGAAATTAGTTCTACTTCGATAGACGCAAGTGTCATTGTCACAAAACGTTCAAAATTCATTTGTGGCACTGATGCGAAGTGACGCCATCGATACCTAACCACCCACTCGTCGCGCAATTTTACAGGATTAAGATCCGGTAGAAGTCAGGAAATACGAGCACGACTACAATTTCATGCAATTGATTTATTTTTTCTTACATGGAATTGTGATATCAGACTAGACTATAAAAAATAACTTTATGTATCTATTACAATTGCACGGCTGACAACAAATCTACACGAGCTTTCCTTATCGCTGCTGGCCAAAAAAAAAAAAATAATAAAAAAGGTTGAGTGCTTTCGTATTATTGTGAGCAGAAAATTAATGTAGCATATGGAAAGATTTTCCGACAATTGTCCAAATTTACAACAACTAAAATTTACTTCATTGAATTCAATAATTTCAAAAAAACACAACCCGTAAAAATAATGTTTTTTACTTAGGTAGTTCATCTATATATTTGCGAAATTGTGACAATAAAAATTAAAAAAGAAAATATGACTTGATTTTATGATAATTTTTTTTATATACGTACAGTGCAAAACGCTGTCATTTTTGCATTATTATTAAAGATTTTATCCGGTTTCTTCTGTGATAACGAGATAAAAATTTGAAAGAATGCATTGTCATCGACAACGAACCTATCTGCAAAGTTTTAGCTCGCTTGGATGACGGAAAGTGTGTAAATTACCCATCGAAAAGTTTTCCTTAAAACGGAACAAATCTACAAATAAATAAACAAGCAAGTTTTCACGAAGTTAATATAGATGAATTAAAAATGTGTGTTGTGTAAGTGAAAATTCTTAGAGGGTAACGTTAGCTACATCCTTAGGTCATTTGTTAGCCCATCTCACTTCTCACTGCGAGTACACCCACTTCACACCCACATATTCCAGCTGTTAATGATTTAGTTTTAGTCTTTTGGAGCTTTAGATGTTTGTGATTGCGGATTTAAAAAGTGTCAAAACTTGTTCGATTATAAATTAAAAATCCGGTATTGTTATTGCTGGTAGTCATTAAAAAAATTAAGCGTGAAAAAAGCAATATTTTTTTGTCATTCTAATGAGGTTATTTAAAAGTAATTACGAGCCTGTCTGTGGCTGAGCATGCTCGTCTCAATTAGATGCCGCAAAATCAAATTAGGTGGGAAGTCCCAACGCGAGTCGAGGAGCATTATAGATCCATTACTATTTATCATCGCGATCTTTTGAACGAGTCTATTGTATGCATATTTTTTTTTGGAATGCATACGGGTGCAACCGACCGACAAACATCATCAGGCATACCAGCGTTCGAGCTGTTGGGTTTTTGTGCAAGAACGATTTCATATTCGAGTTGACCTTAGCCTAATTGCAAATATCCGGAACATTCACCAAGTATATGCATTCTATTCATCATTTTGTCATGCACATTGTACATATTTGGTACATTGTACATAATATACAAATATTAAAAAATCAATTATGACGTACTACAATAATTTTGGATGTTTAATGTGCGATTTTCGAAGCAAGTGGGGTAGTACATACTATATAATTCGAAATAAAGAATTGTTTTAATTTGGTTATTCCATTTTGATTGTCCTTGTTAATCCTGCTAAATAAGAACGTTCTTAAAACGGTGAATCCTTGGTGAATTACAATTTTTAAAACATTTTTATCAAGATGCATTTCTTGTCTGTCTGTTCTGTACAAATTTTGCACTTGATTTTACATTGTAAAATAACCCCGATGAGCTAGTGACTTGAAATTTCAAACATTGATAGGCACGTTGTCCAAGACAATGCATTCTATCAAAGTTCTTTCTTGTTATCACAGAAGGAACGGATAAAATCTTTTATAATAATGTAAAAATGACAGCGTTCTACATTGTCCATAAAAAAATTATCATAAAATCAAGTCATCTTTTCTGTTTTTTGATTAATTTTAATTGTCACAATTTTGAAAATACTATATAGATGAAATTTATAGTAAAACAACATAATATGGTTTTTACGGGTTGTTTTTTTTCGGTGCGAAAACTGTTTTTGCACGGTTTTTTACACGATTTTGTAACAAATGCTGCTTCTGTGCTAAAACATCTACTCCCTAGGGTATTTCATAATTGGCCTAAACCAATTAAACTTCCGTACTGGTTCGTTGTTGAATTGGAAGCATGTATGTACAATTGTACGAACAAAACAAATTAAATCAAAATGAAAGAAAATTGATCTGATAACAATTACTATGAAAATTGAAAATGTTATTAACTTGACACGAGAGTGTAAGGTATTTCTGCGATAAAATACCTATGTAAATAAATTCCGCAGAAGACATTCATTCCATCAGGCAAGAGCCATGAATAATTTTCTTCTGACATTTAGCGGGAAAGAGTGGACAACATCGCAAGCGAGCAGTACTTCAAGCTCCAAGCACGTTGATGGAAATGCATCGTCGTCGAGGCAATAGACTTGAATGCCAAGGCATATAACGGTATTCATTCTTTCTAAAAAAGGCACATACATATGTATATATAACCAATATACCAATATAAACGCAGTGAGAAGTTTGGTCTCAATGGCAGCAACTGTCTCGGCCAAATTGTATTAATAATTTTTCATGTGCAAGTAGCCGGTACTTGCGGATGGTGAGTCACAACAATCATAGCGGTGCGCGTGTGGAGCATTGTTAAGGTGAAAAAATTCAAATACCGCACAATGCGTGCAGTAATAAAGGTTTCTACATCACAACTTCTCAAGTAGATCGCAAGTTGCTGTCAGTTTTTTACCTCTTCTTATTCGTTTTCGCAAAGAATTAATAATATCATTGTTTTTAAGCAAATTGTGTTGGAAGCAATTTCGACATTATTGTGGCCTGATTTCCGCGTGTAGCATTCTTTTTTTGAGTTGCACCGGTATGTGCGGTTTTCATAACTGCAAAAAGTCAAAAGGACAAAGCAAACAAAGAAAAATGTGTGTAGTGTACCTAATTTTAGAACTGATTATATCCATTGGCTACGAAGTCTACATTCCACCAACATTCATCAGAGCAAATCCCAGTCAAATTTGATTGTTTTATGCATTAGTTCCTTGCAGTTCTTCGATCTGGACCGACATGGTTATTTTCATTTTTCTTAAGGTCAATACGTGGTGAGCAAGGAAATTTTCTTGTTTCGATTTTCAAAGCAACACTCGCCCAACTAGACTAGTAGTAAATACTTAATACATGCTTGATGCATTGACACGAATGCTATTATATGCAGGCCGATGCACGTGCTTTTGCTTGCTGTTGGTAACGACTTTAGATACAGTGAAACAGAACTAAAGAAAATTGGGTTCAGGTTAAGCCGGTTTCTTTTTTTAAAACGAAAATAGAAAAACGATAGAGGAAAAAACAAACATTTACTATTTCTTATAACCGACCGGTAAAAAAGATTGCAGCAATTGGTTTGTAAGATTGTTTAGATGTTGGCCATCACGACTTTAGTTGAAGAGGCAGGAACTTTTTCATGGTTCATGAATGTAACTTGACCGCATTCGATATGCGGAACTCAATATTAAAAACGTTTCCTTTTTATTCTTTCATTTGCTTTATGCGTTCAATGAATCACATTCGATTAATTAATTATTAAGGCATTCCCCTTATTTCAAATTTGAAAGAAGAAGAATACCTAACTATGGAAAGAATACAAAATACCTATGTTAATTAACTAAGCCACACCAACAATTACAATATTATTTCGGGCTTAGGTTTTTTATGGCAATTTCTTTTTATTCCTTTATGGAAAACCAAAATTGATAAATAACATCATAGTGCGTCAAGAGACTAATACATTCGCTTCTGGCGAATAGTTTAATTAATTAATTATTACAATTGCATATTTTTACTGTTTGAAAATTAGAGTTGCAATATTATATTTTTCAACCCTATGAGGGATGTATATTGCATTGTAGGGGATGCGTCAACTGGGATGGTATAGACAACGCACTTTATTAAAACAAAGGGATTCACAAGAAACCGTTACAGTTCTGATATTTTTTTTGCTAATTAGGTTTTTTGTTAATATAACTACGCACTTTAATACCAAACATTCGATCAGCTGGTCTGCATAAGCGTATATTGATCTTGAAACTTTGTAAATTTTGATGATTTCTACCTCAATCTGCATTCTGCAAGTTAAAATATTATAGTTTACCATTTTTATACCCTAGATGTAGGGTATATTAATATTAGTTTTGAGCGAACGTTTGCAACGCCAAAAAATAATAGTGATAGAAAAAAAGAATTACATATTAATGATTGAAGTGAAAAGACACCTTTTTTTGCTGTCAAGAAGATAACTCTAGAACGTTTGTATAGCTAGAGATTTAAGATTTGGTAAAATAATATAAAATTGCAAGGTCAAGTTCGAAGATGAGCACAATCGGGCAACTCTTCCGTAGTGTTGCCATATACATAAGCCTGAATCTTTTTTATATAAAAATGTTGATTTTGTTTACTGAATATTTACATTTTGCCTTTATTTCGTTAAATATTGTTTAATAAATGAAAAATGTTTTTATGAATAATACTATTTACATATTATTTATTAAAATAAAAACTTTTTCCCTCGTCATTGGTGTTGTGCTAGACGCGTTCTCGGGTTGCGGATAGAGGAATGACCATGCAGTATGCACTGTTGCAAGTTAACTGCGAATACAAAATAAGCAGTCGCGGACAACTAGCCTTAGTGACATAAGAAAATTCATGTCTAGATTTTTGCATAGAATGCGTATATTTTTCTACATCTAGGGTATCACGTGATTGGTGTGAGCAATTACTTCCTTACTAGTTTTCTTTTTTACTTGAAATTTCTAGAATATATAAATACCCCCTAAACTCGTGGCAACATAATATTGTTCAAGACTTCGGTCTATACCACATATTGCAATATTTAGATACTGTAAAAAAATTTTATACTATAATCTGGATGATCCGCTAGTACCTATGCTTCTTGAATAAAATTCAAATTCTTTTAAGCAAATTTATCGTACCTACTTCAAATAGATAACTTACTTTCAATAGAAAAAATTGAACTGAGACCGGAAATATTTTCCCGGGATTGAATAATTCCGTTTGGATCTTATTTATTTCTATATAAACAAATATTAAAATTTTAAGGAAGTAAAAAAGGATTTATCACTATCTAATGCGAATGCCATTAAGATCTATTTTATTCTTTTCTTTTTAATGCGAATATGCGCCAATTTCTAAGCACTTTCAAGGTTTTTTAGTAAGTAATGGACATCTCGATTCTGGGGGATACTGTAATTATTCACAATGTTACAGCTTTGATCGTAGAATATTTAATTGGGCACACCCGAACGATCGACGGTGAAGGTGAAGAAAATGCGCAAGAAAAGCAAAAGTTTTATAGTTACCCTAAAGCAATTTACAATATTAATGGCTAAAATTTATAATAGCTGAGCGAATTTTCTAAGTAAATTTTTAAAATTCATATTTTCGAAGTTTCTTTCGAAATCTCGTTCAAATTTTTGCATAAATAATTTGTTACAAAAAACCGAATTTTGTATTTGAAAAAAATTTATATTAAAATACTTTATTTTTAGCAAACGGGTTTTTTCAAATTCTCTCACCAATTGTATTATTTTAACATATTTATTTAAGCAATTTACGATCATAAATTAAACATTTGCAAATGACTTTTTTTTCTGCTAATTTGTATTTTGCATTTTCTGTCAGAATTAAGGCTCTCAACAAAGTCTAAACGGTCCGGTAAAAGTGATCATTATTGCAAAATATGTACCTTACTGTACTTTTTTAATTAAAATTTCTTCTGGAAGTCAACCATATAATTCAAATTATCTTCAATTCATTACAAACTAGTTAAAGATTAGCAACTAAAAAACTAAAAACGAAAATTTTAAAAGAGATGTGAACTTGTTAAAGTGACGTGGGAATGGAGAGTTAAAAAAACACGCATAATCACAACTTACAGTTTAATGCTTCTTATTTCGGGATAAAGAAAAATTGTAAATTGAGTTTTTACTTCGAATTCATTACTATTTACTAATGAACCTTTTTAGAAGTGCACACTTCGTTGAGATTAATGGAATTCATAGAATTCTGTTTTTTATGTTTTCCAATCTTATTTGAATATGTTCCGGATTATTTTTCCTAATGTATAGTCGTTTGTATTTGTGTATTTGAATTATTACTAAAAAAATTTAATATTTGTGAAAAAATTGAATATATGTATTTGAAGAAAATGTTAATCATAGAAATTAACGAAGGAATTATTCCTTGAAACAAGTACGGCCCCTTTTTGGTTGATTCAATTATATTTGTACATATTTGTTTTATTTGTACTTTATTATAAAAACAAAAGGCTCATCAATAATTGGAACAATAAAAATTAAAAAGAAAATATCTTGTGATTATTGCTTCGCGTGTGGATACTTAAAAAAGAAAAACTCAAAAACAAAATGAAGAAAAAAGTATAAAGAATACCTGCCATGAAATAGTTGAAACCTTAAATACGACATTAAAATATTTGCCTAGAAATAACAGAAGAAAGCAATACACCTAGATAAACTGGCTGGCACGTGTCACCTTTCATCTTGCATTGTAGGAATATCCTATTTCAGCGACTTATTATTGCCGTGTGTTTACTTTGCGTTCATTCACTTTAAATGTAACGCACGCTTTCGGTCATTCACTCTTTTTTACTTTACCCATAAAAAGAAAATACAGGTAGAAAATGTGAACTCATACGTTGTTTCGTTCAAAGCTTACCAACATTAATATATTATCAGCTCTTCACACGGTGTGTTTCATCATCTCATTCGCCTTCATGCAATAATAATAATAAAAATAATGTAAAAAAGAGCATTTAATCTATAAGAAGTTTCCTGAGAACTTTTGGAATTCATTGCGTTCTTAAAAATTAAAATCGGACTTTTATGTATTTCACTGTACTAAAATGAAGTGTTTGAAAAAAAAATGTTTTGCTTAACAATGCGCGAAAACATCAATCTTGCAATTATATACTTTCGCAAACTGGCCACAACAGTCATGGACTTTGAGGTCGACGGGTGGAGAATATTTTACATGTTGCACAATGACAAACCAAAGTCCGGCCGCGACGTCAGAAATGCCGGTTGAGGGGAATCTCTTATGGCCAGCCAGTAAGTAGGAAACGTGCGCGTGCTCGGTGTACTTACCTTTGGTCGAATGTCGACAACGGAATAGAGTGTGGAGAGAAGTAGAATAAAATCTAATCATTCAAGGAAAAACGCTGCAAAGTCTTATTATAAGTTTATTATTCCGGACTGGAAAGCTGAGTGAAGCGACCCACAAATCCTGAACATTAGTGACCAAACGGGGCGGGTCGCAAAAAGTCAGTAAATAAACGGGACAATTATTGGCCTAATGATCCCGGTTTCTTTAATTTTTGTCATTATTTTTCTTTTTCTTTTTATCTTAAATTTAATAAAAAAATATTTTTAATTTTTTTAAAACTATTTTTAATAATTTTCTTAATTTTTTTTTTAAAGTCTTCACTCATTCATATTCAATCTCGTCATCCTAAAAAACATAAACAAGATACCCCACATATGTCCAAGTTCCCAAAAACTTTAAAAATGCCTAATTTTACACCCCTTCATGACCAGTAAAACCCCAGGATGTATTCCGGTCAAGCTGCCGAGCTTCAGGACACAACTAGGGCACAAATGTAGCCTATGTGCGAAAGAACGATTTTTTTCGATCGGAAATTATTGTAAGATAGATGTCGCGGACGGCGCGACGCGACGGTCGGACATTGCATTTTTGCACTCTACGCGTCTTGAAACGTAAAAGAAAAAAAATTTGGGGTGTTAAAAATATTTTACCGAACCGATTACAAAGTTGTATTATTCAGAGAATAATAAACCAAAACTTTACAAGAAGTAGCTGCATTTATAGTTTATTTAAACGAATTTACAGTTTAACTTTAAATAAAAATTATATTGCATCAATCTGTTGACATTTTTCAATATTCTCACTTCAAATTTTGACTAATAACGAAAACCAATGTTCTGCAAACTTTTACGATAGTTGTAACTCAATTCTAAAATGAGCAATCAAGATCACGAATTGAACAAAATATGAAACCAAAAACAGTTTTCAGTTAAAAAATAATTAATTAAATGTATATTAAAAAAAAGTATACAATAGTGCCAAGGACATCTTTCTTTTACGAGTATTTTAATTAGTTTATAAAAGTGTTGAACTTTGTTCTACAAAATAAGATACATCTTAATTAACCTAAACTTACTATAATTAAGAATTAATAAAAAAGTGATCGCACTTGGAAATGCGGTGATTCGTTTCAGTCTTCATTAACACCTACTTTGACTGTGATTACGTCATGTTTTCGTTACCTTAGTTCTGTTGTTTTTTGTTAAACTTTTATATATAGTTAATAAGTTTTGTTATATTCAACGTAATTTCAAAATCATTATTATTAAATATTTTGCACGCCTTTCAATTAACTCTTGTTATAAAAACATTAAACAAGGTTAAGAAACAGGTTTTCAAAAAAATGATAAGCCGTGTAAAAGAAAAACTGGCCGAGATGCAACCTGTTCAAAAAGATCAATTCAAAATTAAACAAATTCTCGATGACTGAAAATTATTGGAATTTCCAGAACAAAAAAATATTAAAAACGAAGAACTAATTATTTATGTAGATACAGCATACATATATGTAGGTCTTCAGTGAGAGAATTCCAGCAAATCGATACCAAGAAATGAAACACAAGTTGAAGTAAGCCATTTTAGAACAGAGAAGAGCGAAGAACAAAAATGAGGAAGACACGCGCAAACGAACACTCATGTTTACTGGGTTATTCACCTGTTGCACCTATTTGGACATGGAGGTCCAAAATTGGTTACCGCAAAAATTCTTTCGGGCGAAAAGAAAGAATTGAAAATTGGAAGTTGTCTTTCGATTTTTTATTTTTTTTATTATTTACTTTTTTATTTTCTTATTTTTTTTTTTTTACTAACCATCGACTTTATTGGAGTAGGAAATCTGAAGAAGGGAAAGAAAGAGAAAATGAAGAAGGAAGGGTATCATGATTGCTGGCGTCACTTCACCTCATCGCACCTTTGACTATAAAAGTGGCTAGAAATGATGGTGGCATTTCGAGTGGTGAAATGCGATGATGATGATGATGATGAGAAAGAAGCCTTTCTTCGTTCCTAGCGGATCTGGAATTGTTTTAGCTTAGAGCTGGTGGTAATCGTGGGAATGAATGGCAATTTTCTCCCCGTCACATTATGCCTATATTTTCCTCTGCTGGACAATGACTCTGGTTAAGGGAGGGAGGGGCCCGAATATCATCGCGTAGACCTACTTTTCCTCGACCGGGATTGTGGGGATCGAGCAGTTAATATCACTTACTTCTTCAATTCCATTCAAAATAAAATAAAAAAATATTCTGGAATATTTGTTGCAAATTGGAATACGAATACATACGAACATACCTACAAACAAATTTTTTATGATAAAATGCAGAATACAAGAATTATATTAATTTATCATTTAACAAGCACATAATTATAATAATATTGTGTATTACTCAGTAAAGAAGACAAATTAATATTTCGACCATCATTTTCAAATTTAATGTGTTAATTATACCACTTTAGAGATATTTCCTGATTGCGTAATTAACTCAGATAAAGTTAACTACACAAGTTCACTTTCGTCTGTTAAGCACCATGGCATCTGTGAAACTTTTCTAATTGAATTATTTTCCATACCATTATATTCATTGAGACCCACGTTACTTGGAAAACGCCTGGACTTTCTTTAGGATGTCTGCGAATGAGACTCCCATCCTCGACAATGAGAAGGTGGCTAAATTCCACAGTGCCAAAGCCGTTGGTGCACATCAGCCTTTCATTACAATTATGCTTGTGTTGCTCATCAAGCGCCTGTCACGGTTTTATGAATGAAAATGTTCCTCTATTTCTTGTTCTCGTGAGAAAAGTAGGTGGCCGTGCTAAGGAAATATTTAAGATGGGAGCGCATAATGATGTCGTGGCGGTTAAGCTTTGAAACAGCCAGCACAATTGTCGTTAATATTTATGCAATATTTTTGTTCTCTCTTTAATTGATACATTCACAAATTGATTTTGAATGATGCCCCTGAAATGATCACTATTTAATATCTAACATGAGTGAAGAGTGTGTCTCTCTTGAGAATGTAATATTCATGCTCGTAATGCAATTTAGAAGGAGAAAAGGAAAAAAATAGCTAATGTCGGTTACGTATCGGTAACTAGCCTAATTGAAAATAATAAGCTAATAAATTGGATTGAACTGGAAACTAACCTAGGCCTAGTATTTTTACAGCTATGATTATTTCAGCATAAGAAATAAGTAGGCTCTGCGTTCAGGTCGAGAGGCAATCAACTATTCCGACACGAACATACTCAATACTTATACACTTCGTATGTTTTTTTTTTCACATATTAGGTATATATCATGCAGAAGTCAGTCAAACGAAAAAGAGCAAATAATATAGTGCAATTTCAAAAATATAAATTAGAAAAACGTTTATACTTTGTATTTTGGGAACAAATTGACTTTTGCGACTTGTGGCGGATTTCAATGAAATTTTGTGGAGAGATGTATTTTAGTTAAAAACGCAAGAATGTACAAAAAATGTTGGTTCACTCAAATACTTTTGGAGAAAATTACGTTTTACGATAAAAAATTCCATGTAATATTTCGGCCTTTTGCCGTATTTATATCCATAAAATTTATTTCCGAAAACCAAAAAAAACCGCCACAAGTTCACTTAAACGCATTTATCACTTTTTTACACTACACTTTTTACACTTCACAGCACTATATTAATCGAGAAATCTCTTATTTATTCTCTCTTGTTATTATTATTTATAGCAAATTTTGCTATTTATGTCAGATTATTTTCATAATTTAATAATTATTATACTTTTTTTACTTGTTTTAAATTTATAAAATTATTTTAACACAATAGGTATTATTTTAAAAAATATCCATCTTTCTAATTTACTTTGCATATCGACAAGCACGCATTTGTATTTTTATATTAATTTTAATTCTAAGTCTTGGCGTGACCTTGTAAATTGGCAAACAAATTGTGGAATAATCACATTCAACTTCAATTAAGAAGCAATTATTCCACACAAATCATACTCTAACATTGTCCTTTCTTAAAGTATTCCTTATAAGTAGTTTTTGCAGTGGCGCGTTTTACAGTTTTTCTAACACAGCGTTTCGAAATCAAAAATAATTAAATTAACAAAAGTGAAAAACAAAATACAGCACACAAAAATTTCATGCTGATTAAACATGAATTTACCGTCAAAACAGAATCATTTACTTAGACTATATATTTTTTTTTTGTTTTTTTTTTTGTTATTCAAATGAGAAAAACTACACTGTCAAGCATTTTGTTGCAAAACTTTTTTTTTAAAAATATTTTGCAATAAAAAACGAAATCATGTCTCGGCACTTTTTCTCTGTTTATTATTCTTTATCATCGTCAAGGTTAAGGTTTTTTTATTTTAAAGATTTTCCAAAACAATTGTAGCAATGTTCTTAGAAACAATGATTCAGAGATAATAAACAATTGCTAAAGTAAAATTCATTTTTGTCAAATCAAAAGCTCTTCAAAAATTCGTATTTGTAATTGTCCATAAAAATAAAATTATATAAAGAAATTTCCGATCAATTCAACGAAACAAACTCTTGCCGGTTATAAAAAATTTAAACTTGGCACGTAATGTTTTTATCTTGATTTCTTTCACAGATTGATTGTAGATTACTAATTTTTTTCTTCATATATTTTATTGTGAAAACTTCGCAAAATTGTCATGAATTTTACCTGATAACGTGAAGATATCATCAAACGCCGTCAATTAAATTCAACCTTGGTGTCGGCGTTCGGCGTTGTTCCCTTTTGTGTCTCCCTTGTTCTCTTCCCTCCTGACAGTTCATTTTAGCGATGTGTCACGACATTTCGTTCTTACTAGCTTGCAAATAATTTTGTAATCAGTTATTGAAGCTCAACAGTCAACATTAATAAGAGTTACTAGCGGATTTTTTGAATGTACTTGTGATAGCGGAACAAAGTTCAGCATGTGCAATTGTACAATCGAGTATGAAAAATGATGAGCGGCGCTTACATAAATTATCGTGAAGTTGTTATCTTTAAATTATAGTGGCATTTGAAAAAATATAAATAGTTAAATTTGTTTAAATAATAGGCATCGCGGTCGTTTCAGCTATTAATATATGAGGTAGATTTCGAGCAAAATCTACCTATTGAGAACGGTACCTGCCTAAATTCTTTCATAGTTTTTCATTTCATGCCTCCCTGAGTACGAAACCCGCCCCCGTTCGAAAGTTTATATATATTATATATGTATATATTTACACGCTAGTGGCCGTAATTTTGAAGATATTTCAATCAAATTTTATTATGTTTTTTCTAGGGTTAATATCTAGGTTAGGTTCGTTAATGAGCAAATTGCCCGAAGGGGATGCCCGGGGAAGGTGGTTATAAAAAATGTTATGTCGGCCCCTATGAAGTTTAGAGAGAAACTTTATGTGAATTAATTATAGTACTCTCTATGAGGCTAGGGGTGACACCACGGAATTAGAGGTTGGTGAGGTACGAGTGGGGTTGGGGGTTGAAATTCGAATTTTTCTAAACCAGGTCTTGTGGGGTATCGTTGAAAAACTCTTGATCAGTAGTTTAAAAATCAATAACTAGTTTCTCGATTTTGAAAATAAAAAACGCAAAACATGCAATCAAAAACACTTCGAAATCAACCTCAGCCTGTAGGCTTGCCAAGAAATTTCTTTTAAAATATGCTTTATATTTAAGAAAAAAATGTCAGCATAATATTCAGTGTTCATATGGCTTATAAAGCATGTGGCGCAGGCGTATAGATCAGCTAATGGGATTGCTTCAAGAGAATTTAAAACTCTTTATCCTATCTTACTATAGAGCAAACAAATGGATAGTTCAATTTCATCTTCATTTGTATGCGCCTCATACTTTATAAGAGATCAACACTATGCTGCCATCATTTTCTTAATTATAAAGCATAGCTTTTTTCAGTAGGTACTTCACCTATATTTTATTTTTTTGTTTGCGTTTTCATGTTGCCTCTTCATAACTGAAGCTCTAAACTCTAACATATTCAATTATACATTTATAGTTCTTACACTTTTTAATCGATTATCCCGAGCACTGCATAGATGTTTCAGCTCATCTAGCCCTAATATACTTTTTCCCAACTCCAAGCGTTTTATTTCTTCTATATTAATTTTTATAATTATAATTCTTTTAAAATTATATTCAAGTTCGGTATCAAAAACTGTACTAAGCATTCTCAAGCTTTTCTTCTTTTTTTCTCAAAACAGCGTAAAATGAATATACCTATTACGTTTTGATTACCCATGACCTTTTTATGTACAAATCACCCGAAAACTTAGTTAAACTGTATTATTTGTTCTCGAAGATCTACCTGTATACGAAGTTTCAGTTCTCTCGGTTAAGAGGAAGTGGGGTAAATTAACGTTGCAAGATTTCGCGGCAAACATATACGCAGAGAAATTAATATAATATTAATTATAAAGCATATAAAAATAAACGAGAAAAGAAATTAATATTGCAATAATTTCAATTCCGAAAATATTCACAATGGAAAAATAATTAGAAATTAACCAAATCTTCTCAGTTGATTTCCGGTTAACAGTATGCCATTTCCTTTTAATTAAGAGCCCAGTCAAGAGAACTAATGTTCACCACGTTGAGTTCTTAAATATTCCGGAAGTTTTATCACAGCTGCAACGACAAAACAAAAACATGTCGGAGAACTCCTGTCGTCGTCCGGTATTTAAAATTTAAATTCATGTATGAGAAGATATAAAAAAATACTTATATACGCTAAAAGTGCAAAGTGACAACGGCATTGTGTAAAAACAAATATCTTATCGATTTTCATTGTTTCAGTAGTTTTCCTTTTCATTGTTGTTATACCTTTTATTTATTTTAGTTCAATTGTTCTGGAATGAATGTCAATGACACTGTTATAATATGAATTTATATTCGGCAATTATTTACTTTCAAAAATAGTTTAGCTTTCTAAACATTGAAAAAGATAACGCAGAAATGCTTCATTTGAATGTTTTGCTTTCTCGTAAAAAAATTACTAATAACTTGCTAACAAAAGGGTAAACAATACACACTTTTGCTTTTAATGCAAAACTAAATTAAGCCTTGAAGCATCGTTTTAAATGCGCGTCTTATAAAAACAATTAAATTAAAACGCTTTAACGACCGGCAAGCCGATTGGAGTCCGAAACAAAACTATAATGTTATAGGCTATAGGGTAAACGCGGGGAATGGGGAGGTATGTTTTACAAATTTTTGTGGTTGGAACTCTTTCCTTACTATTTGCGTTATATCCTTACGTAATTAATTTTATAGTGCAGAATCTTTTTACAGGTTTAATGTTTTTTCACTATTTACAAAACAAATTTATAAATAAATAAGAATAAGAATTTGTTTTAGTAGAAAGAAAACTAAAAGTAAAATGTTTACTGCCATTTACTAAAAACAAAAAATTTTTTTATCCGAATTTTGTGCTGACAAATTTTTTATGTATCATAATACAAAGAGTACATTACCAGTATTAACAGAAAAATAAGCATCAATTTTTTTGTAAGAAGGCAAAATGATACAGAATGTCACAAAAAATTTGAAAGTTGAGCGATTTTTCTGACCTTCGTTCGTACAATAACTTATAACATGATAAAAAATGCTATGGATAGGTATAAACTAATTTAAGTTCCAAGCTTACTACAGTTCAACCCCGATTCACAAAAGATTACTACTAATATATTTTTTGATTCTACTAAACAAAGAAAATTGTTGTAAATCAATTTTAAAATTTTCTATCGAATTTGCCACAAGCGGGTAATTGAGTGGTTAATTTTCCTTCCCCCTAAAAAAAGGTATTCTATTCTTGTTATGAAATGAAGTAAAGGGAATGTTCTTTGGTATATTAATTATTATTTACTTTAAGGCTTAAAATAAAGTTGTTTCACATGAGTAGAAATTATAGTGGATTTTTTAAGAGAGAAAGCAAAGTTTACAGACTGCTTTCAGAATTATGAAATTGCAACTTTAGCTAATAAGTAATTGTTCACCCATCCCCCCTTTAAATGTTGAATGCTACAAATCTGAAATAATTATAGTTTGGATTTTATTACATTGTCATAAAAATTGAAAAAAAATTAAAAAATATAGGTAATAAACAAAAATAAAGTCAAAAATGTATACCACCCAATTCCCCCTATTTACCCTAGGTATAATTATTTCAAATAAGTCACCAATTTAAACTACACAAAAGATCTCAAAATATTGTAATATGATAAAAATTAAACAAGAATGGAAGAAGTTTTCCCTTCATTTTGGGTACGAGTCATCGCCATTTGGTATCAAGTTTCAATCCGTCCAAGTGATGCACTTGTACCGCTTGACCATTTTATTGTGCAGTGTCATTACCACGGCTGCATCCTCCTCTCTGTCGGGTGGATATTAATTACATGCACTTCACACCTTGTTGATTGTAGCTAAATGAATGAATTTTTCATGGTGGCGCCTTCTTGATCACTTGAGATAATGTGACATGAGTAAAAAAATTTTCATTTTGAGTTTAACTTCAGTGTATAATAAAATTAATCAAAAAAAATTATAAAATTCTCAAAAGAAAATAAATCAAATTAATTAATTACTTTTTTCTTTTTTCAATTTTTGCAGAGACTTCATGGGTCACCATTTCTGGTAAGTTTATTTCTTTTTACAAATTTGCTTTAAAATATGGAACATTATTAAAAAATTGTTTCCAATATTTCCGTTCAAATCACAACAATTTGAATCACCCAAACAAATTTTGAAAACAAGTTTATCACTTTATCTCTGTTTACATCAATCGAGTGTTCTGTACTTCCGGTTTAAACGCTTCGTCGAATTTATGATATCATTTAATGACGCTTTGTGAAAAACTAATCCAAATAAGTGAAATTATAAAATGGTAGAATGTAGCGAAAATTTGAAACTTTCTGTTCGTATATCTCACCCAAAAACCCGTATAAATTGTCTCAAACAATAGGAACATAAAAACCTAATTTAAGTCATCCGATGAAAATGTCTGCAGAAAAACAGCACAAAAAAAAAGTTTAATTTTTTGCTTTGCTTAAAAAGGTGCCACAATTTTATGCGGCAGCTCCATTAATTAACCGTAATTTAAATGAATGCATTGAAATTTACCTAATAATTTTATTCTCACAAATGCAGTTTTATTACCATCTATTAAAAGTTGTTTTTATTTAAAAAAAAAAAAAAAAAAAAAAAATGTATTAAACGCGACGTTAAGAAACGCAGTCCGCTTTCGGATATCAGAAATGCTCAAGATCGCGATCTGAGAGAGCAACATTCGAAAGTACGAGTAAGTTGCCGCGCCTTGGCCTCGGGGCAGGATTTTTAATCTTTTTTATATAAGTTGTTTCGGACATGTAAAAAAAACATAAAGGAATTTATCAAAAAATTGCATTATGCTCAAGCATTTTGGATTATTCACCTTTCTCTTCGAAAATTATTCAAATTAGGGCACATAACCAGAATGAAACCTTTAAAAAAAAAACACAAAAATCGAGAAAAAATACTTGCTTATTTGGAGCCATTGCTTGGAGAAAAATTTCGCAAACAAAGCGGTTTTGAGGTATGAATGTAGATCATACTCCAAGTGACCTTTAAGTAAGTAATTCACGTTCTGCGTTGTTATCAAATTATAAAAAAGGAGAATAAAACAAGATGTAGAAGAAGTGATTGAATATCTTTCCCCTCATCCGTTCGGTCAGATCTTCCTTAATTGTTCGCAATTCATCGAAATAATTCAATCAGTGGTAAAAAGATTTTAATTCATTGCCGATTGCCGTTGGCAGTTTGGGGCAAAGTGAAGTCTGGAAAGGTGAAGGTGTACCACGGACTCATGCCGCTAAATAGAAAGAAAATGCAGTCAAACTGGTAAGGAGAACGAAAGTTTGCACAAGAAGAAATGCCGCGGATTAACTTGCTTCGGTGAGCGCAGTGCGGTCGGCTCGGAACGAGAAAAGTGAATGGTAAAAGTTGAACCGACACGATGTAAAACACTTCCGCCAGAGAGGATCACTCCTCGACGAGTTCGTCAGCAACAAATTATTTTTTTTTTCCAGTAAATTTCGTGTAATTAGGTGAAACTGCTATTATAAAATGTCCAAATTAAAACTTGCCGAATTTAGCGTATAAAATGAAAAATTATAAACCTTAATGATATGAGAAAAAAAGAAAGACAAAGCAGAAGTGAATGATTTATATGATGCTTTCCACTTTGTTATTTTGGGGTTAATTTTTTCGAAAGCATCTAGTCCAGAACACAAATCAATTTTTTACCAATATAAAATATTTGATTTTTGAAAACTAAAAAACTGATGTTTATAAATTAAGAATGCTAGTGAAAGATAGCCGGATTAAAGTTTATAAAAAACTAAGTAGGTATACCTACTTAAGAATGTGATCGAAATGCAAATAAAGGGTGTTTTTTCAGAGGTGTGGTTTTTATATTCGCGGCACTTTTCCCAACAACAATAAATTTGGCAGTTAACAAATTATTTGTGTCCAGTATGTTTTGTCATTTCAAGATGAACAGACTTACGCCAGAAAAACGGTTCAGTTCGCTCAATATGCCATACAGCTCGCACACCATCAATTTATTGCGAGAAACATTCGATGATAGCATAATTTCCTAGACAGGACCTGTCAACTGGCCTCTACGATCATGTGATCTCACACTATTGGACTACTTTCCAATATTTAAAGAAAAGTTTAACACCCTGTATCTTGGAAAAAATGCATTTCCGGACCTATGTTTATTTGAACTAAAATGCACTGAGAAATCACCCTTAAATATTCCCGCGTTTTTTTTAAACACCCTGTATACATATAAGTATTACATATCTTACTCTACCTTAAAGGAAACGCGTGTAATTCATTTCCATTATAATAAACTTTAAAAACTGCTTGATACAACCAAATTTTTCGATTTCTTGTTGCTCACTGAGCACAGACTGTCTGGCATAGAGTCTATGGGTACGCAGTCTATGCCATAGACCGTCAGGCAGAAGAGTTGTACAGCACTAGCAGCAGTGTTCGACGCGGCTTGACAAAGGCCATATATGGGACAGTTTCCTCGAATCTTCTGGACGAGGTTTAGTATACCTAAATTTTGCTTTCAATCGCCGCCGGGGGTCAGGTCTCTACTCCGCATCTTTTTTTTTTTATATATGTTACCTATATATTGTATAATATGTAATATGTTTTTTAAATAATCCTTCAGATTCAGTGAAGGCCCTCAGCACTCAGGGTATTTGTATACGTGCAGGTTTTAATATGTACTTACTTTGGTTTGTGTTTAGTTAAGTATTCGAGCCGGCGGCGCGGCGATGGGCCCCCTTTGTGCCTTTGCGGGTCGGGTCCGTGCACTTTTGCCCAGCCCCCTCCCCCCCCCCTCGCCTTTCAGGCCATGGATGCGATGATATGACCTAATTAACTAGAACTGCTAATTATTTAATAAAGGAAGTTATAAAACATTTAACGGTGATTAGTAGATACAATTTTCCTTTGCAAAAATCGTTGCTTGTGTTTCTTCATTCAATAGATTAATTTCCAAAATGCATAATTATCAATACGCCAATGTTAGAATATTAAGTAAGTACTGATTATAATTTATAGTAAAGCTAATTGTAAGAAACAAAAGTCCTGTAATTCAATAATTTATTTGAGTCTAATCACATGAAAATCTGCTGACTAAAAAGTGCATCTTCAGGTTAACACGAGCGATAGTAATGTATGAATGCAATTAACTTGTTACGCCGTTGAAAAGACACACTTGAATTCTCCGACGTTTCACTCAATGTGGTGTTAGTTCATTTGATAGTGCAATCGAGTGCTCTTATCACATTATCATAAGAACAGTTTTTTTCGTCAAATTGATATCAGAATTCAATCAAGAAATGTTCAATTTTGCTTACAATGTACTAATTTGAACTCATTTCTAATAGTATTAATCTATTTTATACAACTTCATTCTGTTTCTTTTATTGCAGTCAGACACATTGAAATTATCTGCAGATGCTGATATGCAGGATTGGTTTCTTGAACGGGACGTTAAAATGCCGCAAGTGATACTTCACGACAAATTGATTTCGGATGCATTGCTGGGAAATTTACCGATTAAAATGGAACATTCGTACAGCCTAAATTCAGACGGCGACTCAATGCCAGACTCACCAAGAAGTCTGCACACGAAAATGGACGGTGAGTGTTAAAAAATTTACTTAAAAAAAAACCGGATCAAGGCAGTTAAGTAAACAGAAAATTAGTCGAAATTAAATAAATAGGCCAAAGAAATTATATTCAACAACCCTAATCTATATCCGAACGAAGCCCACGAAAAACGTGCTAAATATCGACCTTGTGGAAATCCAAAATCGAAAGGAATTGGAACAATGAAAGTCAGTTAGCGATAGAAAAGCATTTTTATTCAATTCGATTCGATTCATAACACTTGGTCAAACATTTGATATAAAATAACTTCCACATCGAGTCGCATTTGATGGAGAAACTTCCACCGTCGTAAGAGAACAAAAAATTATGTTTTTCATGCAGCTACACCAACTGATAATACAAATTAATGTTTTCTTATTCTCCTCGTGGTTCTGTGACGTAAACCGTTTCTTTCTAAAAATTATTTCAAAGAAGAAAAAACTGTTGTTGATGCAAGTGTCCCTATTTTGTATGCGATCGAAAAACATGATGAAGTGAATTGCGTTGAAAATGAGAATTTTTTGAATTTAATTCAAAATGAATTTATTTGATTATGGAAAAATTGTTTCATTTGTCACAAATGAAATTTTTAGAGGTTAGAAGATAAACGATTATTGCATAATTTGCAGCAGGTGTGAACTAGATCCTTGATGGCACATGACCCTGATTATCATGCGAACTCAGTTTCTGTTCTTTTTCAACAGTTTTCAATGTCTCAATGCGAATGTTTCTGTTTCCTTAGATTTAGCTAAATTGATGTCAGTGAAATGATTAAATTTATTTTTAAATAAATTGCAGTCAATGCAATGGTTTAAATGGATGGATAATATATTATTAAAAAAAATTATACTTATTGTTAAAATCATAAATGCCAATCTTTTAGCTCGTTATAGATATATTTGTAGATATCATCTTACAAATGCCACAGAAAAATTTCAAAGTGTTTGAATTTTTTTTTAAAAATAAGACATTTGTCCAAAATAATAACATAAAAAAATTATTAGAATTAAAATAACACAAACAATAAAGCACAAAATCGTTTAACTTTCTTAAAACTGTAGAAAAATACACGAACAATATTTTTTCATTATTGATGATTTGCCAAGCTGAAAGATTTGATTGCTGGATAATTTTTAATCTGTTTCACTCTAATGAATTCGAAATGTCATGGCAACAAATCATTAAGCACTTTATAAAACAGAAAAAAAGCAGAACGAACCACAACAAAAAAAAAAAACGAAATTGAAAATGAAAATACTGTTCAGATCGATAAGAACTGACGAATTAAGAAAGAATATCCGCGACATTGCTGTTATGCAATCGCACCGTAATTAAGCTTTGGTTACAAGTAAATTAATTTTCCCGGAACACAGCTGCACAATGTTGGAAAACAAAGTTACTTTTCTAATCATGATTTGTATCTGTTTACGGAGCATTTTTGACTTATGATAGACATTATGACCATACTTTTACTTCTAATAAAATAATATTCAAATGTTCCCGGAAATGTATAAAAAATAATTCTTACCAATCAAGGACGCTGTTTTATGCACTAATGCTTTATTTAAAAAAAAAATAAAGCGACGACGATTCCGCAAATAATATTTAATTATTATTATAAAATATTAATTATTATTATTATAAAATATATTAAATAATATTGTTCAAAATACATATTACACTTAATTTTTTGAACAGAACTTTTAGGTAGATTTCGAAGAAAAATGAACCAATTCAGAACGATACGTACCAAGTTATGACTTTCGAAAAATTCTTTCATAGTTTTTCGTTTCATGCCTCCCTGAGTATGAAACCATCCCCAGTTCGAAAGTTTATATATTTATATATTTACACGCTACCGGCCGTAAATTCGAAGATATTTTGAACCAACTTTTAATGTATTATTACTAAGGTAACAGCTTGGTTAAGACGTTAGGTCCGTTAATGAGCAAAATCGCCCCTAGGTGGTGGCCGAAATTTAAAAAAAATTACATCTCCGCTCCTATGGAGTTAAAAGAGAAACTTTATTTTCATAAATTATGAAGATTGTGGTGACACCACCGATTTAGAGGTTGTGGGGTTCGAGTGGGGATGGGGCTAGAAATTTGAAATTTTCAGAACGACGTATTGTGGGGTATATTTAAAATATCTTGATACTCAGTTTATAAATCAATAACTAGTTTCTCAATTTTGAAAAAATTACCCCAAAAAATGCAATCAAAAACACTTCGAAAACTTCCTCAGCCTGTAGGCCTGCCGAAAGGGCATTTTTTTACACGGTCATTATTTACACGATCCAGAAATTATACAGATACAAAAAACTTTCCTTTTTACATGGCTTTAGTTTGAAACAAATTTCTCTTTTTACGATGGGAAAACTCTTTGCACACGGTTTTTTACAAGAATTGCTAACAAACGTTTCTTCTGCATTAAAACTATGCCGTTCTACATCTGGAAAATGTCATAATTAACCGAAACCAATTACTATACGGTATACTTTCCATACTATTTTTTATATAAAATACCAGCAAGTTTACCCTTTTTCATCCGGTTTAGGTAATGATTGTCATTAATGAACGTGGATTGATTCATCATGCTGACACTTTTTAGCTATGGTTACCCACCGGTTCCACTCGGTGAAATATCATTTATTATGCCACTGTGATGTACCTGCAGTGACACGATCAATTGCCTTGACTAAAACACATCGATATATTATTACCAATATCGATAATGGTCTTTTTTTATGTATCAATCGATTTTTTGAAACTAAAACAACAAGTCAACTCGGTATATTCTCAGAAACAGATTTTGAAATTGATTGTGTAATTATTTTTTTTAGAAAAGTATAGAACAAGGATCTACAAGGATAGTAATATATTGAACCTGTTTTGCTCTGGCTAAGTTCCTTAATCCTAAAAATTTTGTAGTATCTAATAATAAGATTTGTTCAGGTTCTGAGAATTAAGGAAGTAAGGATGTATATTGTACTTATGTAAAATTTATATTATAAATAGGACAGATTGGTTTTGCAATAAAAACAAATATGTAGATATTAAGTTCGCACATAGGTATTTAACTGCCGCGGAACACAGGGGAGGATCTCTAAGTGATCGTATTCCAAAAAATTCCTTATTCTGCTGTAATAATTGATATTACTGTATGCAGAACATTTGGTAAATTTTTTCATGTTTACATCATTTTCGATGATTTTCTTTTCCGGGCAACAAATTTAAGTTGTATTCCATAAAAGTTAGATAATAATCTTTTTATACTAACAATTG
Organism: Leptogaster cylindrica; assembly: GCA_963082835.1. NCBI lineage: Eukaryota > Metazoa > Arthropoda > Insecta > Diptera > Asilidae > Leptogaster > Leptogaster cylindrica. The sequence continues at coordinate 21,616,254 of OY720107.1, forward strand.
GAAAAGTATTTGGTGATTATAAGCGGTTATTAATCAAGTAATAATATTTATCGTTACTGCGTTATTTTTGCGATCAGATTTACCATAATATGGGAAATAATATTGTGATGCCAAAATTTGTAAATTTGTATTTTTTAGTACATTATATTCGTCTAAATTCGTAAAAGCAAAACACTCCGTAATACAGTTCCCATTATTCCGTAATATTCCGTAAATACAGTTCCCATTTACTAATAACTTATACAATATATCTATTGCATATGTATGAAGAAGTCAAAAAATAAGTTTCCTCCCCTGTTGAATTGCACATCTTCATTCTCCATCGCATTAACCACCTCCAATAAGCGGTGATGCCATGCAGAGAGCAATGCCCCAGATAAAGTAAAGTGGTAAAAAGAACGAACATGTTCATATATGTATATTTATTAATTTTTTTTATTGCTACTTCTTAACTTCTCTCCACTTTCTAAAATTCTTAGCACCCGCAAATAAAAACCCAAAGAGAATTTAAAATCTTCGACATTCTCACGAAAATTTGATAATCAATGAGTTCGTTATTGAGACTAGCTTAAAAAAAAGTGTCTACAGTCACCAGCTCAATGACCTTTAGCCAATTTTCAACCTAACAGTGTTGGCGGCAATATCATTAAATTAGCAAGTAGAGAGAGACGAAAAGAAAAAAAGATATAATCCAAACAGAAATCATTCAAAGCTCAATGAACCGATATTTCGGACAATCGTGGTGATCATAGAACATTAGTATAGCCAAAAAAATTACCTGAATTGTTTTGTCAATGAACTCACGACCATCATTTACCACTCATTTGGAAAATAAAAAAAAATTTAAACAGTGATATTTTTCTGGTGGTTATGATTAGAAAATTTCGTTGAAATTTAAAGTTGGTAGCAGTCGAAATGAAGGGTTTTCTATAAGGTTTGTTTGAGGGAATTCCCGGAACTCGGCACTCAAACTGTAGAGTACTTCGATGTGAACCTTCTCAGGTATCCATTTTTTTTCTGACGAATCAAAAGTGTCTGCACGTGTTCAATCAATGTACTCTTGAAAACAATCACAGTGATCGTTGGCATTCCACTTTACAATCTGATACCGATATAAAATGATTTCGCTTTATATACTGTGATCAACAGTGAGATAGTAATTGGTTTGGTGGTCGCTGGAACACGAATGTGATCTGTTTGACTAATTTGCGAATTGAAGAAAATTGTAGTCCAGTTGGGTATGAAAACTGTAGAACTAATTTCAGTCGGTGCAACACGATGGAACTCACGACTGTGGGCCTTCCATCGATAGTGCGGATGGAATGAAACCCAGAAAGTTATTGTCATCGCATAAAACGGCTAGCCCTGCCCGTGTCAAGCGCATAATAGGAAAGAAACCCAGTCGATGGAGCTATACCCAATTGGACAAATTCAGCATTCTACGCCAGTCACCCGATTAATTTGCATTCTTTGGGAAATTAGGTTCTGTCTTGATTTCGGTCAGGTAGATATTTATCGCACCAATGCTTTCAGGTGGTGAAGAGTAACGTTTTTATTATCGGACCCCCGAAGAGAGTCTTATTTTCTACCTACGTTTTTACAATCATTTAGAGTTTTTGTTGTGGGAATTTTGCACTTGTGTCTTATGGTTATTTTCGAATTCCGTTAACATTGACATAATGCATGCCATCGGAAAACCATGACGGCATTAATGATAATTGGCAAATTTTTTGAATTCTTTGAACGGTGGAATGTTATACTTCACTTGGGATGTCGGAATGTGGATGGAAAAATTTAAAAAAATTAATTCATTAAGTCAAAATATTTGAATTTTAAAACACTAGTTGGTTAGAAGCTGATATTATGCTGCACTATTATATGTTTTTATGGTAAACTGGACGATGAATAGTTTCAGTAAAAAGTAAAAACGTAAGAAGAGTAAGAAGTATTTTACTGATAAAAAGAAATGGAATAATGTAAAAATTAAATGCAGTAATTTTTTACGGTGTTTAGGTAACACACTACATTTTTCACACTACTCAAATATAAAGATACCATTCATCGATAACGAAATTGTATTCCACAATCCATAAGGATTTTCCGTTGTTGTTTAAATACAATTAACATGTAAAATAAACCAAAACTAATAATTTTCTTCAACAGATATGGACGACGACTGTTATCCTGCAATCACAATGAGCACCACATCAAACAACTCAAAAAAGCTTATTGATAGTTGCACATCTCCAACACGCCAAACATCCTCTGTACCCGCGTCCTCAATGCAAAACAATTCAACAATGTCGTTGAGTTTGCATAAATGTAAAGAGCAAAATTCACATAAATCCAATGTGCAAACAAATTCATCTTCATCGCGTACTTCACCAAAAATCGTTGATACAACAACAGAATTTGAGCTTGAGGAATGCACCATTAAAGATGAGCCAATGTCGCCGAGTTCCAGTTGCCCGCCAAGCCCAATTTCAGGGAATTATGGGCTTAGTTTGAATATGGCCAACATGGCAGCACTTACCAATACAAATCTCGTATTTGAGCACAAGGTAAGGGTTTAGAAAACTATGTATTTGATTGATCATTACATAATCAGCAATCGCTTCCATAGAATGGTTCATTGCAACTTTCCACTACCTCACAAAGCCTTTTAAAAAATCAACAGATCATCTTTGGTGGCTCTGGACAAAGTACACAAAGGATAGTTATACCAAAATTGAATATCAAAATGGAGCCACAATCGTCCCATGTCTTTGGTTTGCCACCAACACCACCTTCATCGTTACCAAGTGATGAATCGGAAGGCAATCAAAGTCCTGAGCATCATTTAACGTCTCCAATGTCTCCATCAACAATATCACCTTCAGGGACAACAACAATGGCGAATTCAACAAGAAGAAATAATTCATCAGGTTCGACACAATCAGCAACTAGTCCAGTCACAAGTGCTCAATCAGGAAATCGTGGCTACACAGGCTCATCCACCCGACAGCCAATCCACACACCGCTTATTAGTAACCAGCCGGTAAGAAAGATTTATATTGTTATTTTATAATCGTATTCCAAAAAGAAAATCGTTTTCTCATCTAATTGTAGAAAGGATCCACTGGAACATTAATACTAACTGAAGAAGAGAAACGCACACTGTTAGCGGAAGGATATCCTATTCCTACAAGATTACCACTGACGAAAGCAGAGGAGAAATCCTTAAAGAAAATCCGGAGGAAAATTAAAAATAAAGTAATTGTTATAGAGAGAAACTACTTTTGATACAATGCAATTAGGGTTTTTCTGCGGACCAATTCATACTACGGCAAATGATGACTTTTCTGGTAGGTAATGATGTCCTGATAAACGTCCCAAAAGTACTCAAAGTGGAAGTTTAAGGACAAAATTTGGCAAGGTTTATCATGTCCTGGATTTTTATTGACTACGAAAAAATTAATAAGACCAAAAAGAAAGCTTTGGAAATTCTCTGCAAAAAAAGATAAATGGTCTTTTTTCGTATACGCAACCGTTTTTTTTTTGGAAACGATGCGTAAAAAGTCAGATCGCCGCACCGACCACGAGAATCTTCGAAATTATACTTAGGGTTTTAGTCCTTTAAAACCTTGCCAAATGTTGTGCTTAAACTTCCGCTTTGAGGACTTTTGGGACGTTAATCAGGACATCATTACCTACCAGAAAAATTATCATTTCCCTTTGTATGAATTGGTCCGTAGAAAAATCCTAATTGCACTGGACTATTTAGTATTAGCTAAAATTATTTTGTTCATTACTTTTACAGATTTCTGCTCAAGAGAGTCGGAGGAAGAAAAAAGAGTACATGGACCAATTGGAGCGAAAGGTGGAAATTTTAGTTTCCGAAAATTCGGACTACAGGAAACGGGTTGAATCTCTCGAGGATTCGAATGCAAGTCTTCTGAATCAATTGGCAAAATTGCAAACTTTGCTGAATAGACAAAATGCAAGAAAAGCTTAAAATTTAATCAGCCAAAAAAAAAAAAAAATTAAGAAAAACTGAATTATTTTAAAATGGAGGAGTTCTGACTAAAATTTACGTTCTTTTTATTTTTTAAGTAATGTTCTAGAACCTTTTAACAAACACACATTGTTAAAATCGGTCACTAATAAACATTGTCGGAATTTAAGTCGGATCTCTTATTTAAAAAAAATGAAAAGTAAATTGAAAATCAAAACAAACAAAAAAGAAAAACCTTCTCAATGAAATAAGCCTTCGCAAATTGTACAAATAATTTTCTTCAATTTACATCTAAGTTTAGAAAAAAACAAACACGATATAATTCATAATTTTAAGATTTTAGAAAAATTTTAAGGTTGATATTTATACCATCAGTGGCTCTTTTTGGAGCGCCTCAGTAGACGCATGGGAATTGTGAATGTTCATGTGCAGTTCTAGATTGATTTAGAACTAAGCGTTTTAGGCCGGTGAACGGTGCATTAAACTATATCCTATTTTTCCATCAAAAATTGAATGCAGAAAAATTTTAATATGTATTAATTTACGTTGGTTTTAAAAAAAATTTAATGATAACAATCGGAAATCCCGAGACAAAATAAGTAAACAAAAAAGTATATAATATAATAGGAACTGAATGTTAATCTAAAGCGAGAAAAAAAAACAATAAGGGCTGTTTATAGAAAAATTATAATGTTAAAAATATGAATATATTTTAATTGCCGTTTATAGAAAAATGTTAAAAAATGAAATTCAATGTTAGCGACAATTTGATTGTGCAATAATCTTTAACACTGATAAGTAATTGCTGGTGTTTTTATGTTCCATTATGAAATATATTTACTTTTTATTTATTTTTATTCATTTGAAAATTATCACTGAAAGTCTATTACTAAAAAAAAATCTATCTTTTGCATAAAAATAACTGTCGTTTTTGTTAACGTTTTCTGCAATTGTTTGCAAATTGTCCTTAATTATGCTTAAAGGACATCAACCGCGTGTCATACATTTTGGGTCCAAATGAGAAAGTGCCGGCCAATAAAAAGTGATTTATTTTGATAGAACTTGTCCCCTTAAGCATTTCTTATTGGGACACCAAGGCTGTAGCACTGTTTACTGTACTTGGTTTTATATGAGTTCAAAATTCAAAAAGTCAGTATTTTCATACATTTTCTTAGTTCCGTTTGTATGATTTTCGCTAATTAATTCATTTAATCAAAAATTTATGAAAATACAGACTTTTTGAAGTCGAATAGAAGTAAGTACCGCGGTGCTAAAGGGACAAGTTCTATCAGAATAAAGCATTTTTTTTTGCTGGCACTTTCACATTTGAACTAAAATGGCTGATGTCCTTTCGAGCGGAATCTCGTAAGTGCCTTTACTGTTTACATAATTTAATTTATACAATGTTTGTTTATTTTTGTTGAAAACACTATATTATATTTTGCTAGTAAAATTCATCATACCAGAGCAGATGAGGCATTTGCGATTATTTAGGAACTTCCATTAGTTAATGAAAAGAGATATACATTCCAAAAGAATTTAATTATTTATAACAAGTTTTAATTTTTATTTTATTTTAATTATTATAAAATATGTGCAAATGTTTTTGAATGAAATCTTTTTTGCTCACAAGAGCATAAGGAAATATGTTATTAAAAATGTTTGCTGAAAAATTATTCAGAACCAGAAGTCAACTGATAATAATGTAGTATAAACGTTAAAATTTTAGTTTTTCAAATGCTAATAATAAAATGCTTATAGTTTGGTTATTTTTAGCCATTAATATAAATAGTTAATTAATTTCCGATTGTATTTTACTGTTCTATTTTACGTTTATTGAACGTTTTGTGCATAAATAATTCCATATTTTTTAATTGTAAAAAATGAAAAACACTGGGAAATATAAATCAAGTAAAGTATTTTACGAAGTGAAGACAACGAGTGAATTCCATCCGCTCACGAAATTTCGCGGTGCAACGAAATTTACGTTTCAAAAATGGAAATTTTTTAAACCAGTTTTTAAAATAAGAACTACTGTCTGAACCAGTAATAAATCCATTGAAGCGTGTCTCAATCAATAACACCTGAAATAAGGCATTTTTTTTAATATATTGTGTAAAAACGAAAAATAAACAATGATAATATTACAAGACTTAAAAAACGCAGAATATAAATGTATATTTTGATGAAATATTTATCCTAGAAAAAATAGAAGAAAACACTGCAACTATTAGTGATGAAATGATAATTTTTAATAAAAATCAACTATACAGGAAAGAGCACTTCTATTTCAAGGAAAAGAAAACATTTTCTAATGATAACACTTAAAATGTTACTGTGGTAAAATAAGAGACATTTTTAGAAAACTTAAGTGAAAAAATCTTTATATATACATTTATAAATATATACTTACTATTGTTGCGGGAATGTAGTTAAATTCAAATAAATTGTAAATTGTTTTATATTTACAAAATATCTAATTTCTATCGAAACAACATAAAAGTTAGTTACGTTTAAATAAGGTGAAAAGAAAAAAAAACTAAAAAAAAAATATGTGAATGATATCACGAAATATTTTTACATTTTAAAATATCAAACTTTATTTGTTATGCAAATGTAAAGCTTTTATTTGATTGTTAAATCATTCATTCCGTAGTTTAGGTCAGAATTAATAAAGCATTTCGTAAAGAGTTTATAAATTAATAATGTTAATTCCATGAAAAATGTAATTATTTAAATAATGCTTTTAAATGCATCAAGATATCAGTCGGGAAAATATCCATTTTTCATTATTTAATTTGATTTTTTGTTTTTGCTTGCGTATCTCCCATGGATTTAATAATTTATGGTATCATTAATGAAAGAGTCTTTTTCTTTCTGACATTTTCGTCACTATATTATATAGTATAATTAATATTACATGTTTTTGCTTTTATTGTGTAAAAAAAATTGTTTTTTCCCGAATGCAGTTTTTTAAGTGCTGTAAATTTCTGTGTATGACTCTAATTCAAACTGAATTTGGAAATGATTTTATAAGAACGATAATACGAAAATATAAGTCCATAACGAGAACGTAGTTTTGAATCATTCCTAAGAGCGAGCTCATCCCTGACTGCTTTGGCTTCCGTAATTAACGGAAGTCGACGATGCTTTTTAATGGTTTTATATAGGCGTTGTTGCAAATGCTCGCTTAATACTATTATACCATACATCTATATTCTACGGTCTGAAAATAATGAAGGAAATTATAAAAGATAAACGCGAACTTGTCATCAAACGCTAGAGTTCTGGAAGATGTCTTGAGATGGGCTGATTTCAACAAGTCATAATAAGATAGGTACCAGTTTCTTGTACAATTCTAATCACTATTGACAGTGCAACTTGGATAATTCGAACCCTAAGCCAAGAGACCAGTGAATAAATTCGAATTAGAAAAGTTTTTTGAAAAGATTTAAAGATTAAAGATATCATTGAATTTTTACGCTACTTAATAGGAGTACTGACTACTGAGTACAGTAATTGTAATAATTACTGTGACGTCATATTGTATCATAAAATATATTCTAGTTTTTAACCGACTTCAAAAAGGAGGAGGTTATAAGTTCGACCGCGATTTTTTTTTTCAATGTTTGTTCCAGCATAACTTCAAAACGGTTTACCCGATTTTAATAATTCTTTTTTTATTTGATTTAAGAAAGCTTCGCGGTGGTACCGTGTTACTAATAAGTTCAACGCGTTTTTTTTTTTCTTGTAGCATACCTAACTTCCAAACTTCCAAACAGCTTAACCGATTTGCATATAATTCTTTTTTTATTCGATTCAGGTCCCATTATAACAAAAGTCATACTTCGCCCACCGGATGTTTTTTTTATTTATTAAATGAGGTTTAAAAAACTGTGATACGCATAATAGGAAAAGATGAGACGAAGGCGACGTTGCACTCTACCCTGAATTGGAAATTTAGATCGCTTCTGCGGGTCCATTGTACTTTAAAGGTTATAAAGAGTGGAATTGATTTTTACAATTTTTTTTATATCATTCCGAAGAACTCCAATTTGATCACAGTAATGCTTCGCTCACTTGTACGCTTGTACGTTGAAAAGAGAAAAAATAAAGCTCTTTTTACAAAAAAAATTGAACCGACTTCAAAAAAACTTACACTTAAAAAGTATAAAATAATTTTTATTTCTTATATAACAAAAACCCAAATTTTTGAATTCGGCGCCTATGTAATCCACCATATATATAGAGAACCTAATATTTACAATTTAAACTAAAAGAAGCTAATCTCTGCTAAATCAAAAGATAATACTTATAACTACAGTAGCTCAAAGCTGTGGTAGGGACCTAATTGACTAAACTATCATTATATCTTTATCGTTTTCCAAAAATATGCAGATATATACCTATGTATAATTTGTAGGTTTATTGTAATGGATAGATAAATAAATAAGTTTTTATAAAATTGGTGATAAATTGGCGCCGACTTCAAAAAGTTGGGTTTTTGTTATATAAGAAATAACAATTATTTTATATTTTTTAAGTGTAAGTTTTTTTGAAGTCGGCTCAATTTTTTTTTAAAAAAAGCTTTTTAAAATACGTCCGCATCTGTATTGTACCTACTGCACTATGTATATTGTATATAGGATATTTCAATAGGGATGTCCGGATTTTAAAATTGCATTAAATAAAACACAACGACTACGAATTATCACAAAATTGTATTCCGGAATTAAAGTGGAATTTGATTACATTTAGTGGAATCATTTTATGAGAAAATACTGCCTAAAATCTAATGAGCCACTGAGTCAGTATAATAATGGAAGCCTACAAAATTTCAGGTCATTTTTGAGAAATGAAATTTTTCTAAGTTTAAACCCCTCTACTGAATCAGTGGCTCATTAGTTTTTTAGTGTATGTTAGAAAGGTACATTTAGTACCTTTTCAATAAGGTATAAAACATTAAGCTATCTCAAGTAGTTTCAGAGATATTGGTATTTTAGAGCAACAACCTCACCCACCACCAAAGAACTAAGAAATCCCCTCTAAATCGGAAGGGGGTGGAGATAGAATTTTTTCATACAACAATTTTTTGTTCGCCATGAAGTTCTCTATCACCCTGTTTTGGGTTGACCATCTTCGCTGTTACACCCTGCATAGCAATCCGAAATTAGAAATTTTGACTTTTTTTGAAAAATGCAGATTTCAACCAAATACGCTTCAGCAGATTGCAGCCATACCGTACGTCCGATAGAAAAAGTATAGATATAAAAATTAATCAGCATTAAAAGAGCTACAATTTATCTGAAATAACTTTTTTAATATATCGAACCGTTTTCGATATATTAGCCGAATTTGAAAATTTTCGCCGCCATCTTCCATTTTGACCAAGTTGCCAAAGTGCGATTTATGGCAATTTTTGAGGGGTGATAAAGGGAACTCTTAGCTATCATTAAAAAAAAATCGCTCTTGTTGCAATTTGTTTGGGGTTCAAAGCTAAAATGATTCCACTAATTAATATAATAGAAAGTAACATCGTTTCAATGGCCCCACAGCTACGCTTGGTGTCTGTCAGGTGAAAACCCCAATCATAGCGCGTGAGTGGAAGAACAGTAAAGCCCGTTCCAGACGCTCAGTTTTGAACAACGACTTGTCTGCGCAGATCAGATCGTTGCAGACAAATCGTTGCGTGTGGACTGGAAGTCTGCGCAGATTTTAATTTGGCGCGAAGTCTGCGCAGTTGCAACGATATCTGAGCTAAAGAGCATAGATATCTGTGAATCTGTGCGGACTTCCATGAACTTTGAACTCATATCACACAAAACAGAGAGAAATACGCAGATATGTCGTTGCCGTGTGGACGCTCTAAAAATCGCAACGATTTCATTCGGTCATAAAACTGCGCAGACAAATCGTTGTTCAAAACTGAGCGTCTGGACCGGGCTTAAAGCCAGCGAGACACTGTTGGAAAGGCCATAATGCGTACTTTTTATTGACTCCTTGATTGCCCTTCTGTCGTATTCCAAACACAAATTATAATGTTTTTTATGAGCTCACCTCCCTGCAGAGACGAGAAAGTTTCAACCCTTAAAAAAGGGTGCGTGAAGGAGGGGTTATACGGCAAAATGTCTCATGGTAATAGTTCATTGGTACATGTTGGAACACTTGCTAGCGAAACACCCTGTATATAGATAATAATTCGTAACGGTCTCTATCGATATTGGTCAATCATCAATTGGTGATATATGTGCTGCCTGCTGCTCACTGTGTTTCGGGCGATCGATGGAACAAACATCATAATGGTAGTTGTTTACATTTCGCCCAATACGCAGTTAATAATATTATAAAGTTTTTATATAAAAGACTTATGATTTACGGTCGAGTAGGCTCTGAAGAATTAGGAAAAAACTATCATACGTTGCCACTAATTTTTGCAGGAGATTTCAATGTTAATTTCGCGTCCGAAGATGGACAACTCTTGGTCAATTTTCTACAAGATAAATTAGAACTACAAATGAATAATAACCGAAATGAGCCTACCACAAGACATGGAACAACAATCGATGCAATTTTCTCTCGATATCTTTCTAATTTTCATTTGAAAATATATGTTACCTCTCTTATTTTTCATACCATAAGCCTATTGTCTCGGTCTTACAATCAACCACAGTAATTACTGATGTATCCGATAATGAAAAAAATGAATAAAAATAAAAAATCTATTTAAAAATATTAATTTATCAATGAAAACCGATAATAAATTTAAATATTTGTTGAAAATTAATATATAAATATGTATATACATGTATATATTATACATATATATTATATACATTTTTTTTTATAATTTTATGTATATAATTCTACTGTACGTGTGTATGTCACTGAACTCCTCCTAAACGGCTGAACGGATTTGAATGAATTTTTTTTTATGCGTTTGGGTGGCGCCCTGGATGGTTTAGATTCACAAATCAGCCCGACAGATGGCGCTGCAGTCGGTATCTAACAATTGTTTGTTTGTTTTTACTTGAACGCGCTAATCTCTGGAACTACCAGTCAGATTTGAATAATTCTTTTTGCATTGGATAGCCCAATTCTTGAGGAAGGTTATAGACTATTTAAAATCACGCTTAGACCCTTAGAAGCTAAGCAAAAAGAAAAAGGTATATAATATATCTCTATATATATAAGTGGCTTTGTCCTGACTGACTGACAGAGAATCAACGTAGAGCCTAAACTATAATAGGTAGAGACTTGAAATTCCATCCTTAAGTGGGTGAAAAGGGGTGAAAACTGTTTCTCTAAACTAAACCGATTTCCATGAAATTTGGAACAACTTACTTCATAGGTGATCGTTGAGAAGCAGTTTTTGGAAATTCAACCCTTAAAGGTGTGAAAAAGGGTGAAAACGGTTTCTCCGGGGCCACTGAGCCAATTTCCATGAAATTTGAAATACTTCGTCCACTTGCCTCACAGCTGTTATTCCTGAGAAGCAGTTTTTTTAAATTCAACTTTTAAGGGGGTGAAAAGAAGTGAAAACGGTTTCTCCGGAACCACAAAATTTTGTATATACTTCAACTTATCTCATTAAAGAACCGGTTTTTGAAATTTCACCCTTAAGGGGGTAAAATAGGGGATGAAATTTCTTATGGAAATTCACCATCTTTGAAGTACTAAAATTCATAAAAATTTGTATTTGGCCTTTTGATTAGAAAAAAAGCTCAATGAGAACTACTACCCTCCATGGCTCTGTCCTAATTCAACCCCTCAAACGCACCCTTCACTGAAAAAAAAAACTAACCAACTATTATTGCAGCCCGATCTACCGGAAACGGTTGTATGTATTATACGTCGCGTTTGGGAGTAGTTATAAATTTTAATGTAATATGATGCACATTATATTATAATTTTCACCGCCCGAGTGTAACCGGGTAGACCTGCTAGTACATATATAAATATAAACATATACAAATTACATACGTATGGATGGAGCTAAAGAAGTTTTACTTCAGTCTCTAACCTTCACTAACACTTCAGTGTGGTCTAAAGCACACTCGTTTTTCTTACTATAAATTGTTTACACATTTAAAAAGATCATAACAAGTTTTATTTAATATAACTACCATTATCTCAATTTTTTTCAAAAATGAACTTGCCCCACTTTCAATATAAACGGCTCATATAAATAAAACAATATTTGTTTCTATATTACATGTACTTTTAGTTTTAAGTCCAAAACAGAATTTAACAGTGTTACTTTACATTCATACTTTTGGTTCAGTTATTTGCGCTGGAGGCCAATTCCATTGTTTTGGAGGAATAGGCTTCATTAAAGGCTCCCAAGGTTTCCAGCCTAACATTTTCCTTGCCAAAATCAATTCATTTTCTGCTTGTATAATGAGCTCTTCAACTTGACCACATCCGATTCCACTTTCAATTGCTTTTATGTCCTTTGCCTGCAAATAAATGAGTTGAATTAATTTAAAATTATTCTTAAAGGTGGAAATAGATAAGTAACGTATTTATTTGCTTCAATCTACTTTAACGGATTGTATTTTTAAACCGTAACCTAAAGTTTACTTAGCCTTACATTAGCAACTACTTGTGCCCGTTCCTTCACAACTTGCTCCGTGTACTTTCTGTATGCTGACTCACTTGGCATTTTCGTCAGAGCTCTCAGAATTTTCCCATAAAGAGAATTCAATGTGTGATGAGGATTTACAGCGACTGCAAGGCCAGTAAGTCCTGTGGACTAAAATAAGGTGTTTAATGTAGAGAACTCGATTTCCAGCTTAATATTAAATAAGACAATGTACAACTACTATACATCTAGCTTGTGCATTTAAAATTGTTTAAATTTGTCAGATAAAAATAATATATTGTAAGAACTTGTCCTTAGGATACAATTATATAATAAATTTATGCTCTTGGTTGCAGATTTTCATTAATACACTACCTTTTTGAGGATTCCAGCCATTGTATAGAGGACTTTTTGTATTACTATTGAAGTATTTCCTCCGTTGTTATTTTCGATAACAATACAGATTTTGTAAAATGTAAATATATTATTCAACTGTCAAAGTTTCCATGTAACTAAAATTAGCGATTCTTCTTCTTGCTAAGATAATGGATTCTGCATTAACATAGAATAAGAGCAAAGAAATTTGACAATTGATTGGGTCTCCTTAATTTATAGGTTATGTGTTATCCGGTGAGAAAAACGTAAACAAACAGAAACCTTCTACAAAGGCGCAAATATTATTTAAATGTAGGAAGACAGTTTCTTAAAAGAGGTTCGTTTACAAATTTATATTATCGAATTTAACAGTAACTTCCTGCTTTCGAAGTACGATTGCTGGTAAAGTAAATGCAATTACTTAATGGAAACTCCACAATTAGGTTCTGTTTTAGTGATTTGAATTCGGTCATATCGTGTTAATGCGTTTCGGTGGTAGCGTAGAGAGTAATGTTTTTATTATTATCCAAGATCGCGAACTCCTAAAGAGAGTTTACTTTTCTGCCAACCTTTTTACAATCATTTCGTGTTTTTGTTGTGTGGGATATGTTACACTTGCGTTTTGTAAATATTTTCAAATTCCGTTAACGATGTCGGAATGTGGATAGAAATATTAACAAAAATTAGTTCATTATATCAAGATATTTGAATTTTAAAACACTAGTTGGTTAGAAGCTGATATTATGCTGCACTACTATATGTTTTTATGGCAAACTGGACGATGAATAGTTTCAGTAGAAACGTAAGAAGAGTAAGACGTATTTTACTGATAAAAAGAAATGAAATAATGTAACAATTAAATGCAGTAATTTTTTATGGTGTTTAGGTAACACACTACATTTTTCACACTTCTCAAATATAAAGATACCATTCATCGATAACGAAATTGTATTCCACAACCCACAAGATTTTTCCGTTGATGTTTAAATGCAATGAACATGTAAAAGAAACCAAAACTAATAATTTTTCTCAACAGATATGGACGACCACTGTTATTGCTTAAAAACGCTTATGGATAGTTGCAGACCTCCAACACGCAAAATATCGTCTGTACCCGCGTCTTCAATGAAAAAAAAATCAAGAATGTTGAGTTTGCATAAATCTAAAGAGCAACATTCACACAATTTCAACGTACAAACAAATTCATCTTTCTCGCGTACTTCACCAAAAATCATTGACACAACAATGGAATTTGAACTTGAGGAATCCACCATTAAAGATGAGCCAATGTCTCCGAGTTCCAGTTGCCCGCCAAGCCCAATTTCAGGGAATTATGGGCTTAATTTAAAAATGGCTAACATGGCTGCACTTACCAATGCAAATCTCGTATTTGAGCATGAGGTAAGGGTTTTGAAAGCTATTTATTTGATTGATCATAACATAATCAACAATCGCTTCCATAGAATGGTTCATTGCAACTTTCCACTACCCCACAAGGCATTTTAAAAAACCAACAGATCATCGTTGATGACTCTGGACAAAGTACACAAAGGATAGCTATACCAAAATTGAATATCAAAATGGAGCCACAATCGTCCCATGTCTTTGGTTTGCCACCAACACCACCTTCATCGTTACCAAGTGATGAATCGGAAGGCAATCAAAGTCCTGAGCATCACTTAACGTCTCCAATGTCTCCATCAACAATATCACCTTCAGGGACAACAACAATGGCGAATTCAACAAGAAGAAATAATTCATCAGGTTCGACACAATCAGCAACTAGTCCAGCCACAAGTGCTCAGTCAGGAAATTGTGGCTACACAAGCTCATCCTTCCGAAAGGCAATCTACAGACCGATTATTATTAGTAAGCAACTGCAGCACGCGGTAAGAAAGGTCTATATTTATTTCAGGTACATTTCGAAGAAAAAACTACCTATTGAGATCGGTACCATGTCATGACTTTGAAAAATTCTTATTTGTATGAAATTTTTACTTGAAATATGGGGGATTTTCATAGAAACTTTCATCCCCTATTTTACCTCCTTAGGAGTGCAATTTAAAAAAAATATGGCCTTAGTGCTTGTCTAAATTAAAAAGGGAACTTTTGTGCAAAATTTCAGCTTTGCTAGTCAGTCAGTTACGGAACGATTTTATCTTAAACATAAAAAAGTATAATCGTGTGTCATCCGGGGGATCGGATCCTGGCAGAGAGTCCAAGATCAGCGATGGTCGTGCACGAAAAATATTTTTATACCCTATATGTAGGGTATATTCGTTTTGAGCGAACGTTTGCAACGCCAAGAAATAATCGTCACAGAAAAGAAAGAACTATATATTCATGATTGGGAAGTGAAAAGAAACCGTTTTATGCATGTCCGTCCGTCTGTCTGTCTGTCCAGACGATAACTCGAGAGCGCTTGTAGCTAGAAACTTGTAATTTGGTACAATAATATTTGATTAAAATTGCAAGGTCAAGTTCGAAGATGAGCAAAATCGGGCAACTCCTTCTTAGTGTTGCCATATAAGCATGAGTCGTTTTTATACAAAAAGGTTGATATAAGAATGAGTATATTTTTCTACATCTAGGGTATCACGTAATTGGTGTGACCAATTGCTTCCTTACTAGTTTTTATATATTTTTTTGCAGGGACCATACCTGGTTTATCATTTTTCTTAAAAAGTAATAGTTTTACTGCTATTGCTTGATACTTTTAATTCATGCTAGAAAACAACAGTTACTTCACAAATTTTATTTTTTCTGGCTAATATAAAATCTAGGTCTATTTGACCATTTATATTTTCTCTCAGCTCAAAAATGGTAATTTTTTTCTGTTTTTCAGCCGTACCCAAAAATATATACCAGAGGCCAGAGCGCTATATTACAAACTGTTATTGCAAACTTATTGTATTGTTTTATTATTTACTTTAAGCAAAAGCAATTCTTGTTGAGGAAAACATTTTATTTTTTCACCAGAAAAAAGTAAAAGGTCTTCTTAACAGCTGTTTTCAATGATTTCAAAAAATAAAAGTTCAAATGGACCTTTTATTATTGCCAAAAAAATAAAAAGTCCAAAAATAACTGTTTTTTTATACTATTAATGGAAAAAGATGGATTTTTAGAAATTTTGTCTGATATCGATAGAGGCCTTACCCAGATAGCAAAATAAACTTTTATCAGACTTGCAGTAAGTTTGAAGTATCAAACGAGGAAGCTTGCAACAAGTTTGTCATGGCAAGTGTGCAAACTTGAGGCAAGTTTAAATCAAACTTCCTAGTTACCATACACCAAACTTGCACAAAGTTTGTCACAACAAACCTGTTTAATGTTTGTCATGGCAAGCTTTTATAATGTTTGTCTCGACAAACTTGCGTAACTTTTAGTACGACGTCGACTGTCGACAGATGACTACTCTTTTAGTTAGGTTTGGTTGGGATGTATACACGATACCAGAGCAACGCAGTTTACAGACTCTACTGCTTTGATGAGTTCGTGAACACAGCGAACCTGTAAAAAAAATAACTTGTTTACTTTTAAAGTGCACTTATTGTTGCAGCGTTTTACAACTGCAATATTAATAAAAATAGTGAAAAAATGACAAACTGTATAGGTTGTTGGATTCAAGGTTCTTTTAACTTGAAACACGCTTATTTAATGACAAAAATCTATTTTTTATTTAGCTTTAATTATTTCAAACAACAATATAGTAATATAAACAACAATAATATTTAACTCACAAATTAATTATATTTTAAATCTAAATCTTCTGCATTTGCCTTCTGAAAATAACAGAAAACAATGGTGGGTCATTCCACATCAAATCATCCAGGAAAAGTGCGATTTGTCACCCACCACCTCCGATTTTGATGAAACTTTATAATTTTTGTCTATATACATAGACATGAAGAAATACCATTTTTTTTTATCTCCATTAGTTTTTTTTATAGGCACTTTTAATGTAAGTAAATTCGACATTTTTGAAATTTCCGAGACCTTCTGGTAAACGTGTATAGTTCATGAAAATAAATCGTGTCTTGGCCATTTTTGAGGATAGCGCTATGAAAAAATTTATTATTATAAAGTAGACTGTGGTGATTTCAGAAAAAAATAAGTAAATACTACATGTTCACTTGTTTAGCTTACAAAAATATTTTTTAATAATATTTTAAGAGCTTTTTTTGCACAAAAACATGTTTTACAAAAAAGTCTATATCTCTAAAAGGCACTGTAGGAATTTCGTCAAATTTTGTTTTAAACTGATCTACACAAAATTTGCTATCAGGTCGAGTAATAAAAGTTTTGCGTATTTGCCTGCTTTATATACTATAGCTGTCTGTTGTCTCTTGTCTGTCTGTTGTCTGTCCGCCAGACGATAACTCGAGAACGCTTATAGCTACATGATTGAAATTTAGTACAATAATACTTCGTTACAATTGCAAAGTCAGTTTTGAAAATGAGCAAAATCGGGCAACACCTTCTTAGTGTTGCCATGCAAGATACATTATCTTTATGAAAAAACTTGGATTTTCTTCATAAATGCAATTATAATGATTTTTTTTCCTTAAATTTTGTATATATATGCAAATATTATGCATATATTGCTATAAATATACTACTTAAGTATATACGTACGTTCTGTTATTTTACTTTTACCGTTATTTTTTTTTGTTTTTTTTTTGTAAGGAGGTTGGGCAAAGTGGGTGGGTGAGGAAGCAGATGGCTTCGAATTATAAAGAAAATTTAAACAATACAGTAATATACAATATATGTACTATAATATACAAAATTTAACGAAAGAAAATTATTATAATTGCAATTATGAAAAAAATCCAAGTTTTTTCATAAAGATAATGTATCTTGCATGGCAACACTAAGAAGGTGTTGCCCGATTTTACTCATTTTCAAAACTGACCTTGCAATTGTAACGAAGTATTCTTGTACTAAATTTCAATCATGTAGCTATAAGCGTTCTCGAGTTATCGTCTGGCGGACAGACAACAGACAGACAAAAGACAACAGACAGCTAAAGTATATAAAGCAGGCAAATACGCAAAACTTTTATTACTCGACCTGATAGCAAATTTTGTGTAGATCAGTTTAAAAAAAAATTTGACGAAATTCCTGCAGTGCCTTTTAGAGATATAGACTTTTTTGAAAAACATGTTTTTGTGCAAAAAAAGCTCTTAAAATATTATTAAAAATATTTTTGGAAGCTAAACAAGTGAACATGTAGTATTTACTTATTTTTTTCTGAAATCACCACAGTCTACTTTATAATAGTAAATTTTTTCATAGCGCTATCCTCAAAAATGGCCAATATACGATTTTTTTTCATGAACTATACACGTTTACCAGAAGGTCTCGGAAATTTCAAAAATGTCGAATTTGCTCACATTAAAAGTGGCTATACAAAAAAAAAGTAACGGAGATAAAAAAAAAATTGGTATTTCTTCATGTCTATGTATATAGACAAAAATTACAAAGTTTCATCAAAATCGGAGGTGGTGGGTGACATGGCCTGGATGAAGTGATGTGGAATGACCCTGGTATTTAATTTTCTTTGGTGAGGTTCTAGTATTATTACTTCAGTTTAGCGTTCAAATAATTTTGTATGTATTATATTCGGGGTATACCAGAATAATAAAATTTTTATTAGCTACTTAGGAAAAAAAATAGGAAATTAATTAGGAGGCGAACTTAGTGAAAATTACAGGTAGGCGCAGTCAGTTTGAGAAATGCCGTCAAAAATAAATAAATAAAGGTCACTGAGCACTTTAGTATGAAAACCATACTCACGGCTGATACGAACGAAATATAGCAAAATGTGCTGATATATGTATGACTCTAATGTAATATGGCCTTAGTCGCATTATTGTGGGTAACGGGAATGTTGTAAAAATTAAAAAAGTGTTTTTCCACGACAGACTTTTTTCTTAAATTTTTTTTGCAAACGTAGAGTTTTGGGCGTGTATGGCGGTGTTTGCAAATCAATCAGTGATTTGAGGAAATATATTTGAAAATATTGAGAAATCTTTAGATATTCTAGGGGCTGTACCAGGAGATTAATTGAAGAAGATCAAAGATGGATTAACTTTATGTAATTTTTGACGTAGGAAATTAATTTAAAAATATCAAAGATGACTTGATTTTATGATAATATTTTTTATGCGCAATCCAGAACGTTGTCATTTTTGCATTATTATAATATAATATTAAAGATTGTATCCGTTCCTTCTGTGATAACGGGATAAAACTTCGATAGAATGCATTATCATCAATAACGAACTTATCTGTAAAGTTTTAGCTCGATTGGATGACGGGAAGTGTGTTAATTAGCCGTCGAAAGGTTTGCCTGAATGGCACATGTTTACTCAAAGTTGAAAGAGATAAATTAAAATAAGGTCCATAACTTTTTTTCTCCCATTGTTTAAAAAGAATAAAATTATATATGATGCAAGGTCAAATTATTTTCTTTAATTTAAAACTATTTTGGTTAATATCCGCCACTTTTCGTAAAGCGGGTCAAATTTGCCCAACCTTTACAATATGTTTTTTATTTCTAAAAACGATCAATTTGATTCAAACCGGAACTAAAAATATAAAATGATTCAAATGATTCAAAATGTAAATTAACGAACTATGTATTCTATAAGCCACATGCCAACATGGTTTGAAATTATTATGTTTTATAAGAAGTAAACAAGATAGACGAACAAGCAGTGGAGTCAATAAGAAATCCTACGAGATTGGTTGAATGATCTGTTGTTTTCAACACATGCTATATTTGGCTAAAGATGTCCTATTTCAAAACCCTCCTTTGAAAATCACGATTATTCACCAAGAATAATAACTTTCAATTAAATTGTGGATAAAGTTTTATATACAACAATTAAGTCGAGCGCAGACTGACGCGATTTCTCAGGCGGTGGCTGAAGTTGTAAACGCCGTAAATCCACCACTACCGCCAGAGAGATCGCGTCAGTCTGCGCCTACCTTTAGTTTCGAGTATCGTAGGCACTCGATCCCCGGTACAATACTTATTTAGATTTCGAAAACTGCGCCATCTATCGCGGCAAAACTATCCTATTTTTCAAGCTGAAACTAACAATACACATTCACAAAATTTCATTGAAATCGGTTGGCGGTTTCGCAGATTAGCGCGGACCGTAATTTTGAAGATATTTGACCAAATTTTATTGTTATTTCTAGGTCTAATAGTTCGTATAAGTTCGTTAATGAGCGAATTCGTCCCAAGGGTTTCGGCGGGTTGGCTCCTATGGAGTTTAAAGAGAAAATTTGCCTGCATAAATTAGAGTGCTCCCTATGAAGTTTGGGGTGACGCCAATGACTCAGGGCTTTTAAGGTGGGGGTGTATTATATTCACAATTTTTATCTTGTTGGTATCGTTGAAAAGCTCTTGATGAAAAATCTGTAAATAAATAACTATACATAAATCAGAAATTATCCTTAATCTTAAATATATAAATTAATAACTTCCAAATCTACCTCAGCCTGCAGGCCTACCGAAAGAAAGTTTTTATTTTATAAACGTATTAAAAAAATGGTTTTCTTCTCTAAATGTAGAAAAAATCCACTCATGGAACATTTGTACTAACCGAAGCAGAGAAACGAATAGTGTTAGCGGAAGGATTTCGTGTTCCTACAAGATTACCACTGACGACAGCAGAGGAGAGTTTCTTAAAGCAAATTCTGAGGAAAAATAGAAATAAAGTAAATTATTAATAAAGAAACCCATTAAGTATTTGTTATAAATTATTTTGTTCATTACTTTTACAGATTTCTGCTCAAGAAAGTCGGAGGAAGAAACAACAGTACATGGGCGAATTGGAGCGTAAGGTGGAAATTTTAGTTTCCAAAAATTCGGACTACAAGAAACATATTGAATCTCTCGAGGATTCGAATGCAAGTCTTCTGAATCAATTGGCAAAATTGCAAACTTTGTTGAATAGACAAAATGCAAGAAAAGCTTAAAATTTGATCAGCCAAAAAAAAAATTAAGACGAACTGAATATTTTAAAATAAGGAGTTCTGACTAAAGTTTACATTCTTTTTATTTTTTAAGTAATCTTCTGGAAACTTATAACAAACCGGCATTGTTATAATCGATCATTAATAAACATTATCGACATTATTTGTCGTACCTCTTATTAAAAAAAAAAAAATGAAAAGGAATAATTGAAAATCAAAACCGGGGCGAGATATCATTTTTTCAAATTTTCCAAACCCCAACCCCTATTGAGCCTTGGCTATCCTTCTATCATATTCCGAAAAGAAGTTATAACATTTTTTTGAGCTCACCTCCCTACACAGCCAAAAAAGTTTCAGCCCTTAAAAAAGGGGTGAAGGTGGGGATTTATGATAAAATATCTTATTGTAATAGTTGATCACAACACTTCAAGGAATCGATTGGTATATGTTGGAACACTTGCTAGTGAAACACGCTGTATAAACATAGGTCCGGAAATGCATGGGTTCCAAGATGCAGGGTGTTAAACTTTTTTTGAAAATACATATCTAAAATATCTTTTAGCCGATTTTTTTTAAAATTTTGCAGCGTTGTTTGTAGTAAGAAGGAGCTAATTTCGCAATAATTAGTCTAAACAGGAAAGTGTCAAAACCTTCCACACGACTCACGAGAGCAGGTAAAGTTATATATTTTCTGAAAGGCCATTACATGAGTAGTTAACATGCAAAAGCACAAGTGCTCGTATGGTTCATAACAGGAATTACAGGTCATCAAAGCATACATGGCTACAAAAAGTCCAGACTTCCTTTTAATTTTGATATTTTTTTTAGATAAATCGTGCAAAAATACAACTTTTTTATCTCTAATTATAATTAACGTATCTTTATTAACGTTTTCGAAATTAAAAAACAAAAACCATTTGATTGAATGTCCATTGTCCATTTACTATACAAAAACATTTAAGAAAATTTTGAACTATTCTAATTTGCTTTGTTTCGCACTACAATACAAAAACAATTATTTGACAATAAGTATCAACATCCCAGTAAACCACGAATGCATACAAAATCAATTCACAATACTACGATGAAATGCATTACTTGTAATGCATTAAAAATACATTTAATATATTATATGTTTGTAACGCATCCTATATAAATTACAAATGCATTTCATAGATGTGGGCAATGCATTACAAAAGGCATTTCATAAATATAATCATAGACAAAGTAAGAATATAGATGTCTCATGCCGAACAAAAAGTTGAAACGCTTTTTTCTGCCTCGCATCCACCGTATCGCATCCACCAGCTTTCAGAAAGCTGTTTTCTGACAGCTCGAATTCCTACACATTCATATTTCACCAGCTGACCGTGTATGTATGTGCAGGATCAAAGAAAGCAGCTCTGGAACCGGTTTCCTTCCCAGGCAGCAACTTTTCTAGGCTGGTGCTAGCAAACCTGCTGCTGTTTTTAATTTAGGGATTTCTTTTACAAATCTCAGCATTTCTGATTCAATTACAAAACAGCACAATTTTTTGTATTGATTTTATTGATTTGCATGCATTTTCTGTCGCCGCTTTTGCATGCTGCTATTGTATTTAGAATAGCATTTTATTGCTAGGATAGTTTAACCGGACTTTTTGACTACTAGGTTATTGCCATATACTTGTCACTAAATTTACGATCTAATTGCATTGTTGTTCTTACAAATAAAGCCAACAGAAAGTGTAAATGATAAGAAAGGGTAAAAGTACCTAAGGTCGTAAATATAAAAACCACATTTTAGGATCTCTGAAAATGTAACTCGGCCCATACATAAGAGACCATTTACTCAAAACTGATTTGATCCTGTGGGTGTGGCGTGTATGACACTGGTTGGACAATTAAAATAAAAATTTGAGAAAAATATAATTTTCTTTATATTAGAAAAAGATATGGAGCGTATAAAGGTACCTAGCATATGTATACATGCTCTAATCGTCTTGCAAACAAGATTGGAATAAAATGGCTCTTGTTAATGAACCTCGGAAAAATTTTAACTACGAACCTGTAATTAAACCTTCAATGATGTAAATAAAAAAATATATTAACAAATATTGAGTTATAAATAGACTTACATTATAAAAAAATAATTCAATTTTTAAAAAACCCCTTTCGACAGTCCTGCAGGCCGAGGTAGATTTCAAAGTGTTTTTGATTGCATTTTTTAAGGTAGCTAATTTTTTTTCAAAATCCAAAAACTAGTTATTGATTTATAAACTACTTATCAAGAGCTTTTCAACGATAACCCACAAGACGTGGTTTTATAAATTTCAACTTTCGACCCCCACCCCAACTGTGATTTGATCTTAATGATCTAATTTTTCTTCAAAATCTACCAAAAAAGAACGTACATAATTAAAAGTCTGAAACTAAAGTAATAGAAGAGAAATATCGAAGGAAGAGTAAAAAACACAGCACAAAAAACTACGACGGCAAGTGTATTTCTTCCTGAAGAAATATCACCGGAAGAAATTCATTCAAGAATAAAATTGTGCTGTTTTGTAATTGAATCAGAAATGCTGAGATTTGTAAAAGAAATCCCTAAATTAAAAACAGCAGCAGGTTTGCTAGCACCAGCCTAGAAAAGTTGCTGTCTGGGAAGGAAACCGGTTCCAGAGCTGCTTTCTTTGATCCTGCACATACATACACGGTCAGCTGGTGAAATATGAATGTGTAGGAATTCGAGCTGTCAGAAAACAGCTTTCTGAAAGCTGGTGGATGCGATACGGTGGATGCGAGGCAGAAAAAAGCGTTTCAACTTTTTGTTCGGCATGAGACATCTTTATTCTTACTTTGTCTATGATATAATGAAATGCATTAAATAATATAGGATTTCCTGCATGAAATTCATCGTAATGTATATTAAAAATATACCTATTTCAATAATTTGGTAATATATATTACCAAAAAATACAAAAAAAAAAAATAGTTTAAAATTTTTCTTAAATGTTTTTGTATAGTAAATGAACAATTATTGATCAAATGGTTTTTGTTTTTTATCTCGAAAATGAAGGCTTTTATTTAACTTTAAAAATGAAAAAAAAAATATGTATATTGGTTCAGTTTTGTAATTGTAATCTATCTATATATTATTATACCTATATATATAAAAGCGAAATATCACGTACTCACTTATATATCAGCGAATCTCCGGAACTACTAAATCGATTTCAATGAAATTCCGAATACATTATACAACTTACCTCATAGGTGCTCACTAAAAACCGGTTTTTGAAATTTCACCCATAGAGAGGTACGTAAAATAGGGGCTGAAAGTTTGTATGGAAATTCGCCATTTTTGGAGTGCAAATTCACAAAAACTTGTATTTCGCCTTTTAGGAAAAAAAGCTCAAAGAGACCTACCAACTTCTGCCCTAATTCAACCCCCAAAAACCATCTTTGACTGAAAACAAACTATGTTTTATGTAATACAGGTACGTTGAGTTCTGGAGTAATTTTATTGTAAATTCAAAATGTAATCTGATGTACATTATATTATGATTTTCACCGACTCGGGTGGAACCGGGTAGACACCTATAATAGTCATTTATATTTTTCGAATTGCTATATAACTTCTTTATTTGATTCATGTCAGCTTAGCTGCCCTACAATAAAATGTTCCAATTTCCGTAATCTTCATTTTGAAGTAGGTTAGAAATGCCACAACACTGGGCCATTTTGCACTTGTTCTTTCATAGAAATTTGACAATGGATGGAATCTCCACTTAGTTCTAGGTTATCCGGTGAGAAAAAAGTAAATAAACCCAGCTTGTGCAAAATGGTATTTAAATGTCAGGAAGACAGTTTCTTAAAAAAGGTTCGTTTATCAATTTATATTATTACCAAACGTAAACTTAACTTCCTGTTTTCAAAGTACGAAGCCAGAGTTGTTTCCTGTGAGCCAGCTACTTACTCGATTGATGGCATTGTAAATCCAATTAATGGTTTCAATGTAATTTTAGATGAGACCATTTTATTCCCAGAAGGTGGGGGACAGGTGGGTAAATCACAAATTATTGACGTAAATAATTAATTAGAAAACTTCCAGCCTTGCGACTTCGGCACGTTAAATGGCAAACCAGTTAAAAATGTAGTTAGAAAAGGATCCGAAGCTGTACACTTCGTGGAGTCGAGTACACCATTTGCTGTTGGAGAAGTTGTGAAGGAAACAGTAGATTGGGACCGTCGACTAGATCATATGCAACAACATTCGGGTCAACATCTGATAAGTGCCCTCATAGAAGATAAATATAATTACGACACCAAGTCCTGGTGGCTGGGCAGTGAGACATCGTATGTAGAACTTGGCACAAAAGATATTTCCAAGGATCAATTAATTTGCATCGAACATTTGGCCAATAAATATATTTGTGAAGGACGAAAGGTCTCTGTAGAGGTCAGCTCGTCAGTCAATGAGTTGCAAGTATGATGGTTGCATTCGTTAAGAGTAGTTTCCTCTCATTTGTAAAATTCAAGGTACTTCGACCAACACGAGGGCTACCGTCGGATCATGTAGGTCCGGTTCGCGTGATCGTTATTGATGGAATCGACAGCAATATGTGCTGCGGTACGCACGTCACGAACTTATCTCAATTGCAGGCAGTAAAACTGTTACATATTGAGAAGACGAAAGGAAAAGTCCTCGTCCACTTCCTTGTTGGAAATAGAGTGATAAAAAAATTAGAAGAGTGCTACCTGCGGGAACAACAGCTTACATCCTTACTGAAGTATTATCTAATTGATTTAAACGATTTATTTATTTCAAATCAAATTACTCTTCAGAGGAGCCCCGTCGTCTCATGTGGAACTGGTCCAGAAAATCCAAAGCACTACTAAAACAGCGCAAAAAACCTTCCAAAAACTGTTAAAGGAAGTAGCTAAATTTGAAGCAGATCGTGTAGCGGCGCAGGATCCATTACCCAAGTACTATTCTCTGCATAGACAAGATGGGATTGAACCAGATTTTATTACAACATTCTTGCGACATGCCCCTACTGGGCTGTTCTACTTCCTGACAGTAAGCGACGCCACAGGAAAGGGACATATGGTTCTCCGAGGTGATGAAGAAGTTATTCGGAAGTTCTCCACAGTTTTCACAGAGCTCCTTAATGGAAAAGGAAATGGGAAAGGCGGCAACTACCAAGCCAAAGTGAACAATGTCAGCAGAGTTGCGGATTGCACTGCAAAACTTAAGGAACACTTTTGCCAGTGATTAATTTAAATGTTTTAAACTAATAAATTAAAAAATTACGTACTCAATAACTTAATTTATTTGGAAACTAATTAGTCGAGTAAATGATTTGATAAGGTGTTTTGTTAAGAGGCATTTCTTTCCAGAGGTCTGGGGTCAGGTATGCGTAGGTCTTGGCGATGGCTGCATAAGTGGCCTTTGCGAAGTTACCCAAGGTTCCAGTGGAGCCACGGGCTGATGTATAACAATCTTCAATACCAGCCATCATGAGCAGCTTCTTGGGAACTGGAGCAGACACAATCCCTGTACCACGGGGTGCAGGAATCAGACGCACTGATACGGAACCACATTTTCCAGTCACCTAAAAAAATAATTTAATTTTAGACCATGTGATATCAACTATAAAACATATTTTAGTCATTGATTTACTCAGACCCTTTTAGGCCAACATTTTTCATAAAATGAAATTCTGGTGGAAACCGCAAAAGTGTAAATGTAAATCATCATTGGAAATTGAGTTTTTCGGAATAAAAGAATTTTCTCCTACCTTGCAAGGGACGGTGTGAGGTTTACCGATCTTGTTGCCCCAATATCCTCGACGAACTGGAACAACAGACAATTTGGCCAATATAATTGCGCCACGGATTGCAGTTGCAACTTCCTTGCTGCACTTCACTCCAAGACCGATGTGTCCATTGCTATCGCCGATGGCAACAAAAGCCTTAAAACGTGTACGTTGACCAGCACGAGTTTGTTTCTGGACAGGCATAATTTTCAGAACTTCATCTTTAAGGGCAGATCCAAGGAAGGCATCAATGATTTCGCACTCTTTAATGGGCAAGGAATACAAGTAAATCTCTTCCAAGCTTCCGATTTTTCCATCACGAACAAGACGGCCCAATTTGGTAACTGGTACCCATTCTTTTTGGTCTTCCTTGCCTCCACGACCACGACCACGGCCGCGTCCACGTCCACGGCCTTTTCCACCGCGACCACCACGAGATCCAAATCCTCCACGGAAACCACCACGGGCTGGAGCAGAGTCCGCCATGCTGAAATTCACAAAACGAGGTTAGAAAAATGGCGTACATACACGAGGTGAGTTTTATTAATTAAGAATTAATTCTCAGACGCCTTTGGCCAACATTAAGCATTTGCATGCTTTCTGGTGGAAACCGCAAAAGGAAATCAAATAAATTCATCACGGAAATCTTTTATCACGGGCACTTTTTTAAAAAGTGATTTTCTTTCCAATTATAAAAACAAAAAATGATAAAAATCGATATTTCAAAAATTCTAGTTCATCACTTTAAAATCACATTTTCATTGCTTTGCAAAATTACTTAGAAACTTAGAAAGTACTAAAGTATATTAAATAGAAATTGAAAGCACTAACCTTCGTATATAGTTCAACGAAATACCTAGGTGTAAAGCCACCAACGGAATGAACGAGCTTCTGACACACTCACCACGTAGAACCCGCAATTACATTTTTTGAGCAACAAGTTCCATGAGTTCCACACCTTGGATGTGCTAAATGTGACTAGACCTAACTAGAGCGCGTTCAAAAACTTAGTTATGATGTAAAACGTCATTTTACTACAGAAATTATGTTTTACCACAGCAGTTTTTGAACGGCCCGGAGTTAACTAGGAGATATGATATAGAAAATTAAGCTATGCCATTGTGCGCGTCATCAGGTTCACCCAATGGCAGCTCTGTTTTAAAATTCGTGTGCAAATTTTAAAAGTACTTAAAGATTTTTTAATATTTTTTAACATTAATGAATACCATTTTGCATTTAAAATGGTTAAGTGTGCAATAAAGAACTGTAAAAAT
This sequence comes from Leptogaster cylindrica, assembly GCA_963082835.1. Lineage (NCBI taxonomy): Eukaryota > Metazoa > Arthropoda > Insecta > Diptera > Asilidae > Leptogaster > Leptogaster cylindrica. The sequence goes on from OY720107.1 coordinate 21,644,267, forward strand.
ATCATGAAAAGAAAATGTGGTGAAGAATCATTGAAATATTTTGCTTTTCCGAAAGACACTAAAATTCTGCTAATTAAGGCAAAAGGATGTAAATGTAGAAGAGAAAGTAAAGTAGTTATTTTTTAGGTGTAGAATGTATTTTAAGATAAGATATATAATTAGAAATTAAGAAAAAATAAAAAAATATGTATAAATGAGTAGGTATATTTTTATGATGGATTATAATATAAAGGTTCAGTTGTTTATTATTTGAAAATATTTGCTATAGACAGTAAAATATAATTACAACATCCGCTTTTACACAAATCATTATTAATAAAAAAAACTAGAGCTTTTAGTCATTTTAAATAATTTCTCAGATGAATTGCCGCGGGAAATACTTTCAGTACCATTTGAAAAGTGCGGCTAAAAATTACGCATTTTAAAATACGTGCATGTACTGACGTCATGCCAGCAGTCAAAAAAATCATTACTTATCTCTTTCCCTCAGCAGTGTTGGGTAAATTGGGTAAAGTATTACTATACGTTTCCATGCGGGGTTCAACTCGAGTTGAACTCGAGTTAGTGGTCATGGAAACGCAAGTTTCGTTAAATCCAAGTTAACTCCACGAAAAAGGTCGGGTTGAGTTGAGTTCTAACACCAAATGCCAACTGTCAACTCAACTCCTCAAGTACATGGAAACACTTCAGGTTAAGCGGCCGTTTTATTAACTCAACGATAACTTAACTCCAACTCAACCTTGCACATGGAAACGTAGTATATGAAAATTTTCATACGATATCTTGTAAACCACTACCACAGCATTCCATAGAACAATTTTTTGTGACGTCACTCAACGTAATAATTCGACCGCGACATGACAGTACCGCTTCGTAGGAAACCAGAGCTTAAAGCCGGAGGTACAGGTCACTTTTGTGACATCGAGTCACACGATAAGCAAAAATGAGTTTGCAACCTGTATTTTGCAATTCACAGATTACCGCGACAACGCGCCGCCCGTAAGAGCAGTAATCTCAAAACTGTGTACATAAAGTTTTGTATGGTGTGACTCGGGAAATTTGAACCCCGCAAATTGCTTGGACGTGCCGAAAATATTCCGAAATTTTTGGGATATTTATAAGCGATACACCATATTACTTATCGTCGAGTCACACGATATGAAATATGGCGTATCGCTTATAAATATGACGTTTTCCGTATCGTGTACCTCTGGCTTAAGGGTAATTTTTCAAGAAAAATGTTTAATTTGGTTAGCGTTATTAAAAAAATAACTTTAATTTCTTTTAAAAAAATATATTTTTGAGATTTATATCTACGTTTACCCTTTTATATATTTTTTGTCATATTAAGTTTTGTTGTCAAACAATTCCTTCTTCTTTCTTTCTGTCATTCGAAAACCAACTACAGGCTTGAGGCTGACTCCTCTTTTGAGTGTAGTCAACATTAAAGTACGAGATAGTTAACTACGGGAGTTTTTGAACGCGCTCTAAATAGGTTTTATTCACCTCGGGCTTGAATTTACCACATACCGCTTTCTAGCGAGCCACTGAACTTCAACTTTACTATAAAATATAAACTGACTAAAATTATTTTCCCTTTATTTATTTCCTGATAACTCGCTCACAAAGATAAACATTATGATCCACGATTGAAATAATGAACAGACTCACTTTACTTGACAGAATACACAACACTTCACTGTTTTCATGGTGAATCAACACTCGAATCCTATATGCTAAGTTAGTACATCTTCTTAAAATAAAACATTTAAAAACCCAACTTGTATGAGGTACTACAAATGATAGAGTAGTCAAGATGTATAGAAAAAGAACTCGTTAGTTTTTTAAACTAGAGTAGAAAACAAGCCAAAGTTCACATTACTCATTTATTGATATATTTTTAATTTTACAAACAAAGTCAGAAATATCCGTACTAACAATATCGACCTCTGGCGTAGAATTTGTTCCTAGAAGCTCTGAATGAATTTTCCAAAACTTTTCCTTAATCATGTCTTCGTGAAAGGGCACAACGACTGGAATCTTCTTAGAACTCTTAGGCATCGCAACTTTCTTCCATAATAATATTGTACCCTTGCGAAATATCGGTGGCAACTGATTGTAATTAATGCCAAATTTTGAAAATAACAACTCATTCTTATCGCTCGAGAATGTGCCCCTCAACTCGGCCTCTGCTTGTTGATTAGTTAAGCCGTTCTTAAGTACAAGATTCCAGAACGCTGTGTTATACAAGTTATTAATGTGAACATCAACTTGCCTCCAGCTTAAATAGTCCTTCAAGTTTTGATCAGATGGATATAGCACAATTCGACCATCGAATACTGGAGGGTATTCGAGCTTCTTCTCCGGGAACCAAGTATTCCAGTTGTAGACATAAGATGATGTAAACACACTAGTAACGTAAGACAACAGCTTGGAAGATCGTCTATTGTATATATCAGTTTCTTTCCGAAATACAAAGGAATACTCATCACTTTGTCCGTAGCTCAGGATGATATCACGAAATTGTTCCATCACGTCCACTGCAGCATGATTCATTAGCTGCAGAGCTGTAAATTGAAGTTATTGATATTAACATGACGATTTTTACACAAACTTCGAACCATTTGCATCGTTTGGCTTTTCAAAATCATGTTTCTTTGAAAATTTGTGAAATGCCTTTCCATCGATGCGAATCACTATCCAAACATTCGGCAGAATTCTGTCATCTATTTCGAAACTTTTCACATATTCATACCTACTGTTGGCCATTTTACATTTATGAAAATATCGTTTTAATATTGAATACGTTGCCTTAAAGTTGTTTAAAAAGCGTGGCACCATTTGTAATCAATCACTTTTGACTGCTGTCAAAGTTATCCACCAAAATGTGGGGAGTTTAAATGTTCATTCTGAACAATCATGATACAACGAACATAAGGTATGCCAATGATTTCGCACCCGCGCCATTTTGCGCGTCATCGGGTTCACCCAATGAGCATTCGATGGTTTGACAGGTTTTTGTTTACAAATTCGTGTGCAAGTTTTAAAAGTTTTCAATAGTTTTTAATATTAATTGTACTATTTTGAATTTAAAATGGTTTAGTGTGTAATAAAGAACTGTAAAAATATCATGAAATATACTAAAATACTGTTAATTAAGGCAAAAGTTGTAATTGCCGAAGAAGTAGTGAAGAAGTTATTTTTTAGATGTAGAATGTATTTTGCGATAAGATATTTAAACAGAAATTAGTCTAATGTTGTCAGTAAACAAAAATTAAGAAAAAAATAAAAACTGTGACATAAAATTTACTGTTTTATTGTTTCGTCTATATTACACTTTTAATTTGATTATAATATACCATCACATCAAATCTCAAGTTCAAACTTTGTACCGCAACCTGGTTCACAAAAAATGCGAGTTAGAACGCGATGTAATTAAGATGCAACTCTCAGTCGCACATAACCACCCTGCAGAATTTGCATTGATGCGAATGAAAGAGCTAGGCTACACCGCTATATCTAGAGGAGAAGTCCTTTATTTGATTAAATGCCAAGCAGTTGAAGTAACCGTTAGGAAAACGACAAGATGCTTCAATGAGCTCCCAGTCAATTACAACAATAATAGTTTCTTTATGGCACCAACGACCCACCTTTTGCAAGAATACGGAACTGAGATCCCGTGCTCATCAACTTTAATACCGGCTTACTTTCTTCACGGGTCCTGGTATGGATTTAGTCCGCAAAGTCACCGTTTGGACTCCCCGGGCACCTTAAACCCTGCCGAAGACTCCATCCCTTGGAACTATGAAGACTCACACGACTTAATCAAGGCTGGAATTTATTCCATGGAAACATCGGAAGCTCTACGCAGACAAATCATGTATCCCACCGAGAGACGAGCAATCGAAAATGTAGTAACTAGAGCACTAACTGGTCATGACACGGATCATCAGAATATCAACATACTTCATTTATTTTCCACTGACCATCTAGCTCAAGTAAAAAACGTTCTACAAAACACATGGTGGATTTTAAAGGATTTTGGGGCTGTATATTCATGCGTTATGTTCCTCTGGATTGTGTTTCGGGTCATCAAATATCTGTTCTCCCTCGCGATAAATCTGACGTTGATTCGTTAATGTGCGACCACTTTACTGTAACTGAACGCTATAGACCACTCACACACGACGAGCTCGCGAGGTAAAAAGGGGAAGGTAACTTTAATTTAAACACTGTGGATACTTTTAAACTGGTTTCTCTTTCACAACAATTTAACTACAAATTTAATTACAACCGAAATCAAACTAACCACTAACTTTAACTACAGCGGAAATGAAAAACTATACAAAAAATTAGAATCTTAAACTTAATCGAAGCGGACCAGGTAATTTCAGCGTTCTCGGTAGACTGACTTATTGGGGTGGCAATCGTCCGCGCTGATCGATGATCGATCCGTTGGATATTATGCTGACCTGTCACCTGCAGTTATGCTGACCCTTGAGTCGTTGGCCTCTACGCTGGGTTGCACTTTCTCCTCACGTTTTTTGGTGATTTGCAGTGTCAGGAGGGCACTGCCCGGTTCGGGTAATGCCCTCAATCAACATCCTGGGCGGCCTTGAAATGTATCATTTCAACTTATTGGGTTGTACCTGAAAAGAGACTTGTGGATCGGTAGTGACACTAGGCATTTCCTCCTAATGTCAAGTTGCGTATAATGCAAGGAGATATTTAAGGGCGCTCCGACTCGCCCGACGAATTGAATGCCGGACAAGGGATATTAGACGGGATTGGGATACAAGGGAAGAGATTAAATTTGAAGAGCCTTTTACTTTTGCAAACTGGGATATAATCGGGTTTGTGCCTGCAGACTCTCGAGCGTGATCGGGTTAGTGTTGGAGCTGATAACTTCGTGTAGGTCATTGGATTGATTCGCATCCAGGGTGCTCGGTTCCTTCTCTATAGGTGTGGCGCTTATGACTTCAACTGAATCTTTTGGCTTCCGCATACTTCTGTGTAACACAAAGGTGGTGCAAGTGGTACAGAAAGCCGCTATTAGCCACCAACTCCGCCCATGTATGCCGCGAATCAACGTCAGATTTATCGCGAGGGAGAACAGATATTTGATGACCCGAAACACAATCCAGAGGAACATAACGCATGAATATACAGCCCCAAAATCCTTTAAAATCCACCATGTGTTTTGTAGAACGTTTTTTACTTGATCTAGATGGTCAGTGGAAAATAAATGAAGTATGTTGATATTCTGATGATCCGTGTCATGACCAGTTAGTGCTCTAGTTACTACATTTTCGATTGCTCGTCTCTCGGTGGGATACATGATTTGTCTGCGTAGGGCTTCCGATGTTTCCATGGAATAAATTCCAGCCTTGATTAAGTCGTGTGAGTCTTCATAGTTCCAAGGGATGGAGTCTTCGGCAGGGTTTAAGGTGCCCGGGGAGTCCAAACGGTGACTTTGCGGACTAAATCCATACCAGGACCCGTGAAGAAAGTAAGCCGGTATTAAAGTTGATGAGCACGGGATCTCAGTTCCGTATTCTTGCAAAAGGTGGGTCGTTGGTGCCATAAAGAAACTATTATTGTTGTAATTGACTGGGAGCTCATTGAAGCATCTTGTCGTTTTCCTAACGGTTACTTCAACTGCTTGGCATTTAATCAAATAAAGGACTTCTCCTCTAGATATAGCGGTGTAGCCTAGCTCTTTCATTCGCATCAATGCAAATTCTGCAGGGTGGTTATGTGCGACTGAGAGTTGCATCTTAATTACATCGCGTTCTAACTCGCATTTTTTGTGAACCAGGTTGCGGTACAAAGTTTGAACTTGAGATTTGATGTGACGTTCAACATATACAAATTTCGCATTTATGTAGGTAAGCAGATCGAGGTTCTTGGAATTGTCTGCCTTCTTGGTGAACCAATAATTGAGGTGTGATTTGCGAACAATTACCAAGCGTGGGTGTTCGGTCTGAAAACCGTTGTATCGGCATACGGATATTGGTTTGACTATTTCCAACGCGAAGACGACGTCACCAGCACTCACAGTGTATATTGTGTGCAGGTCCTCGGTGTGCAGATCCTTATTCTGAGCTCTGGTGGCATTCCCTTGGTATAGCACGTGGTATTTGAGGACTTCGCAAGATGAATCTGGAATCAGATCCCAGAAACTCATTCCTAGTTCAATGTCCATGCACTGTTGATGTAAGTATGGGCATATCAAGTTGTTACGGAGGATCACTTCATTATCTTCCAAACGAACAACTGCCTGATAGTCTGTAATGGTCAGTTCGAATGTCTGCATTACTATCACGTTATCCCATGTTTTTGACCCATATGAAAACGTGCTTCCTTTGCAGTATCCACTTGAGTCGATCACTCCTGCAATTGTTTCAGTTCGATGAGTGGAAGCGTTCGCGCGAATATCGGAAATCAGCTTGTTGTTTTGAAGTCGAAAGGTTCGATTAGTGTGCATTTTGAAACACTCTTCTTTAGAAATTTCTTGAATAAAACTGCTTAACCCCCCGGGAACCAGAGAGAGATGACTGAACATGCCACAGTAGTAGACGGATTGCAAAATGTTGATTTTACACTGATATATGTGTATGTTAACTACGTCGTTGAGCTCAAGTAATTGAATATCCTCCACTTCGTGCGTGATGTTGGGCACTTTAATGTCGCATTCTCCCGTCTTGAGCAACGAGATGCGAGTCTTATTCATTCTCTCGTGTCCACAATCGTAGGCTATTAGAGCATAGGTGATTTGGAAACAGATGATAATTCCGATACTTCGCAGAGCACTCGCCATTGTTGTACTTATACTATCTAGAAAAAAGATTCTTAATGTACTAATCTATTTATAGGTATGTTCTAGATGTTACAAATTATAAGGATTCTTTGCTATTTAACTGCTTACAGAGTAAATGGTAATTTGCATATTTTAGCAATGGGCCTTTTTAGTACACTATTTGGTGTCTTCAAGGTGACTACTCTGACTTTGTTGTCTTTTCCGGGGTGAGTTTCGATCACCCGAGCAAGCTTCCATTGACACGGAAGCGTATGTTCTTCTTTTAGCAGCACAAGGTCCCCTCCCTGCACCGATGGATGTTCCACCTGCCATTTGGTTCTTTGCTGTAACCTTGGTAGATATTCAGATACCCATCTTTTCCAGAAGTCATACCTCAGTTTTTTTATGTGTTGCCATCGAGATAAATTACTTATATTGGAATTTTTCCATTCAGCCTCTGGCAGTGATAAGAGATCACCTCCTATAAGGAAGTGTCCTGGAGTTAATACGTTAAAATCCTCCGGGTCTGACGTAAGCGGACATAGTGGTCTAGAATTTAAAATTGCTTCAATTTGGGTTAGCAGCGTACTAAGTTCTTCAAACGTGAGATTGGCTTGGCCGACAACTCTCCTTAAATGATGTTTTATGGATTTGACGCCAGCCTCCCACAGTCCTCCGAAGTGAGGAGCCCCAGGCGGTATGAAATGCCAGTTAATATTCAAATTTGCAGCTTCCTCAGCAGCTGCTTTGGTGCTACTGATAATCGCTTGCCGCATTTCTTTTTTCAATACTGTGTTGGCTCCGACGAAATTTGTTCCATTGTCAGAATAAATTTCTTTAGCTAGACCTCGCCTGGAAAAAAATCTTCGCAGCGCAGCTAAAAAGGCGTCCGAACTTAGATCGCTGACGGTTTCTATGTGGATTGCCTTCGTGGCGAAACACACAAATGTGGCGACGTAAGCCTTACCAATTTTAGCATTCCTAGTCTTGTTCAATTTAATGGTGATAGGTCCAGCGTAATCTATACCCACCGCGTAAAATGGTCTTTGAAAAGTAGTTCGATCGCGGGGTAAGTCACCCATTATTTGTGTAGGCGAGATTTTCTTCCACCTTAAACAGGTCACACACATATTTAGACGCTTCTTTATTGTCACCTTTACTCCAGGAATCCAATAATTTCTTTTTAATCGAGCTAGCATCAAGTTTGGACCACCATGATAGGTATTGAGATGGGTGTAGTCAATGAGCAAGGCGGTCAAATGTGATTGCCGTGGAAGAATAATCGGGTGTTTTTCAGGAAAGGCTAGATTTGCGTGTTCTAGCCGTCCACCAACTCTCAGGATGTTGTCGCTGTCTAGAAAGGGGTTCAGCGATCTTATATTGCTTTTCTTCGAAACAGAGTGACTCATTTGCAGATTGAGGATCTCATCAGCGTAAGCATGGCCTTGACATTGTTTGACAATCAATATTTTAGCTTTACTTATTTCTAGTGCTGAAAGGGAGGGTACCTTAAATTTATTTCTCCCAACGTCGATGATGATTTCTCTTGAAATCGTGTCAGATGAGAGAGCGAAATTGTTTCGAATTCTTTTGCAGTTTTCGATGAATCGAAGGCAATAGGCTAGTACTCGACAGGCCCGCAAGTAATTAGAATACTTTTCGATGAATTGTGTATCATTTGCGTTGATGTGATAGGCGAGAACCCTTTTCATTTCTTTAAGGGCTTCTTCCGATTCTCCGACATGTCTATTGGGCCATTCGCTTTCATCCATAGTCAACCAATTTGGGCCTTTCCACCATTTGGAGTGATGCAATAATTCAGACGCAAACAAACCTCTAGATGCGATATCAGCGGGATTGTCCTCAGAGGGTACATGCCGCCAAATTGCTGCTGGCGCATTTTGGTGTATGTCTGCTACTCGGTTCGCAATGAAAGACTTCCAACGATTAGGATGACTCTTCATCCATGATAAGGTAATAGTGGAATCTGTCCACAAATGAAACTTGCCTGGCAATTTTAGATTTTGTTCCAGATGATGAACCAATTTCGATAAGAGGTGAGCCCCGCATAGTTCTAGTCTAGGAAGTGTAACCGTTTTAATCGGTGCAACTCTAGTCTTCGACATGATAATGTTTGTTACGATTTTCCCCTCTGGAGTTTTGATTCTCGCATAGATGACTGCTGCATAGGCTTTCTCAGAACTATCACAAAACCCGTGGTACTCTATGACTGAGGCTTGTGTAAATTGCAGCCATCTCGGTATTTGGAGATCTCTTAAAGCTTGCAAATCTTTGACGAATTTGCACCATTCAACTTCGAGGCCTCCATGGACAGGATTATCCCAATCTAACCCTGCCAACCAAAGTTTTTGAAGTAAAATTTTCCCGTATATGATAATTGGACTCAACCACCCTAAGGGGTCATACAATTTAGCGATTTTTGAGGCGATATTACGTTTTGTTGCTGGTATCTCAATATCAGTGTTCACTTTATATTGGAAAACGTCCTCTGACGGGTTCCAGAAAATTCCTAAAGTTTTAACAGTACCCTTTTCCTCAAGATCTATTAATGATTCAGGTGATATATCTTCGGGATTCAGATTATGTAGGATTTCTGAGTTATTGGCAGAAAATTTGCGCAGATTAAAACCACCCTTTCTTAACACGGTCCTTAAGTTTTCTTTCAGCTTATTCGTTTCTGAGATTGTGTCGCAGCCTGTTAATACGTCGTCCACATAGAAATCCGATAAGATGCAGTTAGAGGCCGCAGGAAAGGATACTCTTTCGTCTGCTGCCAGTTGATGAAGGGTTCTAATGGCCAAATATGGCGCGCACGATACACCGAATGTCACGGTAATTAATCTGTATTCTTTGACTTCATCATCAGAGCGTGGGCGCCATAAGATTCTTTGATAATTAGTATCCGATGGATAAAGCCAAATTTGGCGATACATTTTCTCGATATCTGCCGTAAACACATATCGATGCAGCCGCCATCTCATGATAATGGTAGTAATATCTTGTTGCAGAGACGGACCTGTGCATAATACATCGTTAAGTGATGCACCTGATGCTGTTTTGCACGACGCATCAAACACTATTCTCAATTTAGTCGTGGTGCTGCTCGATTTGAGCACCCCATGGTGGGGAAGATAATTAGGTTGAACACTGTGTCCGGCACTGTCGGAAAAGTGGAATGATTCTTTGTTCGAAATTTCTATCATATGCCCTGAATGGATATAATCTTGCATTACTTTGTTGTAATCTTCTAGTATACCTTTACTCTTTAAGCTCTTTTCAAGGGATATGTATCTTTTCCACGCGATATCTCGAGATGCCCCTAAAGAAACGCGACTATTTTCCGCTTCCTTAAATGGCAACCGAACTTCATATGATCCGTCTTCTCTTCGCAGATAGGTGTTTCGAAAGAACTCTTCGCACATAACTTCTTCAGGTGATTGGAGATTATTTACGGGAATCTCCTCCATCTCCCAAAATCGCTTAAGTTCAAAGGTTGGCTCTGATATCATATTCGTTAGAGATACGATGCGAGGAGATGACCGGGGGGAATCGACTATTTCTCCCGAAAGAATCCATCCAAAAACAGTGTTCTGGGCTAGTGGTGTGCCAGGGTCACCAGTTTTTATGCCGTCTAAAATGATCATGGGATACACATCAGCTCCGATTAAGAGATCAATTTTCCCTGGCGTGTGGAAAGTTGGGTCGGCCAACGTCAACCCGCGCAAGTGCTCCCAAGCTCCCGCTTGCACTCGTCTGGATGGTAATATGCTGGTGAGAGTCTCCAAAATAATTGCGTTTACGGCAATGAGTTTTGATGTGTCTGCCCCAGAAATCGACAATGTAGCCATTCTGTTTGAGGTGGCAGAGCTTGAATTTGCTAGCCCAGTAACGTTAGCCAGCGTGCTGATAGTTGGAAGCTTCATTCTGTGGGCTGCTGCCCTTGTAATAAAGCTCGCCTGTGACCCTGAGTCTATCAATGCCCGAGCTTCATGAATTCCCTCAGCTGTTTTAATGTATACAATCGCGGTCGCCAAAAGTACCTGCTTATTTCTTCTAATAAAATGTGTGGCGACATTGGACACCAAGGTCTTTTCATTCGTTTCGTGCTGTCGATTGGCATAGGTCAGTGAGGAAGAGTTAGCTTGCAATTGTTTATTGACATCAGATACTTTGAGATTCCGTTTGGTCATTGCTTCGTGAATTAGCGAGTGATGTTTGCCACCACAAAAATTGCATTTATTTGTGCTAAGACATTTATTAATAGAGTGATATTGACCTAAGCAGTTGAGACAGGCACCCTTTGATTTTGCCATTTTTAATTTCTCAGGCGCAGTTGCTTTCAAAAATTTGCTACACGATCGTAAAGAGTGTTTTACCCCATTTCTGCATGATTCGCAAGCCAAATTTGTAGAATAGTATGATTGAAAATGTTGCCTACTGTCTGCAGGTTTTGATAGGTGCTGCTTAGATTTCGAACTAGAGATAGCTTCTAACGTCCGGAACCTAGCTTCTAAAAACTTTTTTAAGGAATCCCATGTTGGGACACTGGTTGTATCCCCGATCGATTCTTCCCACGCCTTGTGGGAGTCATAAGGTAAGCGTTGCGTTACTAGGTGAACAATTATAGGATCCCAGTGCAAGATATTGATATCCAAATTTTGGAGAGATATTAGACACTCATTTGTGGTGTCCAACAGCGATTTAATGCTAGCAGCCGTTTCGGTAGATATTTTCGTTTGCTGGGTAAGCGTTTTCAGAAGTGAGGCAACTAAGACACGTTTGTTGTCATAGCGATTTTTGAGCGTTTGCCACGCTGAAGCGTAATTATCGTTAGTCATACCGATGTGTTTTATGATATTCATAGCTTCCCCGTTTAGCGAAGTTTTAAGATAGTGGAACTTTTGAACGTTCTCGAGACTTGGATTTTGGTGTATCACCGATAAGTATAAATCTCGGAAACTAATCCACTCGTGATAATCTCCCGAGAATTTCGGAAGTGATATGCGGGGAAGGTTAGTGGGATTTGGTTGCATTGCAACTTGAGCTCCAGAGCTGGGGCTAGCGTTTACCGGTTGTACGGGGTTGTTACTTTTTTCCTCTTTCTCTAGTTTTTCGATGTGATCAACGAGATCCCCTTTGAAGTCATAGTAAATGGCTTCTTGCACCGAAAACATATCTTGGGCAAAATAATCAAGTGTCAGATCCGCGCTAGTTTTAATTAACGAGATCTCATTTTCGTTGTTTAGCATTTTTTGCCACAAGTCATGCCAACCATTCACTCTGGAAATATAATACCCATGCGTGCGCCTTGGCATTCCAGCTTTTTTGGTGTTTGAGATGAACTTTGTCATTTGGTCAATTAAACCCATTTGTAATGCAATCAGAGATTCCATTGAAACAGTTTTCGCAGCAGTTGGAGCCATTTGTTTTGTTTTTACGGCACTGCACTGTCCAGTTTACAACCAAGGGTCTAAATTTAACTCTAGAAGGATAAGGAACAACCAAAGGGACTTACGGAACTTTTAGTTGAATCCGGCTCGAAGGACCAAAAATGTGCGACCACTTTACTGTAACTGAACGCTATAGACCACTCACACACGACGAGCTCGCGAGGTAAAAAGGGGAAGGTAACTTTAATTTAAACACTGTGGATACTTTTAAACTGGTTTCTCTTTCACAACAATTTAACTACAAATTTAATTACAACCGAAATCAAACTAACCACTAACTTTAACTACAGCGGAAATGAAAAACTATACAAAAAATTAGAATCTTAAACTTAATCGAAGCGGACCAGGTAATTTCAGCGTTCTCGGTAGACTGACTTATTGGGGTGGCAATCGTCCGCGCTGATCGATGATCGATCCGTTGGATATTATGCTGACCTGTCACCTGCAGTTATGCTGACCCTTGAGTCGTTGGCCTCTACGCTGGGTTGCACTTTCTCCTCACGTTTTTTGGTGATTTGCAGTGTCAGGAGGGCACTGCCCGGTTCGGGTAATGCCCTCAATCAACATAAAGTTTCAGTTGTTATTAATTGAAAAATATCATTTTAAATAATTTCTCAGATGAATTGCCGAGGGAAATGCTTTCAGTAACATTTGAAAAGCGCGACTAAAAATTACGCATTTGAAAATTCGTGCACGTAGTGACGTCACGGCAGTTGTCAAAAAAATCTTTGGCATACCTTATGTTCTTTGTATCATGCTGAACAATATTGTGTGGTGAATATGGTAGAATAATCATTAGACATTTGTCCGTTAAAGGATCGTTAAAGGAACGTAAAGTAAACAAGGAAAAATAATCCAACGACGACTGGTTAAATGAAGAAAATATGCCGCAGCTAAAAAAAATCATTTTCTTGCCAGTACTGAAGTAAGCAGAACATCAATCACAAAAGTTTCTTGAACCTCGCAGAAGTGGCGTTTACACTGGAGATTAACTCGAGGTTAGATTAAGTTAATCTCAAAGTGTTTACACCACCAGTGACAAGCTTAACTCTGACATTTCATGTCATCTTTGTTTTCTTTATTTGACAGCAAGGCAGAAATAATAGTTTTTTCTTTCTTTTCTGCTTCAAACTTTCCATGTTCACGAAAAAAATATGTAAATATCAAGTATGTATACAAGCAAACTGTCTTTAATCTTGAATTTCGAATCTTCCAGAAGTCACAAAAGTCAGATTTTCAAACAGCTGTTTGCTGAATTGCGCTCAATCGTTCGTGCATTGAATTGAGGAGATTAATGGCTTTTCGAAAGTCCTCATTAAACACTAAACACTACCACAGACAAGAAATGAAGAAAATATTTTCTTGTCTGTGGTTTAGTGAGGAGTTTCGAAAAGGTCCTAATTAGCTCGTTCATAATCCGCTTAGTACATGCTTGAACCGCTCAATGATTTGATTTTGATCATTTATGAGATTTGTGCTTTTGCGCTGAAAAAGTTCTGCACTCGCTGTAATGTGTAATTATCACTGGGTCTGACGGTGAAATAATTTGGTCGTACGAATGGAGAAATATAGTTCATAGATGTGTTGCTTTTTTACTGGTCCTATACATTTATATTTTAGTTTACAATTGTAGATATTCTTTCGTTTATGGTCGAGAATTCAAGCAGATTTGGACCTGTCCCATTGGACTAGATTTGATCTGTCCTCCAATAAAGCAAACGAGGTAATACGAATATTGAGGTAGTTGATAGCAGAAACAAATTTGTAGATATTAATTTTTAGGTAGACCTCGAAGAAAATCTACCTATTGAGATCAATACCATGTCACGACTTTCGAAAAATTCTTTCATAGTTTTTCGTTTCATGCCTCATTACGTACGAAACCAGCCCTCGTTCGAAAGTTTATACATATATAATTTATATATATAATACATATTATATAATATATATTTATATATTATATATTTACACGCTAGCGGCCGTATTGCTAGCGGATTGACCCTTTAATGAGTTCATAAAGATATTAATATATTTAGATCTTATAATGTTACCCACAAAATTATAAATTTATAGCTTATTGCATTGCATTAATCAAATAAAATTGCTAATAGTATTTTTGAACCTTAGTATTAAAAATATGAAAATGAAATATTAACAAATTACACAGGGTGGCCAGGGAAGTGACGTCCAAAAGAAAAATTTAGATGCCTTATGGTAGGGGGTATCCGAATCACCCTCATGTATGTTCTACGATTATTGATAGTTTTTGAGTTATGAATTTTTTTTGTGATTTTTCACCAAACTACATTTCACCAAATGACATTTTTCGTTACAGTGCAGATGTAAATAATTGAGATAAAGGTCTGATTTTTTTTTAATTTAGCCCATTATTTAGACCTATCAAACAAAAAAAGATTTGTATTTAGACTAGAGTCCGTATCGTTCCGCCATAAAAAAATTTTAAAGTCAGATAACTCTTTTTTCCAAGGTTTCATAGATGCCCAACAGTCGGGTCAGTGAATGTAATTTTTTTTCCAAACCTATTTTAAAAACTTCCTCATTTCATTAGCTATTTACTCTCCATATTTTATTGAGATATCTCTATGGCATCATACCTAAATATCGGTCCAAAATGTACTAAGTCTAAAAATTTGTCATTTAAACGTATAGTAGGCTCAAACACCCATTTCTCAAGTCAAAGCCCCTAATGTGGGTAGAATGGAATCAAATTGGTGTTCCATGGGTTTTTCGACATGCAGAATTCATATTTGAAGTTTGCAGAATGGTATGTATGGTTTGAAAATTTACCAACTTTTAGTCAATTTACCAAATAAACTATTGTAAAACAGTTTTAGAACAGTACCACCTTTCCAGGTTTATAGTATTTTAATTTATAAAATGAGTTAAATATTGAAAAATACATTTTATAAACCAATTTTCAGTCTCAACTATGCGCAACTGTACGAATAATCTTAATTTATTTCGATGATTGCATCTTCTTCAATCGTCGTTCCTCACCTGCTTTTGGCTCAAACATCAAAACTCCTTTATAAATGTTATTACCATTTTCTAAAGATCCTACTATACCATGGTTCCTGTGATTGCGTCTGTTGTACCCCAAGTCATAGAAATTGCCGCCGGGGGCTCCGGGTGAACCACGCTGACCCGGCGCACCCGGGGGTCCTGGATATCCTGGTGGGCCTGCTAAACCGTTTGCACCTGGTGGTCCAGGTGGTCCGACAGGTCCTGGAGCGCCATCATTCCTGGGGGCTCCCGGTGCTCCAATAGAGCCAGTAAAGCCTTGAATTCCAGGGTGGCCTGATTCCCCTTTCTCTCCTGGATTTCCAGGTGGTCCCTGTGGGCCAGGATTCCCTGGTGCTCCGGGGGGGCCCGGTAAGGAAATACTGCTACCTGGTCGTCCTCGTGGACCACGTGGGCCTGGGCGCCCAGGATATCCTCGAATAGCAACACCTGGCGGCCCAGGTGGGCCAGGGGGTCCTGGAGCACACTTACATGATACAGGATCGTATGGCGCCCGATCATATTCGTCTGAATCTTCGGGTTCCTTCGAGTATAAAACCGAAAATATGCCATTTCTGTGAGAAATTGCAATTCCACCTAAAAAGCACCGTTTAGTTGATTGTCCAGGAAATCGTCCTTTCGCTTACCTACAGTTTATCAAGATCAGAACAACAGTCGTCTTCATCTCGGAGGTGTCCACATATCAAATGTCCGCTCAAGAGAGACGTGCAAAATTTTATAGTTTTATAACCAAAAGATTTTTTGCTTCTTTTCAAAAAAATCTCTCATTTACAGTGTCTTTAAGAATTGTGTATGTTTGAACTTTGAAAGATTCCAAAATCTGCATTCGGGTCACATTGCTAATTATTGAAACAATCTTCTTTAACCTAGATTTAATAGAAGTTTTTTTCTCATTTTAATGTATAAGAAAAGAATCGTCGAAGAGCTTGTTTTTTTTTTCTTTTTGAAGCAAAATATTTAATTTGTTGGGGTTCTTAAATTATTCTTAACTTTTAGCGAAGTAGTTTTTTCGAGATTGTGGAAATAATTTCAAAAATCCTTTTCTTTTTAATTCATCTATATTAACACTTTACGGTCCTCCGTAAGTTTCTCATGGAACTTTACCTGGACCCTATTTTATAAAACCATTAGTCTAATAATTAATTATTAGCGAATTTGCTAATAAATTGTAAATTATTAGAAGTGGAGAGTTTCATAAACATCAGATCTAGAATAATAATTTATTAATTCCAGACTAATATTTATTAGCGAAATATTATTAGTGTGGCAATGTACTGTTTCATAAAAATGTAATTATTAGCAGTTGACTTGTAAATATTGGTAATATTTTTATTAGAGTAGAAAGACCAATAAAACTAAAATATGGAAATATCAACTTCAGTCTAGTTGTGTTTTCGATGATTATAAGACGAGTTTTAGGACTGAATCAACAGTTAGGCATTGTTTAATGTGTAAGTAGAATCATTTAAATAATTTCCAGTAGTAGCGAAGAAGGTGAAGAATTTTGCACCAAGCATCGCTCTTAATTTTTGTTTAATTTTGTCAGAAAAAGTTCCAAACTGAAAAAACCGCTTTGTTCTTTTATATTGTCCCGAGCAGTATTAGTTTAATTTTACATGAACAGTGAACACAGTTTCTCGTATGGAAACTCAATGTAGTTAATTAAACAAATGGCTAACTGCACAGATTGCAGTTTCAAATTGTAACGATACTTTCCGGACAAAAATTATTAGTGTAGTGCACCAATAAAATTAATTAAATTATTATTAGTGTAGTGTGGCCTAATAACGAAAACGAGTGAATGAACTGTAAAGTGTTAACTTCGCAAAAACTCGCTTAATGTTTGTTTATTTGTGGATGGATATCCATGGATTTGCGTATTTGTGCCATCTTAAGGAAAACCTTTCGGCCGACGGCAAATTAAATTGACTCGGGAAATTTGAACCCCTCAAATTCCTTTGATATGCCGAAAATATTCCAAAATTTATGGGATATTTATATGCGATACACCATATTGCATATCGTCGAGTTACACGCTATGAAAAAAATCCCTTTCGGCAGGCCTACAGGCTGAGGTAAATTTCGAAGTGTTTCGATTGCGTTTATTGGGGTAATTTATTTCAAAATCGATAAAGTAGTTATCGATTTATAAACTACTCGTCAAGAGCTTTTCAACGATACCCCACAAGACGTAGTTTAGAAAAAATTCGAATTTCCACCCCCACCCCCAATCGTACCTCATCAACCCCTAATTTGGTGGTGTCACCGTTAACCTAATGGAGAGTATTCTAAATTATGCAAATGAAGTTTCTCTCTAAACTTCATAAGGGCCGAGATATAATTTTTTAAAAATTTCAATCCCCTCCCCCGGCCACCCCTTTTGGACCGATGTTGCTCATTAACGAACTTAACTGAGCTATTAACCCCTGAAACAACATAATAAAATTTGGTTCCAATATCTTTAAACATACGTCCGCTAGCGCGTAAACATATATATATATATATATATATATTATATATATAATATATATATAAGATAAATTGTTATCTTTTGGAAGAATTTGACAATAAAAAACAAACTCTGAAGTTGCTCTAAAATTTGAGTTTTATTTCATTAATTTAATTCAAAATATTGTGTTTACAATATGTTCTTACCTAAAATTTGAGAAACGACAATAAAAGTTTAATTTTTATATTGTCAATTCCCTTTTACAAACTATGGTTTTATTTTAAATCCCTTTTCGTATCAATCTGTCATCTGATAGTTCGTGCATTGTTTTTCATAGCCTCCTCATTTAAATTAAAGAAAAGATATTTTCTTTACATCTCCCTCCTCAGGGGAGAAAACTTCATGAAAAGTTTTCTTCTTCTTTGTCTTCTTTTTTTGTGACCGGTATCAGCTTTGTAATGTGAAAAAGATTGGACTCAGTTTTTTTGTGACCTGTATCAACTTCATATATTGAGTCTGAAATTTTTGTAATGATTTTGTATGGTCCAATTCGCAATTCGTCCAACTTCTTCCTGTTTAGTCTATTGCCATTTTCCACGTATACTAGGTCTCCGACTTCCAACCGTATATACTTTCTTTTTTGATCGAATAGTTTCTTGTTGTAATTATGAGATTTAATTGTATTTTCTAGTGCTTTCTTTTTATCTTCTTCCCAATTATTTTTTGTCTTCCCTTGTTTTAGTTCGTTTGGTAAGAGACTTATGTTCGTACCATATAGTAAGTAACTTGGTGCAAATTTAGTAACTGAGTGTTCAGTTTCATTGTATTTTTTAACACACTCTTGTGCTACGGTTGTCCAAGCTACTTTTTTATTACTTTCATTGATTTTGCATCTTATTTTATTAATTAAAGTCTGGTTTAGCCTTTCGTTTAGGCCATTTGAGAATGGTGCATTTACTGCTGTAAATACCAGTGTTATTAGTTTCTTCTCTAAGAACATCTTAAATTCGTTTGAATTTATTCCGGGGTACTGGTCTGTAAGCACCATACCTATGTCATCTTCCTCTGTTGTGCTTGAGATCAGTTTTATAAAATCTGGTGCACTTTGAGTTTTTGAAGTTAATATAAAAGCGTATCTAGTAAAATGATCAACTAATAAGTATAGGTATTTTTTTGTTGATCTTGACCCACCAAAACCTCCTATTGTATCTATAGATATTATTTCAAACGGTCTTGTGGCCGGACCCAAATAAGACATCAAACCATATTTATTCTGAACTCTTGATTTGTTTCTTATGCAGATTTCACATGTTTTGCAAATACTTTTTATGTTTTTTGTAAGGTATTTTGCTGTATAGTATGTGCTAATCATCTTTTGCATTTGTTCAATTCCAATGTGTCCTAGATTTTTATGGACACTCTTTATAAATTCAATACTAAATTCTTCAGACAAAATTATTTTTTCTTTTTTCCTCATTTTTTTAAAAAATACATTTTGTCTTTTTATTAATTTGTTTTGATTATTGCAAACCTCTTCATTGTTGCTTTGGTCCATCACAATATCTTCCATTTTTATTAAATTTACTATTTTCAGTTGTTCTTCTGGGTACTCGTCAGCTTCCAACACTGGATTTCTGCTTAAGCAATCTGCTTCTAAATTCCGCCTTCCTGGATTATATTTTATCTTGAAATCGTATTGTGACAAATAGTATGTTAAGTCTCCTAGTTCTTCATCAGTTCTGGATTTAATGTTCATATTTTCCAATGGTTTGTGGTCACAATATACGGTAAATGATTTTCCTATCAACCAGTATTGCCAATATCCTATTGCTTCCTTAATTGCCAAGCATTCTAAATATATTGCTTTTTTCCTTTTTTGTACTTCATTGAGTTTCTTGGAAAAGTATGCTACTGGCTTTTCTTCACCGGGAGGTTGTGTTTGTTTTAATATTGCACCCACACCTTCTAATGATGCATCCGTATAGATATTGATTGGCAAGTTTTGATCGAAAATTTCAAGGACTGGTTGTGAGCACAGTAAGTCTTTAATTTTATCAAATGCAATGACAATGAAAATTGTCAAAAATTCAGTCCAAATGAACTTCTGATTCTTTCTCAATAGGTTGTGTAAAGGTTCCAGAATTACTGCACTTTTTGGTATATATTCATGATAAAAATTGATTTTACCCAAAAATTGTCTTATATTTTTCTGTGTTTTTGGTATTGGAAATTCTTTTATTGATTTTATATTATCTTTTATTGGTTTGATGGTATTGTCTTCTATAATATGTCCCAAATACTTAACTCTTTTCTCTGCCAATATGCATTTAGTAAACTTCAGCCTGAATCCTTCTTTTTGTATTGCCTCAAACACTTGAGTTAAATGTTGAATATGTTCTTCGAAGGTTCCGGAGAAGATAAGTATGTCATCAATATAGTTAACTGCAAAATCTGTAAGTTTGTATTTTCTCAATATGTTGCTCAATATTCTCTGGAATATCGCTGGGGATGTTTTCAGGCCAAATGGGAGGCAGGTCCATTGAAAATGTCCAGACTGCGTAACGAAACCTGTCTTCTTTCTATCTTCAATCCTGAGAGGAATCGACCAAAATGCTGAATTTATATCCAGCGTTGAAAAATATTTGCAATTTCTTGCTTTGATCATTAGGTCTTCTATTAAAGGAAATGGCTGTGCTTGAGGTATTACCAATTTGTTTAAATCTCTGAAGTCTATACATAATCTTGATTTTCTCTGGTCTTCTTTTTTGAATGCTAATGTGACTGGTGCAGCAAAAGGGCTATATGATTCTTCTATTAATTTATTTTCTAACAGTTTTGATATCTGACTTTCTATCTCATTTCTATCTTCTATGCTGCATCTGTATGGTCTCTTACAACAATATTTGTCCACCAACAAATCTATTCTTGCTTCATACTCGTTTACAGTACCTACATCATATTTATCTCTTGCAAATACTCTTTTATTATTTTCTATTAATTTTTCTACTTCTAATTTTTTGTAATTATTTAAATGACTAGTTTTTATCTTAAAATTTTCTTCTATTACATATTCATTAAAATTAACTTGTCTGTTTTCATCGTATTCTATACTATATGATTTAGTACTGATTTTTTTTTTAATATAATTCATATTATCATTTGTTCCTTTTATAATCATCTTCAAACTTGAGATATCCTCATTTGAATAATTTTCTTTTTTATCATTACTTATGTGGTTATCTGAACCACTATATAAATTCTCTTCAATATTGTTTACGTGTTCTTTTTGTGTTATTTCTAGATTTTCATTTTGGATTAACTTGAATTTTTTTATCATATCCAATCCAATTAGAAAATCATATTTAAACTTTTTTCCATCAATGATGTATACATTTATATTCTTTTCTATTTCAAAAACTTTTATTTTCAAACAAGTCAAACCAATTGTCTTACTAACACCATTAATTGTTATTAAGTTATCTGTACTCATCTGTTTTTCATTTGTTTCTTTTATTTTTAATAGTTTAGAATTTATTAATGAAACATTTGAGCCAGAATCATAAATACCATCTACCTGCATCTTGTTGTTTATCAATAGTTTGACTTTAATTAATGGTGTATATACTCGTTTTTTTGCTCGTTTTCATTTAATTTTACTTCAATTTCTGAATTATTTACATGTCTTATACCGTTTCTTTGAGTAATATCATTTTTATTTTTAAAATAACATATTGTTTCACGATGGTATCTTGTGCCTTTTCCTAATTGTGTACAAATAGAGCAAGGTTTCTTTTCACTTTGCTTGTTATCAGTTTTAAAATCATTATTCTTCCTTAACCAGACATTCTTTTTCCTTACTATATGTTCATATTTGCTAATTTCATTGAAGAGATCCACTGTATCCCTAATTGTTTCTCTATCAATTCTATTTAATATGAATTCTGGTAGGCCAGCTGCTACAAGATCCACCAAAGTACCTGAGTCAATAGATCGTCTCATATCAAGCAAAAGTTTTTCTTTTTTCATTGCATAGTCTAGCAATGAACCCTCTTTGTATTTAAATAATAATGCATGTGTTACCGGGTTCCAACCTTTGTTGGCAAAAGACTCACAAAATTTGCTTCTCCATGTTGACCATTATAAGATAAATTGTTATCTTTTGGAAGAATTTGACAATAAAAAACAAACTCTGAAGTTGCTCTAAAATTTGAGTTTTATTTCATTAATTTAATTCAAAATATTGTGTTTACAATATGTTCTTACCTAAAATTTGAGAAACGACAATAAAAGGTTAATTTTTATATTGTCAATTCCCTTTTACAAACTATGGTTTTATTTTAAATCCCTTTTCGTATCAATCTGTCATCTGATAGTTCGTGCATTGTTTTTCATAGCCTCCTCATTTAAATTAAAGAAAAGATATTTTCTTTACATATATATAAACTTTCGAACGGGGGTGGTTTCGTACTCACAATCAGGGAGGCATGAAACGAAAAACTATGAAAGCATTTATCGAAAGTCGTGACTGGTATCGATCTCAATAGGTAAATTTTTCTTCGAAATCTACCTAATATGGCATATCGCTTATAAATATGACGTTTTCCGTATGGTCTGACTCCGGCTTTAGACGATCTGTACCGATATAAAAGAAAATATTTTTTTGAAACACGTCTTTTATATTATAGTCTTTGGTTTTATTCATTTTTTTATTGTGATAGATGTTGTGATAAATGTTGTTTTTATTTTCCTTTCATATTACTTTAACGGAATTGATAAAAATAATTTTTATTAAAAATGTTCAAATTATTGATTTGTTTATACTTAAATGGGAATTGTATCGCGTGATTCTTAATGCAAATGAAAAACGTGTTCAGAAATGTAAATTTTCTGAACTAGATTTATGGACCGGACAAAAACAAAACAAAGAGGAAAACGTAAATATTCTCCAACCTTAGAACAGAATTAAAAGAAATTGGCTTTCGTTGCAATTGTTAATTTGAAACATAAATAAAAATTTATGTGTACTTAAAACGTAAAAAAAGAGAAGGATTTTTGAAATTATTTCCACAATCTCGAAAAAACTACTTCGCTCAAAGTTAAAAATAATTTAAGAACCACAACAAATTAAATATTTTGCTTCAAATAAAAAAAAAAAAAAACAAGCTCTTCGACGACTCTTTTCTTATACATTAAAATGAGAAAAAAACTTCTATTAAATCTAGGTTAAAGAAGATTGTTTCAATAATTAGAAATGTGACCCGAATGCAGATTTTGGAATCTTTCAAAGTTCAAACATACACAATTCTTAAAGACATTGTAAATGAGAGATTTTTTTGAAAAGAAGCAAAAAATCTTTTGGCTATAAAACTATAAAATTTTGCACGTCTCTCTTGAGCGGACATTTGATATGTGGACACCTCCGAGATGAAGACGACTGTTGTTCTGATCTTGATAAACTGTAGGTAAGCGAAAGGACGATTTCCTGGACAATCAACTAAACGGTGCTTTTTAGGTGGAATTTCAATTTCTCACAAAAGTAATCACAGAAATGGCATCTTTTCGTTTCTTACGAGTCCACTTTACTCGAAGGAACCCCAAGATTCAGACGAATATGATCGGGCGCCATACGTACCTGTATCATGTAAGTGTGCCCCAGGACCCCCTGGCCCACCTGGGCCGCCTGGGCCGCCAGGTGATGCTATTCAAGGACATCCTGGGCGCCCAGGCCCACGTGGTCCACGAGGACGACCAGGTAGCAGTATTTCCTTACCGGGGCCCCCCGGAGCACCAGGGAATCCTGGCCCACAGGGACCACCTGGAAATCCAGGAGAGAAAGGGGAAACAGGCCACCCTGGAATTCAAGGCTTTACTGGCTCTATTGGAGCACCGGGAGCCTCCGGCAATGATGGCGCTCCAGGACCTGTCGGACCACCAGGACCACCAGGTGCAAACGGTTTAGCAGGCCCACCAGGATTTCCAGGACCCCCGGGTGCGCCGGGTCAGCGTGGTTCACCCGGAGCCCCCGGCGGCAATTTCTATGACTTGGGGTACAACAGACGCAATCACAGGAACCATGGTATAGTAGGATCTTTAGAAAATGGTAATAACATTTATAAAGGAGTTTTGATGTTTGAGCCAAAAACAGGTGAGGAACGACGATTGAAGAAGATGCAATCATCGAAATAAATTAAGATTATTCGTACAGTTGCGCATAGTTGAGACTGAAAATTGGTTTATAAAATGTATTTTTCAATATTTAACTCATTTTATAAATTAAAATACTATAAACCTGGAAAGGTGGTACTGTTCTAAAACTGTTTTACAATAGTTTATTTGGTAAATTGACTAAAAGTTGGTAAATTTTCAAATTATTACTCAATAAAACGGGAGGATAAACAAATATAATGACAAATTATATTGGCACCTCAATTATCATTAGTGACCCATATATCATCTTGAAGATACATAACAAATTCAATCTCGATCATCCAAGTAAATGGTACACTCTCTGATCATTTGTCAATGTTCGTCACTTTGTTATATATAATAATATATTATTATATTGTATATTAAAAAATTCGACAACCCTGGAGCTACTGCTGCTGTAATGCCTAACAATTATGCCAATATCTGTTAAGCGAGCCACATTTGCAGGGATCGCTAGTAAAATAATGCAGCGCTTATAATAAAACCAAAGTTTTTTAATTATTTATAATTTTAAGCCAAGCGCGGGAACGCCTAAGTTACAAAAAAAGTATAAAAGTATGTATATTCAATATTGATTATTGTATTAATTTTTTAATAACAAACTGGGGTTAAAGCTTTAAAGCTCAAAAGCTTTACTTTAATGAGTTTCAAACTTTAAATTTGCTCGCGTGTACATATATCCGCCGGCCGATGGCGGCAGCGTTTTCAAATTCAAAGCCATTTCAATCAATAATTCAATTAAAATTTATGTTTTTTTTTCTAAAAAGCAAAATGTCACCGAAAGGTGTAAAAATTACCATGTTTTCTTTCTGTTTACAAAACTTATTTTGCCGGTTTTTTATCCGGTTATTGTATTTCAAAGAAATCACTGGTGAAAACCGAACCAAAAATATCACCGAAAAAACACCGGTTGACCGAACCAAAACACCGGTTTTCGGTTTAAACCGGTAGGTTTTTCCCATCCCTATTTCATTTTAATCTGTTCAGCGAGGAGGTTACGATTTGTATGGGAAATCTCGTGATTAAGTACCTGATTACCGCCGTAACCTCGAAAAGCGACTTAACCTCGTCGCATCGGTGTAAACGCCATATAAGCATAATAACAGAGATCGCCCTCGAGAGCAAGCAAAAATTGGGCTTTCCTATTCAAGCAAGTGTAGCAAGCTATAGTAGTATGTGAATGTGTATGTAAAGCGAATATCCACTAAATTAGGTCTGGTCGCCCATTTTTCATTTTTGCAGAAAATTTTTTCTAAGACCTGGGGGCCTATTCTCGAAATCACTCGTAACTTTACGCATACGTAACTTTTTGAGTACTTTCTTTCGAATGGTTTATGTCAGACGTATTCTCGAAATCACTCGAATATTTTTTCACCATTCGAATAGAATTGCGAGCGTGGTGAAATTGTTAAACGTCAAAACTGGTTTTCATGAAATCTCAAAAATCATTTCGTTTATACTTTGCGCTGTTTATCGAAAAAGAACGCGAGAAATTTCATGGCCTTTTTCAAGCTGATAGAACTGAAGAAAGTAGACCTTCTACTAACTTAAACCCTTTGCTTGCTGAAGGAAGAAGAATTTGTACGTCAATACTCAATAGTGAAGAAACCCCACTTCTATTAAAATGAACTTTATTCTTGTGTTTTTTGTGTGCATGGATTTTTAATTTTAAAGACAAATGTACATATTTTTATAATTTTTATTATAGTAAATATAAAATCTTATAATCTATCGTTTTTTCTAATCTTAGATATATATATTTACACTGTAAATATCTCAATCGTAGAATTTGGTGCTCAAATTCGTTAAAGCAGTAGCGGCTAGGTTTCAAGTGCACTGGCTTTTCTCTCATCTGCTGCTGCAATTCTTAGAAGCGCTTTTAATTTTTCTTCAAGGAGCTCATATTTTTTCACAATAATTTTTTTTCAAAGTTAATTTAGCTTCTGATGCTTCAGTAATTTTGTTTGCCGTCTCAAGTGAAGCTTGGTGTATTACGCCGATAATTCTTGGACGCATCAAATTTACCAATTTTTAAATTTGGATGCACGTCTAAAAAATTTATTAAAACTTTTGCGCAGCCGACATATTCGCACCTCTTTTTTTTTCTTAATTATAATGCCATTTTTGACAAATTAATTAAATTTCTTTTAAATTCTTCACAAAATCACAAAATTCACTCACAAAAATTACCCCGCGAAAAATTTTGTTAACGTCAAATGACACTTACGAATGCAAATAGTCATTCGTATCTTTTCGAATGATTTTCATTCGAATGTTTACGTATACGAATCTCGAGAATACACCATACATCAAAACCATTCGTAAATGGTGAGTTTACGTATTCGTAAAGTTACGAGTGATTTCGAAAATAGGCCCCCTGAAGTTGAAATCAAAACCAACCAAATTTAACATGCTGTAGTTTGACAGCCGGTGGTCCAAAAACTTCGTGTTTGTTCTTATTCGACGCAGAATTTGATGTTCTACAACATTTATTTGAAGCACTTTTTAAAAACTTTGATATTTTAGGAGATATGAGCGAAAAACCGCAAAAACAACCCTTCTGGACCACATTTTTACCCTCCACCGCTTTTCCTCAGCTTCGCCGAGGGTGAAAACCTGGGATACCCATATTTGGCGACAAATGGAGCCATTACAACAAAAAAAAGCTTTCGAAGGAATTATTTCCGAATTGAATGTACAATTTTGGCTTCTGTTACGAAATTTTAAAGGAATTGCATTTAACACATTCAATATCTCAGTAACCGCTGCCTGGAGCGAAAAAACGCATATCGTCGCTTAAGAAGTGACAACACGTATCTGAAAAAGCACAACTTTTCAGGAATCACTTTTAACTGTCTTAAAATACAAGGTAGCACTACAATCGATAAATAGCCCGAATTACCGATTTTTCATCGTTACGAGGTATCAGCAATAAAATGCGTTTTTTTCAGAAGACAACAATACTAATATCTAAAATACATAACAAATTCAGATACGTGGTATCACTTCTTAAGCGACGATATAACATTTTTTGTCCAAAATTTTATGTAGATTTATTTTGATTCTAAACTTTTTTCGTAGGCCTCATGGTTTTCGAGTTATTTCCATAAAAACTTAAAAAGTACCATTTTACTATCTTCCCACCCCTCTCCCACGCAAATCCGACGCTCTAAGTCGTGCAACTTTTTATCACTTATTGCGGGGAGGGTATGGAACAATATGCCGCAAGGCTTAGCTTATTTTTTTGATGTTGAGGTTTAGTCAATTTTTGAGCTAATTTTACTAGACTATTACTGATTCGACTTTTTCAAGCTTTTCGGTCAAAATTTTTTACAGAAAAATAAATAATTGTTTTGTACTTTCTAACTCAGTGTTGTAGTTTTTACTTTTTAAGCACTATGGCAGAATTAAACTTCGTCGAATTAGCGAAGGAATTAGAAGAATTGCACGAAAGTGGAGTTAGTTTCGAAAAGAAATAACAAAAGTGGAAACAGACAAGGAAAGTAAAAACTAAATACAAATTATAGTGGCGCATTAATAGTAATATTCTGGTAATTATTAATTTATCACCAAATTGTAGTTAAGCCGCTAATTGATGAAAAAAGATAATTGCAATAAATTGGTGTACCTAAAGGACAATGCAACTCCGCCCTTAAGCTCTGGACCCAAAAAATAAAATCCAGCGCTCAAGATTAAAAATGGTGTCTAATTGTAAGTTTTATGACCCGTAAAAAATATTATATGAAACGAAATCATTTGGTCCCGCGAAGTAAAAGTTATGATAACTTAAACGTCCCCGGTAGAAACTAGAGCTCGAATTTAATGCCGTGTCATAAAGGGACGTGTACACGTATGATGATATAGACATGAAGATTGTGGAAAAGGACAGAGCACTACAATTAAAGGATTTAATAGAAGTTTGCTTAGAGCAAAATTATTTTACGTTTAACAAGAAGATTTTCTCGCAAAAGAAAGGCCTTGCGATGGGTAGTGCTGCCTCCCCCTCTTTGCTGAATTCTTCATGAATTGGTTAGAAGGAAAAATTTTTAACTCTGGGATTGATTCTGTATCTGTAAATAACATTCTTGGATGGTAGAGATACGTGGATGATATTTTCTGTATTTGGATTGGGACACTGAGACAGCTTAATAATTTTGTAAAGGACATTTTAAATAAATTAAATGACGATATTCAATTTACGGTTGAAATAGTATTTAATAGTATAAATTTTCTTGATATATGTAAAAATAAACAAATTGTAAACGATAGATTCGTTTTTGACATCTATCGAAAAGAAACATTTACGGACGTGGTTATCCCATTCCACTCAGATCATCCATGGAATGTCAAACTTTCAGCTTTCCATTCAATGGTGGATCGTTTACTTCGTGTTCCAATGGAACAGGGCACTTTCGAAATAGAATTAAAAACCATTATTCCAATTGCAAAGAATAATGGTTATAATAAAAAAACAATTTATAATCTCATGAGAAAAAAAACCCAACACCTTGCACTTAAGTCGATTTTTCCTATAGAAAAACTTGATAGAGTCTGGAGAAAAATCCCGTTCATGGAGGAGACAGCGAGAGAAATTAAAACTATACTAAATAAAAATGACTCAGAACCCGCTTTTTTAAAAAAACATCCTTAAAGAATATGCTTACTAATGTAAAATTGAAACCAAAAACTGATCTTTTGGAAAAGAGCGGTGTATACCAAATTAGTTGCGAGGGATGCTCGGGTATATATAGGAAAAACAAAAAGAAATGTAAGAAAGCGCTTCAAAGAGCACTTAGCAGGAGCGAAGGGTCAGCATCCACAGTCAGCCATATCCCAAGACATCTTAAAGAACCAGGCCATATAGTAATGTCAGAGAATGTAAAATTATTGCATGGATTGAATGGTGGTAGAATTTTAGATAGGTTTGAAGCTATAGAGATTATGAAAGCGAAGTTTCAGGTGAAAAATATTTTAAACGATATGATAGACTACAGTTATAACAGTCCTTCTGCTAGAGCAAAAACTTTTCTTCAATGTACCCTGGACTTAGTATTTTCAGTCTGTAACCTGATGATGCCCTAACAAGGCGAAACGCGTCGTGTAAAGTACTGAAGTTATAAATTAAAAATTTTTGGAGCAAAACAAGTGTGTTTTTCTGGTTTTTCGTAAATATGTCGTTAATGTTCCAACAAGTGCCATCAAAGAAAACCCCCTTTTTTAGTCACGGTTTATTTATAACAGATCCTTTTTTGAAAGAATTACAAATAAGAGAAAAAGGAAATAGTAAACATAATATCTTGCTATATTTCATAAATTACATAAAATAAATAAAAATTATATTATTTTGTTTAAAAATGTTTCAGACAGTGATTTTCATGTTGTTCAAAAGCAGACTCGGATTATATTCTTCCGCTTATATTGACTACCAAGACAGCTTGCAAAGGGCGCATAATAAGACACGAGGCCATTTAAATTGGAAAGCAATCTTTGAAGGGAAGAAGAAGTTAGTTGCAAAAACAACGGACCTTAGTTTTTTTGTTCCGAAACAAAGAAACTTTATACTAATAACACTACAAATTTTGAAGCATGGTTTGATTTTTAGAAGGACGACGTTTGATAGTTTGTATATTAATTTTGCTTTAAGGTTTTTCCAAAATTAAAAGATTTAGAATTAAAATGCAAAAGGGATCGTCGTGCTATGGTTATAACCTCTGAGAAGACCGACAAAAACTTATTTCGTACCGTTACGATTTCTCCCATTTATGGTTGCACTGTTTTATACGATCACGTTATTTGCCATTAAACATAGAGAACATTATTCATTATTACTTATTTATTTATTTATTTTATTTCAACTTCAACTTAATTACTATTTACAAATTTATTATTATTACTATTACTATTTACTATTATTATTCATTTCATCTCTTGCTAAATCTGATATTGCACGTAATTTATGTTAATTTCTAATTCTAGCATTGTGTAGGTACTAATTTTTTGTTACATTTTAGTGCATTTTTAGGCTATGCATCGACTGCATCTGCTTACTCAAGAGAGTACTAATTTGTACTCAGTTAATTTACACGAGTATGTGCAGCTAAGAAATGCAAATGTTGAAAGAAATTAATCTAATTTTAGCTTAGTTAATTTTTGCGAAGCTTCAGATCGGACGTTAGAATATTATTTCTCAAACAGTTCAACAAAAATATGTGCGCAATAAACATAACTATTTGAAATGTTTAAAATAATTGTATTATTTGTTTTGTATTGCGCGTCTGTTGCATTTCCGCAGCGTGAATTCTCGATCGGTAATAATATAGGAAAATATAAACAATATTGTAAGAAACTCAACCGCTTTTCAGGTGCTATTTTTAAGGATAGTAACGATGATAATGAATTGGCATTTCGTGCTATTGTTGACCGCATTAATATGCATGAGAGAAGTGTAATATTGGTACCAATAATAACTTTTGCCGATATAGATGATAGTTTTTTGGTTGAAAAAGCTGGTGAGTGAATACATTACATAAAGTTATCATTAATCTTTTGAATAATTAGTCGCCCTTTAGTATGTGAACTAATTTCTCAAGGAGTGATTGCTATTTTTGGCCCCAGCTCATCGTCCACAGGTTTGGTTTTTTTAGTTTATTCGTTCATTAATTTTGTCTTGTTTCACGTGTTGGTTTCTGCTAAAGGAATTGTAAGTTCAATTTGCAATACACTGGAAATTCCACACATCCTTTATGAATGGATTCCTGAAGTTCCTCCCAAGGAGAGGCAGTGGAACTCAATGACACTGAATGTATATCCCGACAATATGAAGCTGGCGAATGCCTACGCTGACATCATTAGCAGCTTTTCTTGGAAAAATTACGTTCTGATTTATGAATCAGAGAAAGAGCTGCAAGAAATGCAAGATGTACTGCAAATTCACAGCCCCGGCGTAAATGCCATTGTTGTACGACAGTTGGATGGTGATCCAGATTTTATGCCATTTTTGAAAGATCTGAAGACGATGGGGGAATCCTGCTTTATATTACATTGCTCGTCAGAGAAAATCATTCCAATACTGCGTCAAGCGAATGAGTTAAAAATGCTTGGAGAATACAACGTACAAAATAATTGCTTTTGGATTTGGATTATTTTGAAAATATATTTGGTACTTTCAGAGCTTCTTTCTGGCGCCGCTTGACACCCATGCATTGGATTTTTCTGAATTACAACACATGGAAGCAAATGTTACAACAGTCAGAATTATTGATCCGACCAATTTTGATTCTAAAAATGTCGCGTACACAATCGATCAATATGCAAAACGATACGGAAGGATCCTTTCCCATTCGCCAGATAAAATTCAGGTATCACAATGTTTTAAACATGACAATGTTTAATTTAATTTTAATAGACCCATTTACTGTTGATGAATGATGCCGTCTGGGCATTTGTGAAGGGTTTGGGTGAAATGGATATGCTGGAAAATTTAACTCCTCCTCGAGTTGATTGCAACCGAAATAGGGTTTGGCCATTTGGGAAGCAAATTATGGAACATATTAAAGGTGTTAGTAGTCAAATGAATATTGATGAAACGCGGCATATGTCTGTACTTTGCATCCTAAACAGAAATCAGAAGAGGGAGCTACAGATCGCCTCGAGTTTGATGAAAATGGCCAACGGATTCATTTTACGGCAAGAGTCTTGGAACTTTCCACAAATAGTTTTCATGATATCGCCGTTTGGGACCCCGTAAATGGATTTAGCAAAGTAGCTCTGGACGCTCAAATGAGCAAAAAAGTGGAAGAAAAAATACAGAATAAAACCTTTGTTGTATCTTCTCGTCTTGGCGAACCCTTTCTCCGATTAAGGTACATACGTAAATGCAGAACAAAAACATGTATGAAATTGAAACAAATTATTTATATTCCATGGTATTTTAGGGATACGAAGGATGGTGAAATCTTTGAGGGAAATGCTCGGTACGAGGGATATTCAATGGATCTCATTGATAGCATTGCTAAATTACTTGGATTTAAATATCGGTTTGAACTTACACCCGATAACGGATATGGATCCTACGACGCTAATCTTAAGAAATGGAATGGGATAGTCGGCCAGTTGCTGGACGGGGTTGGCTTTGAACTTCTAGAAAGCTTTCTATACTGTTATTATTTATGTTGTTTTTCCTAGAAAGCTGACTTAGGTATTTGTGACTTAACAATGACTTCTGCACGAAGGAAAGTAGTCGATTTCACCCCACCGTTCATGACCTTGGGTATAAGCATCTTATTTGCAAAACCGGAAACTAAGCCACCCAATCTGTTTTCCTTCCTGTCGCCATTTTCACTAGATGTGTGGATTTATATGGCAACAGCGTATTTAGGGGTGTCCTTACTCCTGTATGCCGTGGCAAGGTACATCAATATAATATTTTAGAGAATATTTATCAAAACATCTTCATAACCAATATTTAGAAGTTTTACCAAAATTTGCATGATATTTTTTGTGTCAATAATTTTTCCGCAATTATAAACCAGATTTGATAACTTATACACATATAAAAAGAATGAACAAAATATAAATTACTAAACAACAAAATTAATGACCACTTTTAATCTACTAGACGATCCATTACAAAATCATATTTTCATTATATAAACTTATGTTTTTCATTATTCAAACTACATAAACAATAATTTGGTGTTATTATTCGTTATTCTGCTCAGTTCTTGATGAACGGCAAACAACAGCAAAATAAATAAAATTGAACAACAAATTTTTGTAGTTTGTTTCGTTGTTTGCTTATATAAATTACTTCAATTCTTCAATTCTTTTAGATTTCTCAATAATTAATTAATTACTTTTCTGTTTGTTTGTATATTCACTATTAAAGAAAAAACAAAAGCATAATGTGAAATTCGTTGTAATGTGGAATTAATTGTATGTGAGACTGATTAGTTCCGCTTTAATGTCGAAAAGTATTTTTATACGTGCAAAAGTTTTTTAACATCGCATAAATAAAAGTTTATAAAATAACAACAGTAAAAGGATTAATATTACTGCTGAACGAGGTGGGGAAATTACTAATATTACCTATATATTAAAACAGTTTGTATGCTAACCTAACAGAATTCTTTTAGAATGGCTCCAGATGAGTGGGAAAATCCCCATTTCTGTAATCCCAATCCTGAAGAATTGGAAAATGTTTGGACAAGCGCTAATACAACTTGGCTTTCCTGGGGCTCTTTGTTAGGCGCAGGATGTGATATTTTGCCCAAGTAATCTGAAATTATTTAATTATAAATATAGTGGAATAAAAATCATTTGCTTGTAGGTCGGCTTCCACTCGACTTATTACGGGAATGTGGTGGTTCTTTGCACTCATGATGCTCAACTCCTACACAGCAAATTTGGCAGCGTTTTTGACTAATTCCAGAATGGAAAGTTCCATAGAAAGTGTAGAAGACTTGGCGAAACAGAGCAAGATAAAATATGGTGTACTGAAAGATGGCAGTTCTATGGAATTTTTTAGGGTAAAATTTAACTAGAATGAGAAATATTTAATGTTAAAATAGACTTCAAATTTTTCCACATATCAAAAAATGTGGTCAGTCATGGAATCAACTCGGCCGTCAGTTTTCACGAAAGATAATAAAGAAGGGGTTGAGAGAATTTTAAAGTCGAAACGGCAATATGCATTTTTTATGGAATCTACAACACTCGAGTATGAAGTTGAAAGAAAATGCGAATTAACGCAGATTGGGGGTTGGTTGGATTATAAGACATATGGAATAGCGATGCCGTTCAGTAAGATATTTGCAATTTCCCTACTTTCTATCTTTGATGAATTTTCCTTGTTCTACTAGATTCTCGGTACAGGAAGCAAATAAGTCATGCAGTTCTAAAATTAGGAGAATCTGGCACAATAGCAGAACTGAAGAGGAGATGGTGGAAAGAACGACTTGGGGGTGGGAATTGCTCAAAGATAACTAAAGTTAGTTCAAGTACGCTCGACTTAGAGCTAGAAGACGTTGGTGGAGTGTTCCTCGTACTTGGAGTGGGTGTAAGTATAGGAATTATAATTGGCATATGCGAATTTATTTGGAATATAAGACAAATAGCCATCGAAGAAAAGGTAATGCAGCAATCACTTCTTTTATGTGAAATAATACAGTCTTGTTTAGATTACGCCGAAGGAAGCTCTGAAAGCTGAAGTACTTTTTGCAATTAAATTTTGGGTCACCACAAAACAAGTGAGAATATCGAATCCCAGTGAATCCGTTTCGAAGAGATCATCTAAGTCAAATCTAGAAACCCGCAGCACCAAGACCACGAATACAATTAATATAAATGGGAATTTAATTGATTACCGTGATTCCGAAAAAGGAATAAAATCCGCGAAAATGATCGGAAATAATATTTCCAAATGATTACGTTTAAGTCTTTAACTTTATCTATAATTAATAAAATTATAACATTGTGACAATGTGTTTTTCCCTTATTTATAGTCTTACTACATGTTAACACATTTGATGTTTGTGGAAAAGAAAAGACGAACATTTTTTCAAGTATCCTACATAAAATGTATTCGGTACTTTAATGAATAAAGTAAAAAAAAATAATTAAATATAAAATAATCATGAACATTAATTTCATATTTCCGGTAGACTTAACTTCATGCATTGCTAGTTTCCTTAACTAAAATATCCGAATAACTAATTATCCAAATTTGTATTTCTCTAAAAGATGTAAAAACACAACGTTTAGCTTTTTACCGAGCACTTTATAAAAGGATGTATAACACAAGAGAATATTTTGTAATAAGTTTAATGTTTTAAACTTTCAGAATGGCTCCAGACGATTGGGAAAGTTCTCATCCATGCGAAACCAATCCCGAAGAATTGGAAAATCCTTGGACGATTGCAAACACAACGTGGCTTGCTGTGGGGTCAATTATGGGTCAAGGTTGTGACATATTACCGAAGTAATTGCGCCAAAAATATTTCCACTCATTAATAAAAATAAAAATTACAAACTTTTCAGATCAGCTTCAACAAGGTTAGTTACTGGAATGTGGTGGTTCTTCGCTCTTATGATGCTCAATTCCTACACAGCGAATCTAGCCGCTTTCCTAACTATGTCTAGACTAGATAGCTCAATTGAGAAAGTCGAAGATTTGGCTAATCAAAATAAAATAAAATATGGTGCTGTACTGGGTGGAAGTACATTAGAGTTTTTTAAAGTAACTAAAAATAAAATCTGAAAATAATTCTATTTGAAAATCAGACTTCAAATATTTCTATGTATCAAAAAATGTGGTCGGTTATGGAAGCCGCTAGACCATCAGTGTTCACAAAAAATAATGAGGAAGGAGTGGACAGAATCTTGAAAGGGAAAGGGCAATATGCATTCTTCATGGAGTCCACATCCTTAGAATATAGAGTTGAGAGGATTTGCGAACTAACTCAAATTGGCGGCTGGTTGGATTATAAAACCTATGGAATTGCTATGCCATTCAGTATGTGGAAAAAGAATTGAAAGAAATATCATTTTAAAATAAAAATATCAATTAAACTATTTTCAGATTCTCGTTATAGAAAGCAGATAAGTGAAGCAGTTTTGAAATTAGGAGAGTCTGGAATAGTTGCTGAATTGAAAAGACGTTGGTGGAAGGAAAAATTGGGAGGCGGTAATTGCTCCAAGGAAACAAAACAATCCTCGGGAACTCTAGAATTAGCAATTGACGATGTTGGTGGAGTGTTTCTGGTTCTAGGTGTGGGACTAAGCAGTGCCATTTTCATCGGTTTTTGAATTTCTGTGGAATATTAGACAAATTGCAATTGAGGAAAAGGTCAGAAAATTTCAATATTTAGAATTATTTCAAGATTTATTGTTATTATTTTCTTTAGATTTCGCCACTGCAAGCTTTCAAGGGAGAAGCAATGTTTGTAATTAAGTTTTGGATTACTACCAAACCAGTTAAAACCAGTAAAAGCGAAACTACTTCGAAGAGATCTTCTAAATCTCCTCTCACCACAACAGGAAGCATTAAAACAATTCAAGCAAGCATCAATGGAACAACAAACAGTACAGATAATTTTAAGATGACTCCAAAAGCAAATAAGAAAATTGGAAATACTATTAACGATAAATAGCGCACAATATTAAGATATGTTAGCATCAGTTTAAACATCTCTAGAAAATCTAAAAATATAATTACAACAATAAGTTAACTTATCATAACCGAACCTAATGACTAGCCTTTAGATAAATTAAAAGAAAACATTTCCCAGTTTGTTTGGCTGATCAAAAAAAAATTTCTGTTAAACACGATTTTTATTTCTCAAAACGCGAACTTGTGACGAAAATAGCTACAGAAAATTGTGTCTGGACTCTCGTCGGAAACACTTTCACTTAGTAGATACCTAATAACTGCACGCTGTCTTGTGCAATCCAGAGAGTGATTTTCCTCTGAGTAACAATCAGGAAATAAGTTTAGAAAAACTTGTCAACAATTTTGCTCAACATTTGTGTATGTACTTTATCCTCGAGACCCGAAAAACGTAGCCAATCGGCAATCCAAATGAATCAGTGTTTCATTCACAAATATCACCAACATCATCTCTTTTTAGATAATTTTATTTTTAAGTCACTCGAGTGGACTCTCCAACAGTTTTCGGAAGTTAAACATCCAGACGAGTTGGCAAGGAATTCGTTCATCCCTCGCAAAATCTGTCTCAGTCATCTCTAGTCTGTGGTGAATGTCGAACCATGGAAGATTTGTAAAATCGTTCAACATGTGGAAAATTTTTATTTTTGTTGTTCTTATACATATCAGTGTTGCCCTTGGAGTACAAGTCAAAGTTGGTAAGTACCAGCATGTATTTTTTCCATATTTTCATTTCAACACAATAATTTCATCCAGGTGCAATATTTTTTGGAGACGAAATTTATTTAAACTCACTAAAAGCGGCCTTTAAAACGTACATCACACGTATAAATCAAATTTCTTATAACGATGACTTTGAACTGGTTGGAAGAATGCGTTTCGCCACAACCGAAGAAACTTCCGAACTTCAACAATTGAGTAAGTTTCAATTTAAAAAATATTAAAATAAGTTATAAGACATTCTTTTTTTCAGCATGTGAGTTGATTGAGGAAGGTACGGTTGCTATTTTCGGACCAAGTTCAAAGACATCAAGTGGTAAACAAAATATTTACATTCTGAAACGAGCATCGCATAAAAATTTCTTTTTAATTTTATTTGTTTTTTTTTTTTTTAGAAATAGTGGCTTCAATTTGTCATAAATATGGAATTCCTCATCTACTCTTCGACATAAAAAGGGAGGAATCAATTGTCGAAAAGGAACAACGGGAAATGACTATAAACTTTTATCCAGATATAATCAAATTATCGGCAATGTATTCAGATATTGTTCAATTTTTCATAAAATATCAAGGATGGAATGGTTGGACAATAGTATATGATTCTATAGAAGGTAATTTTGAGTACAATTGATAATATCGGAAGAATGGCGAAGTTTTTCCCTCTAATCTAAGAAGATGGTGAAAAATCTTACAGGTTTAAATCGACTACAAAGTATTGTACAGTTAAAGGCAATAGGAAAAAATTCCATCAATGTACAAAAGATTGAGAATGCCGAACAGTCTCAAGTATTTTGGAAGGATGCAAAAATTGCTGGGGAACGTCGAATTATCCTGGATTGTTCGCCAGATATAATAATTGACGTCATGCAAAAAGCCCATGAATTCAATATGACTGGCATTGAAAATGTAATTCGCTTATTCTATACTGTAAAATGTGGACAATTACTTTAATTTGGGTTTGCTGTTTATACTTTCAGAGTTTCATTTTAACTAATCTGGATTCACATGTTGCTGATATTGATTCTTTCAAGGATTACGAAGCAACATTTCACAACATTCGAATTAGTTCAGATAAAAATAATGAAATGGTATGTTTTATTTGATAAATCATTTTGAAAAACAAACAAATATGCGCTTAAATTATTAAAAGCCGATGCCAACACATCTCTTAGTACTTCACGATGCTGTAAAACTACTGAGCGAAGTGTTGATCGAATTCGTTCGGAAACATCCGCGATCCTTAACCCCGCACAGAATGAACTGCAAACGAAGTGATCGCTGGCATCTTGGACCAGTAATTTTGAAAAACATGACTAATTTTGTAAGTCGATGACTGTACCAAAATTTTAATGACTTCAATTATTTATATTAAATAATAAAAATGCATAAATTTTTTCAGCGCACAGATGAAGATATTTTTTATACAAAAAATCTCATTTTTGGACCATATAATGATAGAGAACATTTCAAATTAGAGATGGAGACTAGACAAGGAGAGAATAAAACTTTCAAGGAGTTCGATACATTGATTGGATTTGAAGAAACTCGACATGAACACAAAGACTGGAAAATAAGTCAGGAGAGCCGCCTGCGCAAGAAACATTTGATTGTTGCGACGCGTGAAGGGGAACCCTACGTTATCAAGTCAGTAAAGGCAGAAGACTGATAGAGTTAGTTGATATTTTTGTAATTTCCAGCAAGAACAAGAACGGATCAAATTTCCTGGGAAATGATAAATACGAGGGATATGCTATAGACCTTATATCGCTACTTGCCGAGCAGCTGGAGTTCACTTTTACAATAGAAGTTGTTGACGATAATCAATATGGTGTATGGGATCCTAACACCAAGCAGTGGACCGGAATAATTGGTCAACTTATCAATAAGGTAAATAAATATCTTGATCTAATTGTAAGGTCAACAAATTTTGAATGGTCTTGCGATGAAACGAAACAACTTTCTTTGCAGAAAGCCGATCTGGGGATATGTGATTTTACAATAACACCAGAGAGACGAGAAATCATTGATTTTACAGTTCCCTTCATGTCCCTTGGCATCAGCATTTTGTACTACAATCAGCCCCCGGAGCCCCCAGATCTGTTCTCCTTTTTACAACCATTTGCACTCGAAGTTTGGGTGTACATGGCAACAGCTTACCTCATACTTTCAATACTCCTCTTTTTGATGGCGAGGTTCATTTAGACAATATTCTTAGGAAATAAAAAAATAACTATAAAATCGGTAGGATATCTGAAAGTGAATGGGAAAATCCGCATCCGTGTAATCAAAATCCGGAAGAATTAGAAAATCAGTGGACTCTTACAAATACAACGTGGCTGACCATGGGGTCTATTATGGGTCAAGGATGTGATATTCTACCAAAGTAGAGCTTCTAACAAAGAAACTGTTCGTAATTTTAAATGAGATTGATTCGCTTCTAGATCAGGAACAATGAGACTAGTGAGTGGAATGTGGTGGTTCTTTGCTCTGATGATGTTGAATTCATACACAGCAAATTTGGCGGCGTTCCTCACTTCATCAAGAATACCGTCATCGATACAAAATATCGAAGATTTAGCAGGACAAACCAAAATAAAATTCGGAAGTTTGCGCAGTGGCAGCACAAGGATATTTTTTAAGGTTGAACTGATAATGATTATTACCTTATGAAAGTTAACTTCAAAATGAATATTTGCTCAATTAAAGGAGTCTAACGATTCCACATTTCGTCAAGTTTTCACAAAAATGGAGTCTGCTACACCATCTGTGTACACATCTAGCAATGCAGAAGGCTTAGAGAGGGTGAAGAAGGGAAAAGGGAAATACGCTTTCTTGATGGAAACCACAAGTTTACAGTATTTGATGGAAAGGAATTGCGATGTAACACAAATTGGTGGACAAATTGGACAAAAGCACTACGGAATCGCTTTACCTTTTGGTAATTTATTTAGTTATGGTGCAAACTTGTATTACATATTTATTTTGGACGTTGTATTATTATAGGTTCGCCGTATAGATCAGAATTGAGTGTTCAGATACTGAGGCTAAGCGAAAGAGGAGAACTTTTTAAGCTTAAAGAAAAATGGTGGTTAACAGAACAAAAATGTCCTGTTTTCGAACAGAACGACAGCAACGAACTTGGTATAGAGCAACTGGGTGGTGTGTTCCTTGTTCTAGGGATTGGCATCTTCGTGGCATTCGTTATCGGATTATTTGAATTTATATGGAACGTGCAACAAGTTGCCGTTGAGGAAAAGGTAAACCCGAAGACAAATTTTTTATATTCATAAATTTAACACAATTCACATATTTCAGGTTACACCCGTAGAGGCGTTTAAAAATGAATCTTTGTTCGCGATGAAATTTTGGATTACGAAAAAACCGATTCGACATACTTCCGAAGATGAGACTAGTTCTGAATCGTCGGCACCTTCCGAGAATTTTAATAACGAAAAAGTACAGACTCCCGTTATAACAAACTGAAGTAATTTTTTAGCATTTATTTAACAGGTATACGGATATTAAAACCAATTTTCTGGTGATATTTGTACTTTTTTTTATTTTTTATTTATCTTACGTTTTTCTCACAATTTTCACATTTTATATTTCATCAAAAATAAATAAATACATTTGCATTTAGGTTCACTAATAATTTTAAAACGTAAATACAGTAAGAAGCAAAAATAAAATAAATAAAATTGGCACTATTAATTTAATCTGAATTATCGTGAATAATACTTGACAAATATATGAGTATCCTGAATATTGTTTTCTTTTTTAGTTTAAGAGGCTCTCTTTGCATATTGATTAAGAAAAACGTTCACAAAATGTATAAATTTCATAATGAAAGATAAATAAGAGCAGCAAATTAACAAGCTAATTACTACATACACTTATAACTTCAGTTATATATCATTTTATTGTTATTGCGAACACTAAACGTTTACAAAGAATATAACAAACATTAATTTATTACTAAATACATCAAGTGAATGCTGTGCTTTGAGCTCGTGCTGTGGCTGAGATAAAAAGATTTGAAACATTTATTTGTATTGCTTTTTATTTTAAGCAAATGAAAACTAACTTTAAAATTGATAAAATAAATATTGCAAAGTAAAAATAACATTTTTTTCAAAAGCGTTTGTTAATTCAAAGTAATTTTGCAGATAAATTAACGAAATATCTTACATAGCAAAGAATTAATTAACTTGAAATAGTTTTCTACGTAAATTTTACTGGAATTTTATCAATTGACAACCTACCTAATATATTTAATATTTTTTCTTTTTTTATTTTAAACACATTTATTTCATTGAAGTAGCTATTCCACATTTAATACTCGTATTATGTAAATTTAACATAACGTGAATATACAAAAAATGAATTCTGTGCTTAGCAAGAATCACAATATAAATGTACAGGATTATAAATCCATAAATTATCAATAAATTGAATATTGTTACTAAAAACTTTATCTAAAACAATTATAATTATTGTTGAGATATCGACCGGGATAGTGTGACAATTAATTCTGGGATTAAGATTGCTATCAACTGATTAAGAAAATTTAATCAAGTCCTAAGGAATTACTCCGAGAAGACCATATCATAAGTAAGATAATATAAAATCTGTGCCCGATGAATCTCTAATATTTGATTTTACGTCATTCTCGAACTGGTTCAACTGGTGGAAATTGCTGATCATCGAAAATGGTTTTTGTTGGTGTCTCTAGTGCTTCTCGTATACTCCTCAACTTGTCCGATTCTACTTTCATGCTATGAGAAAGGGTTATAAGCGAAAATTCAAAAATAACGTAATCAATTTGAACAAAACTGTCATCTTGTCCCATTCTTTTCCCTTAAGGACGGCAGCAATTGATTATTGCTTACAGATGTCAGGCTACGAAGAGTCAAGATAATATGATTATTGAGACAATAATTTGTGTTATAAAAATGGATTTACATGTGAGTTTAAAAAAGGAATTGTTATGAATATTTAACAAATTATGCTGTAGTTCACAAAAATGACAGTTTATCAAATTTGCTCTGAAGTTGCCCACATTCTCATCAGTGGGAATTTTATGAAATTTCCCTTGATATGAATGACCTCCATTTTAGTTTTGCCATATAAAACTATTTTGTAAATAAGGGTAATTGACCCTGAATAACTAGGAAACTGATAATAGAAATGTTTTGCGCCCATATAGACACTAGATCAGCACCTCATAAACTACGACATATTAAATTTTCATCCACCGGTAACTTTTTCCCATACATTTGTACGGGATTTGTGAATGTAATTATTGTAGTTTTTGATATTATATTATGCAAGTGAAAAAAAATGAAGATAAAAAATATTAATATTTAACTAAAATATTTTTAAAAAATATGATTTATATTTCAGAAAATGATGTCAGCATGTTGATATCTTATAAATCATTTGGCGCTAATAGGATTGCTTCACGTGAATTTAAAACTTTTTATTCTATCTTACTATGTATGTATATAGAGCAACAGAAAGGATACTTCATCATCATTTGTATGCGCCACATGCTTAAGAAGATATCAACATCATTCTCTGAAATATAAAGCATATTTTAAAAAAAAATGTTTTTTTTAAAAAATATTATTTTATTTTTTATGAAATCATAAAATATGGTATATATATGGTATATGGTAAATATTTTGGTATTAAAATCAACATTGCAATGATTTTATTTTTTATTAACAAAACATTCATTATATGGTTACAAAGCCACTTTTAAATTAAAATTGTAAGCAGAATATTTGCATGCTTAATATTATTTCATCCAAATATGTTTTTGTATGTATTGATTTGAAGAATCGTATTGTCCATATTATTTCAGTCTTTTTTGCATGAGTATGAATATATTAGTTGTTTGAGTTAGCCAGTAGGTCGCACCTATTTCACTCCTCCTGACCTACTTTAGTCCTACGTAGAATTTCGTTGGAAGTCACGCGACTTGCAGAATGAGCTTAATGAGTTACTCAAAGAGTTGGGTTTTAAGTAACAGAACAGCAGTTAACTTTGGTTAGTATCCCTTACTATTTCGGGAGTGTGGTTTATTCCTTCCGGGATATAGTATAGTATAAATTGTTTGAAACAAAGCATTGCTTATTATAATCAAAGATGGTTTATTTAAATTAACAATACTCGAGAAATAAACGTTTAATACTCATCATAAGAATACAATTTAAAATACACTATTGGTGATTGTGCAATTTTAAATTAATAATATTTGGTAAGATTTTTTTGTGAATTGTGTGATTGTTTACGAAACAAATTATTTACGTCCATCAAGC
Source organism: Leptogaster cylindrica (assembly GCA_963082835.1). NCBI lineage: Eukaryota > Metazoa > Arthropoda > Insecta > Diptera > Asilidae > Leptogaster > Leptogaster cylindrica. Next base: position 21,687,441 of record OY720107.1, read on the forward strand.
CAAAAACTAATGCTGTTTGAGTCAAGAAGACTTGGATATTTAATAACACTTTGCGTGTAAGGATAATCGTGATCTGTGGAAGAATGAAAAATCCCAATTATTCCTGACTTTCGTCTCTCCATGTAGCCCATTCGGAATTTTTTCGGCCAATATGTTTTCATTTTTCCAATTTTGCACTGTTTTGGATTTGATTCGGCATAGAAACTTTCCTCGAATGCGATGTTATAGAAAATCGGACATAGACCGTGTGACCCAAACGGTGGTCTGTCTGCGGCGACTTGATATCGTCCGCAATGACCCATCAGCCAATCTTGATGGCAATCACGTTTCTTGGAGCCTTTATCGACGCTGGTGTGAATGCATTGAACATTTTTGGCGGCTGCCTTGGAGTCTGGTTGTCTGTATTTATCAAAACCTGGACCCGCCATATCACACACTGAAATGTCGTAAAATGTTACGAATGTGATTCAATTTCTGATAAATATTTTACCTACAATCAAGTTCAGCGAGTTTTTGGTAACCATAACCGATTCCGGCTTGAATGGCAATCCTTGCCCCTAGACTGAAACCGAACATGTATCCATTGTCGGGACTGAATCCTCGTGTTTCTAGTTCCCTCAATTTGTTTATAAGAGTATTGGCCATTGCCGGTGTGTATTTGACAAGCACAAAATAATTCCAATTAGAGAAAAATTTGTAATTCATGCAGATAATGCAACCTCCCCTATATTGCGTGAGCTCTATTAAATTGAAAAACAATCAGATAAATTGTTAACAATTGGAATTTTCGTACAGAACACTTACTTTCTTCAAGAATTAACGGCCAATCGAAATCACAATTTTCTTTCCAACCATGAACAATAATTGCGTATTTTGATGAATTTGTCGGATTTGTACACTCACTGGAATTTATTTAGAGTAAATAATGATTTTGAAATTGGAAAGTGTTTTTCAATATTGTAGAACTGTTGTTAGTTTTCTTTTCAGCCATATTTAAATAATAAGTACCTAATAAACTATATGCATAACAAGACAAAGCATCAACAAAACAAAAAGGAAAGTTAAATCTATACTAGTGAAATGACCATTGTTTCCGGCACATAATTTTTATACATCCCAGGAACACTAACGAAGCGCGAAAATTGTTCACATTATTTGATATAATCAAAAAACCATAGAAATACGTTTTCATTTTCTTTTTCATTTTGTTGTTAAATTATTCGGAATAGTTATAAGCAAATCCGGGCACAAGTAATACACGAAATTAATACAAAAAGCGAAGATAATTTAAAAAAATAACCATATCTAAAATAGTAAAAATCCTCTTTGCAGAATTCACATGTAGATAATATATTTATTCAACATACAAATTACACTATTTTCGAAAACCTCCGATCGAACTTTGAAAGTTGCGCTTGGAATTAAAAAACGATCGTTCGCAAAACTGTCGTCTTATTTTAATTGAGACAATTACTTACTCATTTTCGCGAAACTCGATCAAATTTCGAAAAAATACACTAGTGAAAAACCCTCGGGCAAACTCACAGGATAATATCATCCCTAACAGAGTTGTGCTGAATATAATCGATATCTTCATCGCCTCGAGTAGTTTGTTTGGGCGGTTAACGCGGCCGTGGTCGAACACTAACAATGATCTTCGCGAAATGTTGATTCCGTTTGTGGCTGCCAACCTACCGATGAAATCAGGTCCATAATGCTGAATTAGTTAAACAAACCGAAAAAAATGTTTGCTAAAAACTAGCAACAGCTAGACCGAAATGGACATCTATCAACAACACTGCCCACTCACTTTTATGGGTTCATGGTTTTGTTTAATTTTGTTTTATGGTGTTCTTTCATTATCACTCCAATAAAGGTAGAGGACGGTTCGGTATCATTAGGCGAGAGACCAAGAGTCTACATCCGAAAGTGATAGTCAGTTCCCAACAACGTCATCGTCATCACAATCTTCGCCGAACTGGATATTTCGGCAGAATGACCGACGACGTAAACTTGGGGTGAAGCGAGGTCAATTGTGGCAGGGAAAGTGTCCATTGATAGGTCACACTTGTTTGATCGAAATGCTGATTAGATTGAATCTTGCTATTTAATCGTCTCCCTTTCGTAGTTCTGCAATTATAGACCAACACGATTCGATACTCAATTCGATTGTTTTGACTTTTGAGGTTGCAATAGTTTTACTGTTTCCAAATTCTATCATTTACACTTGGTTACAGATGCTAAAGGGTAAGAAGTTGTGGTCGACATTATACCAGGAAATTTCTGAGCCAGTCAACCGTGAATCAACTCGAGCTTAACGAATTTTTTCTTTGGGTGTTAGAATCACTGCAGAATACATAATACCAAGCGAAATTATTTAAATATTGCAATACTCTTTTTCGTACTACCGAATTACCAATCGTTATAATTTAAATAATATTGTTGCAGACCAGTTAGGCAGTTACGGTTCACCCCGCCATTATAAATTCCCCAATCCGACTTTTACTTTAATTTGTTAGTCTTCGGAAGTGATAAAAATATTTTTCAGATTCGTTATGTTTTATTCATGGAACCGGTGTTGAGAGTTGAGACAACAGTTCACTTTCTTTTGCAAATTTTAAGGAGTTCCTCTTTTATTTTGGTTCTTCGGCTGCCATTGAATCTTGAACTCTATTTAAATATTAATCCATTTCTTTTTGGATCACCTTTTCTTCCCAAAAATAACAAACAAGATTTCCACTATATTGGGAGGGATTAAATGTATCTTGCACTTTTGTTTTTGTTTATAAATTTTTATTTTGTACTAAATATGCCTAAGAATGGACAATAAACCTAGATCGGCAAAAACCGTTTCCCATAATTGTTTTAATTACCAAATTTGCGAATTGTTTCAATGTTTACGGGGCAAGGTCAGTGTATTCTGAGGAAAATTGTTGAATAATTTTTATTGCAGTGTTGAACTTTTTTCTTTTGTTAAATAAATGTGAAATTGTTGTGTATGTTTTTCAATGGGAAATGTTTGGAAATTTTAAAATAAAATTTATAGACAATGTAATGTAAAACTGTAGTTGTAGTGTATAGTGTATACCTATCCCTCCCTACCCATGTTTCCTTTTTTCATTCATTCACAAAATCATGCTGAAAGTTTCCCCCCATAATATTTTTAATAGGTACTAGAAATTCTATGGCATTAAATACAAGTTTCAAATCCTAAAACAAGCAGATTAATTTTCGGAGTGTGTATAGTGTGTACTCCGAATTGGTACTAAAAAAGCTATTCTCAGTCGACGGAGCTTTTCAAACATCACTCACACCTTACTATTGAGATATAATTAATACAAACATTAAACATTTTCTGACTATTAAATATTTTAATTAGAAAATTGTTCACGTTGCCAGCGAAGGTGTCGCATTCAAGAGTTTGCAGACACGGAAAAATTCTAACGTTTTAACCCTTTCCATGAGAGAAAAGCGACTTTCATGTCGCCGCCCAGTTAAAGTAAAAATGCAAATTCCCATGATTGTGAGCAGATAGGTTCGAGTTTTTGTCCGTATTCGTCCGTGATGGCCTTGAGTTATTATGGTTGGGTGAGTGGCATAATTGGGGTTTGGCGCTACTCTCAGCAATTTAATGGTGGCGTGCGAATGACCATTTTGCGGCAAATCGAGATGAAATCTTCAATTTCGGAAATGGGGTTGAATTATTCAATTGGAACTGAAATGTTTTGTTGAAATATTTTGAATTAATAGTAATATCTTTCCGTTCATTGTCCATTCTCAATTACTGTCAATCATTTTACGAAAGTGATTGATGGCTTTTCAAACAGTCTAACTGATGAAAACTGCAGTAATTTGTCAGACTTCGAGTGAACACAACTTTTTTTCATGGTTTTCAAATTATGTTTCGGATGTGTAGGTTTTTGGTAGCCATTTGTGTGTTTAACATTTTATTTAAAATTCCTCATTATGATTATGCCGAAGGTATTTTAAGACTCAGGAAAGAACGTGATTCGTTCGTCGAACGTCTTACCCTGCTTCGAAGGTGCGTTAACAATCTCATTACACAGAAAGATTAATTTTACAATTAGGCATTCTCAAGCTGCTCACTTTGTTTTAAGTTCAAATAATCATAGACCGTGGCGAATATTAATTAAGACGTACGTACAACTTTCAATCTTTTCCTTTTCACACCTATTTAGTGATACACGAAAATATGTTAACTTTATGGTTTCCTATGCAGTAGACATTGCGTTTTATGTTTTTTGTCTTTTAAGCAAATTGTGGTTACTTTCAAGTTAAATGCGGAGAGTAATGACCACAGATTCATTGCAGTTGCTTTAATCATTATTTGTGGTTCTTGGCAAAAATCACTTAAAAAAACTAATTACTAATTCTTTTGAATTAGAAGAAACACAGATTTATCTTTCGAAGTATGGTTTTCAGCGAGAGCTATTAAAAAATATGATTAAAAAACAGCATAGCGACTCTGAATAATTGTAAGATAACACTCACGAAAACAGTAACAAACATGGAGTAAAATTATCTATAAGGTTAATGTAATTTATTATAATTTTATTAATTAATATAATTAGTAAGGGAGTACCTACTATGTATAATTATTGGTTTAGGCCAATTACGAAATACAATAGAATATATATATGAAACGGTAGTTTTAACACAGAAGAAACGTTTGTTAAGAAACCGTGTAAAAACCGTGTAAAAATAGTTTTCCCATCGTAAAAAGAGAAATTTATTCTAAATTATTGAAAACGTATGCAAAAAAAGGAAATTTTTGGTACTTACCTGTAAAATTTCAAGATAGTGAAAAAAACGAACAAATATTTAAAAACAAATACCGTTCAAATATTTAGTAATTATTAAATATATATACCTAGTATTTTACGATATAGTAATTATTATAAATACGTAAACAAAACAAGCATAAAAACAATTGCCCGGTTTTGCCCATCTTCGAACTTGACCTTATATTTTAAACGAAGTATCATTATTCATTGCATTGTACCAATTACCGAATTTCAATCCTCTAGCAGCTAGATACAAGCATTCTCCAGTTACCGTTTGGACAGACAAACAACAGACAGACAGGCATACAAACAGACGGACATTTATAAAACGGTTTCTTTTCCTTTCCCAATCATGAATAGATATATAATATACCTATACAGTTCATCGCTCAAAACTATGAGAAGGTATAAAAAGCAATTAGTGAAGTGTTATTTTTCTTAATTATCAACACCAAAATATCAATAACAATTAATTCTTGCAGCACGGTTCATTGAATCGAATGACCACGCGCAGTGAGTCAAAAAACTAATGAAATTATCCCCGCATTTAGCAATCGATCAAATGGAAATGAAGACGTCTCACGAGTGCTACTTAATCACTCCGGAATGCAGCTACCGCGGTTTGTTGTATTGAATTTGAATCACAGCCTGCTTGGTCAGACAATCGACTCGAGATGTGGATCCATTACAGTATTGGGCCACCATCTGACGATCATCATCTTCGACTCGCGGCTAACCGACCGCCATCGAAGTGCACTTGAAATGGAAATCCAAATTCCGTGTCGGAACTTTTCCTGGAAGCAATAAAATCCACGGGAGCCGGGTCCATATCCATTGAGTGCCCCTATATCTCGAGCAAATACTTTAAATTGAAAGAGTGCAGGGCATGGTGCACTTAAGTACAGTCCACGTGCTGCATGTGCATGTGCAGTCGACCACGAAGCCGATAAGAAGCCCGCGTTTTGATTTGATTGATGGCTCCTGAAGTGGGTGCAGATAAACCGAGAACCATGTAAAGAAAAATTTCTCTGGTGTCATTGAATTTTCTGGATTTAAAATTTAATCTATTTAGAAAATTTTCTCTGATTGTTACATATATACATAGTTGAATTCGGTAAAATGGTAATAAAAATTTTATGGCAGTCTATCGATTTTTTTGGACTTTGGGACACTCTTTATGCTATACTAATGTGACGAAGATAGTAAGAAACATAACGTGGGCCGGACTTTCTAATTCAGCCTCGCTTTAACGACCTTAATTAAGTGACGTGAGGCTTTTTATTTACAGAATTTTTTAGTGAGAAAATCATTTGATTAAATTTTACAATGAAATGAATTTGGAAACAGTTCAGCCGACAAGCGTAACTAAAGCCCACGATCTTCAAATCAAATCGCGATTAAACGTTTGTAATTTGGAAATTTAAAGGAAGCAATCTTCATAGAACGACTTTAATTTACATATAATTTATTGCGATCTAATGAAGATATTTTTTTTAGGTTTTATAGATTTTGTTTGTTTGTTCTATTATCACAATTGCACTTATATGTACCTACATATATTAGAAAAATTAATATACTTCTAATAAAAACATTTAAAGAAAACCGCAGTCATCGCAATCATTAACTTTCCCTTTCCACCTGCCTTCAGGGAGACTTCTGCCTTGGAGCACGATTTTTCAGGTGCTCATATTTTATTTTGTTTTGAGTCAACAAATAAATATAGACGACTGAGCTGTTTTTATGTTTTCCAGAAAAATGCGTTTGAAGTTTTGCAATGTGTGTAGAGCGCGCTGACCGTGGCGAATTTAAACACGTTCAAAGTCCCGAAAATGATCTAATTTCAAAAAATCCTTCTACATATAATTAATTATTCCTATAGTATATTTAATATACTATACATATTTGTGCAAAATGGTTTCCTTTTGAATAGCCACCTAATTTATTTTCAAAATTTCGCTTTATCTATCGCAAAATTTCTAAAAAATGTACTTACATAATTACATATCAAGAAATACCAAGTTCCGAAGAGGATTTGATTTCTTTCGGAACTTAAAGTTACCTATAATTTTTAAAAATGAGTTTTGACCATTATGTTTCGTAAATTGCAAGGCATTACAAAAATTAGAAAACTTTCTTGCAATACACTTTCAAAAAAACATTCTCGAGATACTATCTCAAATTTGACAGACGAAAAAAGATCACCCAATACTACATACAGTTAAAAATCCCTTCCTTTTCTAGCTTCTAGAATTTTCAATTTATTATTCTCACTTATAAATTTAGATTTTAAACAGAAAATTTAGAAGAAATTGTAGTTCTCCAACAAATATGTTGAAATAAATCGTTGGTTTTTCTTATTTTATGGCAATTTCGTAATTTCATAGCCTGCCGGATTCGCATCACTTGCTCTATATCGATCAGACTACCTAAACTCAATTACGAGATAAATCACAATTAAAAATAGACAGCAAAAATAAAGAGAAGACTTTATTTATACAAACAATTTTAGCGTCGGAACTCGGAAGACTTCATGTGCTAAAAGCTTTTAGTACACTGCCTTAGGAAACTTTTTCAGTTTACCCCTTTCGGTTCTAAACTGTTTTCTCTCTGGACCAGCAGAATGAATGTTTTCTGTCTTAAAACACGAGCATAATAGTAGTGCATGTGCAACAAATGCATTGATCATCTCTGAGAAGATCAATCGATTGATCTGCCGCGCTCTGAAGATCAAAAGTTGCCGTCACCTGCTCTTCATCCAATGGTTGCTGGTGGCCGAACGCTGAAGTAGTCTTCGATGAGATTCCGCCGACCGCGGACGACGATATTTTTTTCTATTCGACGATCAGTCAGCGATCGACCTGTGAATAATTCTCTAATTCCTCAGCATTTTTGTGTCGGTTCCTCGTTCCAGAATTCTTAAGTGAATCGAAATGCGATCGAGTTGATTGATTTGTGGCTCCTCAGACAGGTGATCTTGATGAATTGGCATTTTGCACTTGAAGTGATCAACCTTCGAGGGAATTTTAATTTTGTTGTGAACCAGTAAATTTGAGCGAAGTTAATTGATCTCCGGTTGTGACGCAATAGCATTTCAGGTGTTTGACTTCGGTGAGAAATTTCATTGTGAGATTTAGATTTTTTTCAAAGAAGTGTCAACAAAATAGTGCAAGATGATATGAAAATTACTTACGAATTTTTAGCTCCGGTGAATCTCCGTGGCTATCTGAACTTTTGTTTTTTTTGCCGGGGTACAACTTTGAGAATTGTTTGTGACTTCATCGCTGTGGATAACTTAAATAAATTTGCGCGGGATCACAGTGTTCAAGGTTTGTGAATATTGTATAACTTTTAATTATACACTTTGATCACTTTTAGCAGTTTATTTTAAAATCAGTTGAATAAATTATATTCTGTGGTATATTTTGCGCATGCTCAAATTACTTCTGTATAAATGGTTTTGTTGTTAACCATGCGTGAGGAGATCGTGTACGTTTTGCAAGGCAATGTTGATCTTATCATTATCTTGCGTTTTTTGTTTACTGTAGACGACTGATATGTAGATCAGTCATCGCTCTAGAATAGTAGTTCACTCACTACTGTTGATTATTATGAACATTCAACAATTTGGTTTTTATGCGCGTGACATTAAAAAATATTTTAGGGCATAAATACAGCGATATGATCGTTCTTTACATTGTGTTTTTAGGCTACGATCGACACTCATACTTTTCGAAAGAACTGCATACTGCGCAATTTATGTATAAAGAATGATATTTGTTTTTATAGTCAACCTTATTAATTTACCACGCAGGTTTGAGCATATTAAAAATGCAAAGCTGCTTTGATTGTCGATTTTAATTTACAATAATTATATTAGTAATATTTTTAACAAATAATCGTAATGAAATATTGGGAAATAAAGTCGAGGAAGTCAATGCTCAGAATCCGAAATACCTTGGCAATATTTTCAAATCAAAATGCCTCGACCGTGGAAACGTACGCCAAGTTACTGAGCGCCTATTTCAATGAGTTTAGCTGCCTCATTCGTTGATCCACAATTTTAATAATGCTCAATTAATTGCTAATGAACTGAAACACATTGGAATGCGTAGATACAGTCGCACATATTGATCAAAAAAATATTTTAAATTCATAATAAGTGCTTTGTGGTGTTTTGATTAAATGTTTTAAGTCGTTGTCCTAGAAATTAAATTCATTTGATACAACATTAAAATAGTTCACTGGCAAGCAAAAATTTATGGTCACTTGGCATACAATCATTTTGCCGTAAGTATTTCGAGGTGTAAGCAATCAAAAACTTCTTGAACATAAGAATTCTAAAAATTTAATTGAACTTGAATTGTCAAAGGAAAGGAAAAAGGCATTTTTTTGTACTTTACCTACTACAACTGACGTGTTTTTAACTTTGGTATTTGAAATTGTATTTTCAATTAATAAACATGAAACTAGTTTATAAAAACAATGTCCAAATCATGTTTATAAACAATGAAAATTAATTCATTATTGTATTTTTCTGTTAAAATAGAAACAAATGAATCAACATTTTTGAAATATAAATGAGTTCTTTAGAATCTATAGTTACGTAATCTTATCCTCAACTATTAAATTATAATAAAGTTTGTAGTTTTAAACAATATCGTTCGCAATTGCTGTACAAAATTGGCTATAAACCAAAATAATCTAATTCAGAACAAAATGAAATTTTACTGTAACGATAACTGAAGAGTAGTTGGAAAATTTAACGTTGGACTTTAACGTAAAATGAAAAAGTAATTCAGATAATAAAATTAAATCTCATTTATCACGTCAACAGTGATAAATTGCAGGTAAAAAGAGTTACTCGGAGACAAGTGGGAGACGAGAACTAGGTTAAATAAACGTGAAGCCATGGAGATCATGTGTTGTTCAAAAACTACATAAAACGACAAAAACGACACACAACTCTGGCTCCGGATAAATGTGTTAACTGTTCCGACCCTCACAAATGCGAGTAGTAAAGAAACTAGTTCACTTCTAGCTCCATCCCGATATGGTTCGGGGACATCTTATCAAAATTGCAATTTACATAACGCAGTCGGCGACAAAAAGTGTTCATTTTCTGGCCGATAAGTGTTGATCGTTGTGCAGTCGGAAACTCCGAAGTCGCGTTCTAAAATCAACGACAGCTTTCAAAATGAAGTAGCGATAAAAACGACACAAAAAAGCAACAAAATTACCATTCGACGAATATGAGGAATTATTTAATTAATTTCCATTTTGTATGAAACGACCGCGAAAAACCGTCTGGATTAGACCAATCCATTGATTGGTATCGCATTTTGAGTACCGTTATCCGGAAGGTGCGAAATTTCCTTGTCGCGTGCAAGTTTATTCGTTTCGATGCCCAATTAATTAGTGCCAATTTGAGATAAAGATAATCTGACTTATGATATTTTGCTTGGTGGCGTTGTTCATTTATGAGTTCTTTTTTAGTTTTGTGCTGTCGCTGCTTTCGGAAATTCAAGTTCAAAAACATAGACTGCACTCAACCTTTGTCCCAGATACAAGATCAAGGTGTTGAATGGCGTCCAAATGCCAGTGAAGATAATCGTAATTGGATACTTTGGAACAAATATCGAAGTGTAGAAGCCTGCGGCGGTTATAACCAATTTACAGCCAGCGTGACGCCTCGAGCCAAAGTACATAACCCGATCGATTTGATCAGATAGTGCGAACGATCGAAATCGGATCTTATCGTTGCATAACACAATAAACTAAATGACAAAAATAAAAAAATGTTCAATATGAAAGACTCAAAATTTCCTCCAATTCGAAGGGAATCGACGGCAATTGGAACAGATGTTGCGGAAGATGATAAGTGCTTTTGGGCGTCAACTGATAATCGTGTTTATTGACGACCATTTACGATAATTAATTACGAGCATGGAATTCACATGAGGCCGAGTTCGTGTTTTTTATTTAGTGTTCAAATTCGGTGTAGATTACCCAGTACCCACACAATTACGCAATACAATTGACACAAATTGTTAATGAGTTTAGGGTTTTATAGGCCTCGGCTCATTGATTAACACATCCGAAATGCGGGGCAAGTGATAAAATGATTTTACGTATAGATAAATATTCGTACTTAGAAAAATTGATGGGATGTATTGCAACAGCATTTCTTTTACAAATGATTATACTATGGTTTCTGTTTAAAAAAAAACATTGTTAAGACAGTACTAAAAAATTCACACGAAATCACCCTCGCTTCTTACACCTTCAACTTACGTAGAATTTTGTGGCTGCTTTCCACCTCAAGCCTCGCCTCAAGCTGTATCAAAACAAAGCATTTTTAATGAGATGAAAAACAAAATTCTTCAGTATTCAAATGTAGGTACTTTGTTCGTGCACACAATGTATTAAAGTAACCGGATCCTTTTCATGATGCTCCAACTGAAAACATTCTCGATTAGGCGAAAGACCTCTTAAGAACAACATTGGAAAAGTTCCCTCTGCACAAGTTCCCAAAAGGGCATTTAATTTATTTACAAAGTTCTACACACTCCTCCAATATTTGCCCGGGTCTCCCTTCCATCCCGTCCATGGCCAACGATCACGTACGTTTTTCATATACCCTCAATGTTTACTTTCATTTTGCGCCCCATTCGAATTTGATTTCATTCCCAGAACACAAAACGCTTGCCAAGGAGCCCTGAAATAGACGCGGAAAAGATTTCTCCGCCAATCCAAGGAGGAAAATCTTGGATGGGCCGGAACGTGTGCGATGATAATCGCGAGATATCTTGATATGATTGCGTTCATAGCGTCGTCAGCTTGCTTCCATGCCATGCTTGCAACGCGAGAAGCTGTGCTTCCAGATCACTGCAATTGCCATAAATATCTGGGGATGAATCTTAAATTGAAAAAAAATAAATAAATAATAATTCCACCTACACGATCGATCGGCAGCTGTGTAATTAATTTGAATATGATCAGTTAATCGGAGGGGAAAGGGGCTGATCTGTGTTCGCGCAAGTTAATTACATCCGACTCGGCTTGCTGCCACATTTTGCCGACGGCCACGGTGCAGCCGCAATCTGTTTACACTATGTTGGGCACATCTGTATGATTTTGTCGAGGCTTGATGAAGTCAATTGATTCAGCGCCCAACAAAGCATTCAAAATGGCTCATTTTGAACTTAATGCCCTCCTGAAGTCTGGTTTTTGTCTCATTCTGACGGGAATACAGGGCCTTTTATATGCTATGTTTTGTTTGTCAATCAAAAGGGCTTAAAGGGTTGATACGAATTGTATTTGAGTATGCAGTTATTTGACAGCCATTTGGGAGTAATATAATGGGTGACATTGTTTTAACGTACCATTAAAAACCAAAGGTTATTGCAAAAAACTTAACAAAGTTGGAAAATAAATTAAAACAATCAAATGAATTTGTACTTAGTATTTTCTAAGAAACGAAATAAATTATTAAAACTTAGGTACAAAAGATATAAAACAAAAATGATTCGTCTCTGAAATTCCATTTTGAAATTAACCAGAAACATGCAAGTTTCGAATTAAAAAATTCCACTTTGATTTAGTGTCGACTATTCAAAGTTCAGTTAAGCATTATTTCTAAGAAGCAGTTATTGTTTTTGCGGAACAAACAAAATAACTTTTGACTTGAGCTAACGATGAATCAGCAATAGATTTAAGGAAGGTGAGCAAATACCTACATATATTTGAACGTGGCCAAAATATCGCAAACCTGAGCAGGTAAAATTTTGTATCAGCAAAAAAAAAAAAAAAACACTGTTCGAGCGAATAAATATTTAGATAATTAGTAATCATCTGGATGTATCCAAGTATCCGGAAATAAATAAATTTATCGCAAGATCAGTCGTTTCCATGTGTGGATTATGATCATAATACGAATTTTATATGTCCTCCTCAACAATCGACCCAAGAAAACGCTCGATGTAAATTCTCAGAGTAATTTTCTGGTTTCGCTTCTACCAAGACTGGCACTGTGACATGGTCCACCGTCTAGAATAGAAATGACCATCCTATTTACCCGCAGGAGTCGCTCGATCATCGTCATTAGGTGACTGGTACAAGGTAAGCGAGAAGTGAACTGATCTCGAGTTGCTTTCAGACTCAGTGCATTCCACATTTCTGGGTGATCGTGGGTGGACACCGAATGAATGAACATGTTATTTGGCCGGTTTTGGTTGTACTAAAGTTAAGTAATGGATAGACAACAGTAATTATGAAGAAATTTTGAAATCACATTTTAAACCGGAAACAAAACTATTTGATTGTGCATCGAATGCGCCTTATATGTTGTAGAGCCATAGCTAATGATTGACATCGTTTTCCTGTCACGGTGCTTGTCTTGTAAAATGAGGTCCGCGAAAGAGAAAATTATTGGGTGTCTATAAAATTGTTTGATTCCAAATATAAAGAAGACACTACAAACCCACATGTTTCTTCCGAACTGGGCATTTAGCACGGGAATCATATATATTTAAATGTAGTTGCTGGGATTGTAATGTAATGAAATAATCGTGAACACAATATTTTAAAAGGTTGGACTTCATTTCCACACTTATGACATTGAGATAGAACTTGATCCATCATAGTAAGTCAATAACATCCACCTAATGGGTCTCACGCATCCTAGATCTAAGCAACTTCCGATACCAAGAATTTTCCACCGTTGAAGATGATAGCAGTTCACACGAATATCACTCCTTAATAGCACGCGACTTTCACTTGTATCTACCTCAACTGCACTATTTGAGGAGAAAAGTCATCACAATCTATCAGTTCTTGCCAAGTTGGGTTGTCTATTTACGGGCAAATGGAATCCAAAAGTAGTACTACCAACGTTGGCTTTAGATGAAACATGAACCCCCTATAAGTACCTTCACACACTGCTGATGCGAAGATGCCTCTGGAATTTAAATGCTCCACTGCCGGTTAATGTTACCTTTTATAGATGCCAATGTATGGAAAAATGTTCCACATAACCTCAAACTATCGAATTTCATCGATGCACAGAAACGAGCCCCAATGTTGGAGTTGTGTTGTGTTTCATTTTTCTGTATCTTGTTTTTTTTTTCTTTTCTTAAAACCATTCAGTTCATGAGTTTTGATGGTTTTACGCTTTCATCGTTTGCCTCCATTTCTGTAATTGCCGGGGAGTTGCTCTGGGTTTGTGCCTTTTTCCTCTTGGTAGGGCGCAACCGCAACGTATTTAATCCCAGATTTACTTCAATGATTGATGGATGGACTTCGTCCCATTTGAAATGAATTTTAATGCGACAACGTTCTACGTAATAATCATTGGACATGTGCTCTTATTCTCGTTTGAGAAACTGTTAAGTCAAGTTGATTGATAATATTTAGTATGTATGTATGCTGAATGGAACATTTTAAGCTACCATTTGACATAGTTTTGTAGGAGAATTTGTATTGATGGTTATACATAATTGACGGAACTGTTCCCGGATTATAATACTTAATGACTATCGGATATAGAAAACGTAGGAAATGGACACATATAAATCACATATAATTTTTAAAGTAACAGACTAAATCAAAAAAAATAAGTTTACATAAAATGTGGATTAACAATGAATTCGTTCAATGAAGAGTACTTATGTGCAATTATCAAAAATCGCCCCGTTTTAATAACCCATAATCATTCAGTAAAATCATTTTATTGATTTTCATCAAGTTTTTATCAGAGTTTACAATTCTTCGTTTTCTTCCAATTACAGATCAATCAAGAAGGCGCCGCCAGATCTCTTGTAATCACATCAGCACATATTGAATGAGACAAGAAAAACCAAGCTGAAATAAGGGCGCACTGTATACCAAAATAGTAACCGACAGATCATTTGATTGGATCAGTCTGTTCCGATCTTTTTTGCGATCGCGATTGTCGCCAATGAACCAGTCTGGCCCAGCGCAAGCCATAAGCCCACAACCAGGACTCATTCGATCACAGTCAGAGGCAATGACTTGAGGGAAAATGATCGTTGATCTTCATATTTTGCATTGAAGGGACAAAAGCAATGTTACCGGAAAACAATTGAATTGCTGTATACGGGAAACTGGTTCGTTAAGGACAAAAATTCGAATGACAGCAAAGACAAAACACGAACGCTATTCAATAATGAATGGCCCAGCAAGTATTATTGGGATCAATCAGAAGAGAGGTCTTCAATTAAAAATGGCCGTCATAATGTATACGAAGATCGTAAACGAGTTTCCCGAAAAAGGAAGCCATTAGCCGCGGGCCTGAATTGCAAATGAGCTGTTAACGAAAACTCAATTTATTTTGAATTTGCAATTGGATTTTTGTATACGCTATTTGACTAATTGGACATCCAAAATAAAACAAATTGAACTTTTTTGTTTAGATTCAGTGTTTTTGTGAATAAGTATAATAAACGAAATGTCTCATTACAACTCTCCAAGACGAAAAAGGCGTGCTTCAAATGATGACTGTTGCAGTAGTGTTAGTTTAGTAAAATCTATGCTTCACATTTTTAATGTTGCATTTGTGGTGAGTATTGTTTTAATTAAGCCTATTCAAACAAAAGAAGTATCGAAATTTCTAACTACTGAGATATGAAAAATTTTTGCCTACAATATCAATAATAATGTACAAAATCTACCAATAAAATTTAACGTTCTAAGAAATTGTAAAAAAAAAAAAATATTCCAAGTGTGAATTTTGCATACGCTATATACGCACAATGTTTAATCAACATTAACTTTTATCTTAATGTTAATCTTCAGGAAAAAAATTTGAATGCTGGCAATCTGAGCACGTCTTTGATCCATATATAAAAACATAAAAGTCAAAATCCACTGACTGAATGATTTGATCACTGCTCAGTGGTCCTTGCACAGGAGTTTCCTACACATCCTATGATGCGCACTAAAAAAGGGTTTTTGAAAATTCGCCTCCTGCTAGCTTCATATGATTTTCTTTTCGATTTTATCATTTGATTTCACTGGTTTACAAATTTCGGTCAACTTTTTGAGCCGAGAGGAAACTCGAATGGAAGAACGGGCAGGGAAGAATTTGGGGCGCTGAATTCGAATTCGTTGTCAGTTTGTCGAAATTGGCTCAGTTTTTTTACTCGAAAATATAACAGTTTGTACATACTATACTATATATATACTATATGACATTTAGTAAAGGCATTATCACGAAAACTATAGCCATTAAAAATGAACGGACTCTGCAAATTCGGATTCAGCATCCAAAATTAGCCTCGCTTTGACTCAGAATGGCTCTGATTAGAGCTATATATATATAAGGGATACTGATAATGATAAAAAATAGCCTATAGATCAAGTTCGATGAATATCAAGTAAGAAAGGGGGATGGGCATTTTTGTATGAGAACCAACAAGGATGATACATATGTCATTCCATATGCTCCTTATTCCTTATTGTTTCTTTGAGGTATTTGCTTTTGGTTTATTATTTTCAATAATAAACCTATGTAATCGAACACGAAAAAAAAAATTATAACCCCCCCTGAAATTTTGTCAGTTTACGTTTTGAGATATGTAGATTTCAAAAAACAAATAAAAAAAAATCCGTCCGTCCGCCGTCCCCCGTCCGCCGTCCGCCGTCCCCCGTCCACCGTCCGCCGTCCCCCGTCCGCCGTCCGCCGTCCAGGCTTTTTCTCGGAAACTACTGGAGATAAATTAATTAAATTTGGTTCAAAAATCAAGTGACATCTGACAACGGTCCTAACAGCTCGTGGGTCCGATCGACGTATTTTGAGGGGGGGAAATTGAGGAACCAAATATTGAAAAAATCATATTTCCGAAACCGTTCAAGCTTTTTTCATAAAACTCGGAATATACAATGCTCTAATATTACTCAATAGAACACATTTTATTGTATGAATTTATATCAATTGGTTTTTGAGTAATAGAAGTTTGAAATTTTTAATCTCCATAAATTATTCCATTTCTTGGTGGATCAAAAAACGTGAAATCATTTCACATGATCACTACTGCCATCTAGCCGTGACTTGAAAAATGTCACATTTTTTGGAAATAATAAACCGTTGTGTAAAATTTGCAGTGTTTTATTTGGTGGTATATAAGTTTCCAATATTTGGAAATGAATGTTTCTTTGAGGTATTTGTAAACTCTTATTGATTTTATATTAAGGAACAATTGCATGCGCAAAGGTATTTGTAAATTTTTATTGATTTTAATAAGGAACAATAATGCACGCACACCACAAAAATTTATATCAACTCTTTTGTGGATACAAGTTAATGCGCTATTGGGCACCCCGTCAGTTTTAAACTCGCTAAGAGTTTTTTTTTGCTAGTATCAGTATGTTTTTTGAAAGCAACCATTATTATTAAGTAAATAATTTTTCCATAAATGTTGAAATAAAATAAATTTGAATAAAACGAAGCAGTTGCTATTCGTTCACGAAACCGATTGCAATTTTTGCTCTCTTTATTTTGGGTCAGTTAAAATTAAAAATAAATTTCGTGATTCCAACTTTACCCTACAAATATTTGAGGGGTTTGAGAAACTGGAAAATTCGAACTGCTGATGTTAGGTTTAGGGGGACCATCTTCTAGGATTTTACCATTATTTTGCATAGTTTTAGAATAGGGTCATGAAAACTATAGAACAAAAGCCTGCCTATTCACTTTCTATGGTGTTTTGGACTCGTCAAGGAATGCTGCGATTGAAATTTATATCCGAACTTTTTTCATTCTTTACAAAATTGTTAAAAAACTCACTTTTCCCGGTTCGCGATATTATTCGGATGCCATTTTCTCCGGAACTAGAGTTTTCCCAGAATTCACATGATAAGCCATCGACGCGTTTGGTTGTCAGCTACAAACAACTAGTTTTTTAACAAAATTGCTTGGTTCAATTTTCAGTAATAGCCTTCAAATCGAAAATTTGGCAGTGTCACTTTTTAGTTTTTTCTATATTTTTCTTGAACTAGATGGCTGATTATGATTTTCTGGCCACCATTTGAAAACTTAGTTCAATACCGATCGACTGATTCATATACGGACGCCTTTCATTGGATTTTAGTAGAGATATTATATTTTTAAAAAAGTGCATCTGGCTCTATTCAAAAGTCCATATCTCGATCAAATTTAAAGAAATCTTAAAAATGTTAACGGATTCTGCAAGCCGCACTTATCCCCGAAAAATAGAGGTATAAACGACAGAAATCGGTTCAACTTTTGTACAAACAAACTATTTGAGGTAGGCAATTTTTCATGAATTTCATGAAAATTAACCGTAAATTTTGGAGGGCTATAACTTTTCAACGGACGGTTCGATTTTAATATATAAGGTACCGTTGGAATGGTCTTGATAAGTAGCCTCGGAAAACACTATAGCTGAATAGTTTTCTACACCCACCTTTGGGTTATATTGGAAAAACTAAAAATTTGGCCAAATTTTCAAGTGGCCATATCTCGGGTTGTAGTGGGTGGATTAGCAGTTTTAATATATTTTCCCAGTCTATGGCCCAACACCTTTCTAACGATACCCAACAATCATGAATTGAAAGCTTAGTTCTCGATTTCGATTTATTCCTGTATATATAGTGGTGCATTTCAACAACAATCATCAGATCTTCAGATTTTTTGTTTTGCGCACCCCGCGGAGAACTACCGTTCTCCGTGATATCTATAGTTAGTAGGTATATGTATTCAATCTACACAAATAGCAAGAGAACTTCAACTACACACTCGATCATAATTCAATTCTTGAAATTGGACCTATAATAATCGTCTCGGTTTCCTAAGTTCCTTTGCCTAAAACGCCCGCCCACATTAAATCACATTCTAGAAATTTATATTTTTAATCGGTTCCAGAGTAATTAAAAATTAAAACTTTCCAAATTTCAAGATTGGGTAAAACTTAAAAAAGAATCAAATATGTAATTTTTCGGAAAAAATTTGAGGTGTCGAAAGCAGCAAAGTTTAAAGGAATCCAGTTGTTGGATACTCCCAACGAACGAAAACTCCCGAAGCGATCGATGAGTGATGGGGTTATGTTGGCCACCCAAATTAATCGCCGCACGCATCTTATTTGAACCCGTTGAAGCTTGTGGTTGGGATCAGTAAACAAAAAACTAAAAAAGCAAAGCAAATATGCTTGGAAGACCAAATAGCTGCCGGTTGAGCGGTTCAAAATTATATTTTGACTGGAGACTTAACAAGTGAGGCAATTTGGAAGTATTTCGGTCTTGTACTTTACATTGCATGGTTCCCATCTTTAGGTTTTTTATATCGAGCTAATGCTTTCATGCAATTAAATGTACTATATATAACAGCACAAGTTGAAACAAGAATCATTGTTGTGTATTTTTGACACGTGCCAGCAATTATGATTTAATTGTGAACATTGCCAATTGTGAAAATTCGAAACTGTCGGAAGTATTCGTAAGTCGGAAGTAGGAACGAAAATTACCGATTACGAATATGCCTTTTGGAATTTTTTAAATTTATTTCAATGGTATAGACTTTTGCTGCATCAGTTGATCAACTTTAGATAAGCCACCTGAACCCTCTTATCAATTGTTTAAAATACAGAAGTTTGCACAAACATATTAATCATTTTCATAATATATAGATTGCGTTATAATAGGATGGATCATGCACAAATTATATATCACTGTAAGTAGGAAGAACAGGTGCTAGATCGATCTTTATTAGTAAATCAGATCTAACGTCAATAAATCGGTGCACTGATGACATGACTGCTAATTGCTGCAAACAACTACCAATAATTATCTCGGCACCTAACCGAGCGCCCCGTGGGGATATCGGAGCACCTGAACTGGATACCGATTAATAACTGATCCCAATAGTTGTCGGATGGTGGGAACATGGTCACTTGAAATGTGGTCTGACTTGAATGCCGCCAAGTGCGAAAGAATCGTGCAAGAGCAGGCAAGTGTTATGACAAATAGTGTATTTTTATGCAGCTGAAGCGGTTGAGGAGTCCGTGTTATCAGTTATGCAAATCTCGACGACTTGTACCCTTTTGCAAAAAATAAAATCGAGACAAAAAGCGAGTTAAGAATGTGGTCAGCATCACAGCATGACAATCGATTACATAAGTAACGGTATAATGATATTATTTTTATTGTTTTTAAGCATAATAACCCGGGCCGGGGGAGTTTTCATTTAGCTAAACACGATTTATTTTTTTACCATTTGAAATAAGGATATTTTTAGTACAGCATTGACTTCAATAATCTAAATTGAATGATCGAAACAATCAAGAGATTCTTAAGCACTGTCCCATTTATTTTTTTGTATTTATCTATTTATTTATTCTTCCTTCCAGCTCTCTGGTGGAGCAGTTTTAGGTGTTTCTCTTTGGACCATGATTTGGAAATTTCAGTACGTTTCCCTTCTCACAACTTCCGTGTACATCGTGGGAACATTCGCATTCGCTGTAGCTGGAATTTTGGCCATAATTGGAGGCATTGCAGGATGTTTTGGAATTTTCTACGAGCATAGAGCAATGATTTTGTGTGTAAGTTTATCACGTTTAAGTAATTCAGGTTTTTTTCAGTTGACAAAGGTCATTGCTATTTATTTCAATCGAAAATCGCATCTAATTAATAACACTTGAAGGTAGAATAATTGAGATCGCATGAAAATCAGTTACGATTAATAAATAGATAAGGTGCGTGCACTTCACGAATGTTGATGTTTTTCGTGACATTCAGACCTGATCCTTTTGTTTACCAATAGCGAAAATGAAATTCATGCTAGTTTTGGGGTGGCGTGTTTAAATTTTCAATTTAGACAAACAACATTTCACTCGTGATGTAAATATTTGTTCGATGGAAGCAACTGTTTGTTTTCATTGGAACTTTCTGGATATTTATCAATTGATATGGGAGAGTTGAATATTAAATAACTTTAGGCTATTGGTTTTTGTGAGGCTCGCAGAAAAAAAACATGGTTTTATGAACATTGATCGAAACCCATGATCTTTTAATGCAAAACTCAGCTCTTATCTACAATGTAATTCTCTTTCGATAACGTGAGCCTCAGACTGCCATATTAAGTTTGTCCAGACCATACAACAAGTCAACGTGACGTGATAAAATGAAACGATATTAAATAGATCTGACACTTAAGACCGAAACCCAAAGAGCTAAGCACACTCCTTAGTCACGTTCGACCAGATTTCAGTCCAATTCAATTGTCTTCATATTCATCGTTCCTGATCTTCCGCTCGAACTGATGGCAGGTTCACCTTCACTTGTGAAGACACCTAAGATGTGATCACCCCGACGTCTTGACATCAACATCTAAACACCTTTCAAGATGCCAGATGAGCGTGATGTCTTCATAGATGGATTACCGTGGTTCCTGAACTATGTGAAGGATTTAAGACCAGAGGCAGACATTTTTCCGGATTATCTTTTCGTGTTTTGATCATTGAAGTCAGTATAACATGATTGATTCGCCTAAAACTGATCGCAGTACTGATCAACATCAGCGTTTCTTATTATCATTATTCAATGAGATTGAGATTTCCACAATCGGAGAAATTCTTATTTCGGGGAAGTAGGAGGTATATCTTTTTCCATCGATCGGCGATCATTATTTGATTACCTTATCTAAATGTTAGTTTCTCCAATTTTCGAACTCCCCGATTAATCAAACGAACATTTTCCAATATTTGTAGCAAATATGTGATTTAAAAAATATAGCTCTATCAATAATTTCCAAATTTTATTATCACATTTCCGTGCTTATCAAGAAATATGTCAACAATCACGAAACGGGCTATCCAAGTCAAATAAAATTTTTTTGGATTACTTGAAAGTATAGAAAAAAAATGGCACTGACAACTTTTGAGTTTGTTTTTAAAATATCCTGATTTTATCCACTGTAATTAAATGTTTTGTTTGTACTCATCCATTTTTTAGTACACATTCCTTCTAGTCTTAGTCTTTCTACTCGAAGCCATTATTGGAGGTTTGGCCTATGTTTATGAAACACAGATTGAGGAAGAGCTTCGAATGACACTTAATAAAACGTTTTTATCCAGTTATGGAATTGACGATATAAGAACAAATGCAATTGACCGAATGCAACAAAAGGTAACGAATTTGAATTCAGTTTTATTTTATTTATAATTTTATCTACGGTGTTTTTTAAAGTACGGTTGCTGCGGTGCCATACGGTTCGAGGATTGGCGGGAGAGTGAGTGGTTCAAATCAGATTCTAAGGATCTCCTTCGTCCGAACCGAAATCGACTTGTACCTGACTCTTGCTGTATTACATTTAGTGAGAATTGCGGAAGAAGAGATCATCCAAGCAATATTCCTTATACAGTAAGTGATTTGTTATTTCTTTTTAAGATAAGATTGCCTTCACTTAACACTTTTAACTATTTTTAGGGATGCATATATCAAATGAGTGATGAACTGCGAAATCATTTAACAATAATCAGCGCTGTCGGCTTAGGTATTTGTCTAATACAAATCATTGGACTAATTCTATCCTGTTGTTTGTACATAAAACTAAAAGATCCTCCAGATGATTGACAATTACCTGCGGCTCGTGACTACGACTCTAGTTTCATGAGTGATTTTACACATGAGCCGCAATTACCTGATACAGGACATTCGTCTGCTGATGGTATTAGCTTGATTTACGGACAGGATACATGTCCCATACATTCAAAGAAGCGAATACGATTCGCGACCAATTCCAATGGCCATTACGAGTCAACCAGTGACGGTATTTTCCCACAGGACGTTAGCCTTTAAGGATAAAACCTTTCGCCATATTCGTCACAATAATTATACTGCAATGTGATATCATTTTAGTTTATGCAACATATTACTTAATTAATTTGCGATAATTTATAGTTTATTGCAATTACCTCAGTTTTATTTTTTACTTTAACAAAACCACGTTCCATTAGAAATTGCTTTTAATTATTTATTTGCGATTAGATGAAACCAGCAATTTGTAAATACATATTATATTTAAAAATATTATAATTTTTTTTATCTTCATGTAATTATTACAAGTCGTCAAAAACAATTTTCTTTCGAAATAAAATGTTAAAAACTTTGTAATGTGCTATTTACCTAATGACAAAAAATACTTGTGTATAGTTTGTTTAATAAAAACTTCAAAGTATCGTAGAATAATATTTACAAAGCAGCCAATCAGAATATATCGTGTATAAAAAAATATTTCACACGAAACAGCGGTGGATTTATAGCCTTAACATCGCCACCGCTAGCGAAATCGCGTCAGTCTGCGCTTAGCTTAATGTAAACCATTACTCCTTTATTTTACCGCCTAGAGAGCTCGTTGCAGTCTCAAACTGAAGAGATCAACAAACTGAACAAAACGCAAAAAGAAATTTTGAAAAAGACGGATTTTTTTTGAAATTATGTTATGACCATTTGAAAAAACAACTGAGCGACGAACGGAGCGACGTCAAGCTAAAATTTTCCAGATGGTGTAATGCCAAAATTTGCAATTTTTAAGTCCCGCTATGGCGCTATAGGTGGATTTCGAAGAAAAATCTGCCTATTGAGATGTATACCATGTCACGACTTTCGAAAAATTCTTTCAGTTTTTCGTTTCATGCCTCCCTGAGTACGAAACCATCCCCCGTTCGAAAGTATAAATATATAGCAAAAAAAAACTCTTAGCGAGTTTAAATCTGACGGGGTGCCCAATAGCGCATTAACTTGTATCCACAAAAGAGTTGATATAAATTTTTGTGGTGTGCGTGTATTATTGTTCCTTAATAAAATCAATAAAAATTTACAAATACCTTTGCGCATGCAATTGTTTCGTTGAGGTATTTGCTTTTATATGGTGGTATAAAAGTTTCCAATATTTGGAAATGAATGTTTCTTTGAGGTATTTGTAAACTCTTATTGATTTTATATTAAGGAACAATTGCATGCGCAAAGGTATTTGTAAATTTTTATTGATTTTATTAAGGAACAATAATGCACGCACACCACAAAAATTTATATCAACTCTTTTGTGGATACAAGTTAATGCGCTATTGGGCACCCCGTCAGTTTTAAACTCGCTAAGAGTTTTTTTTTTTTGCTAGTATCAGTATGTTTTTTGAAAGCAAACCATTATTATTAAGTAAATAATTTTTCCATAAATGTTTTAATAAAATAAATTTTAATAAAACGAAGAAGTTAAAATTAAATGTATACATATTAACACGCTAGCGGCCGTATTTTTGAAGATATTGGAACCAATTAATATTAGTATGTTATTTCTGGCGTTAATAGCTTGGTTAAGTTCGTTAGTGAGTAAAATCGGTCCAAACGGGTGGCCGGGGGAGGGGTTGAAATTTAAAAAAATAATATTTCAACCCCTATTAAGTATAGAGAGAAACTTTATTTGCATAAATTAGAGTATTCTCTATGAGGCTGACTGTAACACCACCGAATTAGGGGTTGGGGGTACGAGTGGGGATGGGAGTGGAAATTTTTCTAAACCACGTCTTGTGGGGTATCGTTACAAAAGTCTTCATGAGTAGTTTATAAATCGATAACTAGTTTCTCGATTTTGAAATAAATTACCCCAATAAACGCAAGCAAAACACTTAGAAATATACCTCACAATCAGCTTGTAGGCATGCCGAAAGGATTTTTCTATTTGGATCTGAAATGAAAACAATTTCAATTTCTCAAATGAGAAAGAAAATCGTAAATAACAAACAGCAAATAATGTTGCTAGCATCAGCCTAGAAAAGGAATTGTAGGAGCGAATAAAACCGGTTCCAGGGATATGCAAAAGAACATTCAAATAAGTGTCTGAGATAAAATTAAGTTTCTTTTCATTTTTCAGTGTATGTAGTGACATCTATTATGCTGCACAGAAAGCCACCTGAGTCTTCTTCTGCAATTCTCCTTAAAATCGCTCCGTCCCATTACCCCTGGACATTTGCATATTGTCTGTGTTCCGAGGTTTCCCTAAGGTCCAAAACACGTGCGAGCTTCGGCCGGTTTAGTTCAAAGCCTTGAGGAAAGCCTGTGTGTGTATGGGTACTTTTAATTGCGAGTTTCGTAGGCTCTCGGTACTAAAATATAAAATAGAGTAGATCAGACTACCAGAGCAGTACTAGTGTTAGCAAATGTAGTAAATAATCAGTTATCAGCATAATATTATGGCGACTGGTTTTGACGACGGCTAACTTTCGTTGAAAAGCTCTGAATTTTCAGTTTTGAAATTTGAAAATATCTTACGTTCTTAGTAACGTCATGTGTTTATTTACCTTGCCCACTCATAGGCAGTTCCTAATTTTTGTTGATCATTTTAAAATTTTTATTTATGGAGATCTACTAAACGTAAACCCAAACAAATTCTATTTTCTAATTTTAAGATATGTATATTGTATAGCCCCATATGTAAGAAAGACGTAGGTACAAATATATGTAGGTATGTATCTAAGAATAAGTCAAAATTAAAATTTCAAAAGAACATAATAAATACCGAAAGTAAATAATAGGAAAAAACTCAAAAGGACCGTGAGCGGTATCAAGTTTGCCGGCTAATATTTTATTCTTAATATTTTCTTTTTCTATGAGTGCATATTCATTATTACTTCAACTGGACCGAGAATCAGTGGCTTTCACTAACTCAAATAATTTAATTCAAATACCTACCCTATTATAGGGCATAGGCTATAGTTCATATTAGTATAGTCTTTAAATTGTTTGGAGTGAAAGGCCATTTATTCTAATATCGTAGTGCAACGTTATTTCTTCGCCTTTGGGAATAAACTTCCATCTTTTCGTAGCGTCAATGAACTTATTACTATGCAAGGCTATGAAATACGTGTGTTTGTAATTTGTATTGTTTTTGCTTGTATAAATTGAATCGCATTTTCAATTTCATCTTTTTCGATTATTTCACATTTTCACCAACATATTTCATAATATACAATATACTCCTCGGCTGATAGATCACGCCAAGCGAGAACACCGAGCAAATCGCAATAGCACTCCATACGCCATTTTGTTGTGTTGTAATCAGGGACTGAAAATAGCCATTATTTTCGATTTTTCAAGTAAAAATATTATAGGGAAAAAATGATCTGATTTTGCAATGAAGTGGACCAATCTTACTGTCAACAAGTAAAATTTCGGTTTCTGGCGAAATTTTGAGAATTGTAACCAATAAAATAAAAGTTACACATTAATGGTTATTTTCGATTTATATTTTATTGGTTATACATAACCATTATTTCATAATTTAGTTATTTTGGTTATGAAATAAGAGTTTCGCCTGACTTTTATAATAACTGTTAATAAATAAGGGTTTTAATTTTTTTTATTTTTGTGGTTATTATTCTGGTTTCTTTTCACCTTCCAATTATGAATATATTAGAGCGGTTAGTACTCTCGCCGCGCTCCTAACCCCTTGTATTCTCGTATAAAATCACATTCAAACGTAAACTAGTTAATGGCCCACCCTGTACATTTTGAGAAAACCAAGATAGAATAGCCACAGTGATGAAGAAATGTTAATATATAACTAAATTTAATGCCATCTATGAGAATCATAAGTAAACAGAATGACAGCTAAGCTATAAGGGAAAACAAGTTCACTCTCTCTCCCTGAAGACGTGAACGAAGGAAGACGTCTTGTCTTGTCTGGTCTGAAAATGTATATTTAAAACTTAAACGAAATAAGTGCAGGAATTCAAAGTAGTTGAGAAATAGAAAGGTAAATAAACAATAACTATGTATTAACTTGAAATGAAAAAAGAAGTTAAAACAATATAAAGAAACTTTAACAAGAAAAACTCGTACAGAGATCACCAAGCAATGGGTTATCGGTGCCGATCTCAAGATGATGAATTACCTTCTAGGACAACAAGGTGGGTACACCAAATACCCATACTTCATATGTCTATGGGACTCTAGAGCTAAAAACCAACATTGGGTGAGAACAGTGTGGCCTCTTAGAAATCATGATCGTTGGAGAAAAAAACATCATCACAGAACCTTTGGTTGACAGAAACTAAATCATATCAAACTTGGATTAATGAAGCAGTTCATCAAAGCGTTAAATACAGGTGGAGGATATTTCAACTACGTGTGTAAAATAAAAGCAGGTATATTTGATGGACCACAAATCCGCAAAGTCATACATGACCAGAAATTACAACACTCGAACGATACCGAGAGAGCTGCGTGGTCATCGTTCTGTATGGTAGTGCAAAATTTCCTTGGAAACTATAAAGCTCGTATGATGAACTTGTGGAAAATATGCTCACTGCTTTTGGTGCACTTAGTTGTAATATGAGCATCAAATTACACTATCTGCACAGTCATTTAGAGCGGTTTTCAGATGATCTTGGAGATGTAAGCGAGGAACAGGGTGAGCGTTTTCACCAGGAAATTCGCACAATAGAAGAATGGTATCGTGGACGTTAGGATGTACATATAATGGCGGACTACTGTTGGAGCATCCAGGGGGAATGTCGAAACTCATTTCGACATCGCAGGAAAGCACTGAAACGAGGATTTAACGACATGATAAATAGTGGTTAGATAGATATAGACGCTTCTTGGAAAACAAAGTGCTCGATCCATCCAAATTGTTTTTTTCCGCACTTCGTTGTGATCGCGTTACATTCTTCTGTTGTCCTGGCAGAAAAGCGTTTCTTAAGAGTGGGGGATAACGTAGTATTTTGCCCATGCCTACTGACATTTCATTTTATTTTGCGTATGCCTGCTAACGGTGTTGTGTTATGTGTAGAAGTCTACATATTTAAAATCGATGCTAAAAACATAAAATATTTTTAGAATAGGTAGGTAGGTCAAATCCTCTTAATCGGTGAAAATGCTTTATCTAAGAAACTAGAGCTGATAGAGAAAAACTGAAAGCATATTTGAAATCAGCGGCGTCCCAAATATAGTTAAAATCAGTTCAAAAATTAAAGGCACCATAATCACTGTTCCCCAGTGTTATGTTTGCAGGAATTTTATGAAGACGATTTTCAACAAAGTTCACAAAAATGACAGTTTGTCAAATTAACCTGAAGTTGCCTACAATCTCAACGATGAGAATTTTAGAAATTTCCCATGATCTGTAGAGTGATCTTGATAGAATGGAGGATTAGCGCTTTGTATGGACATCTGTATATGACATTAAAAAAGAACGCACCTATAGTTATAGGCCTAATGAACGAGCATCCTCGTTTCTGCACCGCAAGGTCAGTTAATTCACGCTCAAACGCTATTTTAGAAACATCGTTCCGTTTTTAAAAAATTTGTGTGACTATCTGAACAAAATTCAGACGTCATGGGAGACCGAGATCTCTCGTTCGCGGAATTAATTAAATACGAATATAAAATATAAAAGGCGGCCGAGGAATACATATATATTAACTTTTATTTTACCATAAAATTAAAAAGAAACTGTAATTAAGATAACAAATTGTGTTTTGTTGTGATACAGAACTGAACTATTACACATTCATATTCATTGCACCGAAAAAAAACCGGGTAGGTCCACCAATTATGAAACAAAAGGATTGGTTTTGATGTCAAATAATTATTAGTTTCTATCTATATAAAACATAATATTTCGTACCGAACTGTTGATCAAGTCGAAATGAAGTTGAAACATAAGTTGTTTAGAGTAAACGACCAGCACAATCGCTAGCTCCACATTTGCAATACAAAACCTTGCCAGGGATAGAACCTACTACGTAATGATAGTTCCATGTCAGTTCTGTGCCAGCTCGTATTGAATGCATCGCAAACAAAGCTACCCAGGGAAAGCGGAGATCATGTGTGTCGACAAACACGCTTTGAACAAACATGTTTGGCGAGCAGGAATGCTAAAATTATTATGTTCTCAATTCGAAATTCAAATTAGAATACTATACTTACATTAAAATATCTTGCAATATTTCCCACTCTTTTAGCATCCATAACATAGCAATGTTCTTTTTTTCCAAATAATTTTCTAGTGCCGCTATAATATTAAACCCAAAACTAACTCAAGTAAATTGCAATATATCTATTATCTACATACACAATTTTTTTGCGTCTGTGTGAGCTCTCTGCACTATGCGGATTTGTACTGGGCTCAAAATTAAGGAACTCTCTCTCATTATCATCATCATGGTGTTTTCGGTTTTTGCTATTTTCCTTACCATGTTTAGATCTTTTCCTAGTTGGTTCCTATAAAGATGAAATTATAATAATTATTTCTAATTTAATACTATGTACTATGTAATTTGAAATGTGAAGCAAGCATTTGGAAAAATTGGAATAGTTCTCAAATACGATTTTAAAAATAATATTAAAAAGTTATTTTGTTCTTGCCTCATACTCTTCGTCACTATCTTCGGTATCTTCGAGGACATCAGATTCATATCCCTTTTTAAGTTGTTGGGCAACTTCTATGTAATCTAAATCTGCAAAGTATTCGTCAGCACCTCCCTATAAAAATACACATTGCAAAATATCAAAATAAAGATATTCAATCCAAAGCTACCTCATCTGCGGTACGATCGGTTAGTAGCTCACCAGCATAAATACAGATGAAACTACCTTTCGGGATATCATTTAAACATCGCAATCCCCATCCTCGATTTGATGTTTTAAACAATTGCAGTGGTATTTCTAACTGTTGCTGGACCACACGATTGTGGCATTTCATAGTACATTTGCAGCTAAAGAGTGATGATAAGTTGTTCTTTGCTCAAAGATTTTTTTTTGTGAATACTCACTTTACATTGCATTCGTATATTCCAGTTGGTGCTCGCTCAGGCAGTCTTTTATACTGATAACCATAATTTTCTGGGCGAACATTTACAAACTTAGCTCCAGCCAAGGTAAGCTTCCAGCAGCTACAATTTTCCTTAATCTAAAACAATTTGAGTTAATAATATTTCTAGTTTTTAAATCAAAAAGGGCTTACGGAGCAGTCATCCTCACAGTCGCAACCTGGCAAGAACTCAGGATCGAGGTTCAAATAAACACCTTCTGTTGGGATACGTTTAGTAGAATACTGGTACTCATTTGGGATAGAGTTGTCATATTGATTAATACAAGGAATAACCATATTCTCCTTCTTTTGGGAAATATCCTACAAGCGTAAGAAAAAGTAGTTTCAATAGCAAAAAAGAATTCACATTAAAATTAGCTTACACGTTTCTGTACAATGAAGCCAACAGTTCTGAACCATTGCATGCATTCTACATTAATATCAAAGTCGAAATTGTTCACATTAAGGACATTATCAGTGACCACTAAATATCGGTGAAGTTCATTCATATTTGTAATCATACGTCCGCAAGGAGCTTTATAAACAACGAACTTTGTGAACCTGCTGTTGAATAGTACTCTCTCCCACCCAGACAGCATTGGTTTCATCAGCGGCCCGAACTCCTTCAAATCCCGCGTAATAATATATAGGCATTGTGGATTGCAGTCATGCGGAATAAACCGTTTCGGTGTCATACGTTTCTTCGGCTTATAAAGTACCCTCTTAATTGAGAGAATGATTATAAATTATTATTAGCAACTTATGAGGGATTTGTTCAAATTTCGTACTTGTGCAGATGTCTCCGGCTTACTGACACTCTCCTTAGCTCCAGATCCATTAAGTCCTACCCATCCATCTAATTCTATTGGGGGGACAGTCAAATTCTCCACAGCTGGCAACTGTTTGAAAATTTAGTATATATTACTCATTTATTCTTCAAGCTATAATAAACAAACAAAACATAACTTTAACAATATCAACCTCAAACATAAACAATACACAAATATGGGCGTTAAAAAGATGGGACAGAGCACTACGAGGAAGGGAGGTAAAGGATTTTCTTTTAAGAATGGGAAACAGGTTTAACCGTGTAGGTCAAAGGATGGAAGTGAAAAATCGTAACTCGTAATTCGTACGATGGAATTGAAGACGGAAGAGAACTACGGATGGATTGTTTCGGGAATTTATATTGAAAGATATCAGCTGCAGGAGCGTGGGGCCTTCAATGTTCCCACAGAGCAGATGATAAGTGAAGAAAACGTCCACGGCATCATGACGCATACAAACTGTAAGTTAATTACTGTTGTGAAATCACTGTATGTTTTTGTTATATTGTAAGTAGAAAAAATTAAAAAACTCTGTATGTTCTTGTTATAATCTAATTGTAAGTAGGAGTGTAAAATTTAAGATAGTTTGGTTTTTGTATATTTTCAGTTGTAATAAAAAAGTATACAGTCCACCCAACAAAGAGTATTATTGCAACATATTTTGGTCCTTACAAGCCGGATATGAAAAAGCTAGTATGAAATTCAAACAAGTGAATTTATATAGTACACAATTTCAAGAAACTAGAATAAACTAGTTTTTCAAAATCAATGAGCAGATTTGAGAGTACCAATTAAGAACCAATTGAACCGGCATTGAAGAGTGAAAAAGATTGTGACGATGTTCAATCTAAAGATTCTTTGGACGAATTTAGGCTTACCAAGAAGGAGTTAGGGCTTGCGAAAAGCAGAGATCGAGCATGTGATAACTTGTTAAGAAATATTGCAATTTTAAAGAATATACGATGCTTCCGTCAATTCAATTTATTTGGACGGGAAAAGATTCGAAATCATTATAAAAGTGTATATTATAGAATTTTAAAAGTATCAAGATCAACTTTATCAAGCTAAGGATGACGATAAGGACTCTGCAGAAATTAGGGAAAGGATACCAGGATTTAGTAGTTAAGGCTGAGGTAAGGTATAAGAAAATCATGGCGACGAAGGAAATTAACCTATATCAGTTAATTAGCAAATTAATTCTGTACCTGATTTCTACGGTAAGGATGAAACTGAGTCTGTTAGTTGGAGTGAGACCTTTAAAGCTATCGTCATTGATAATTCTGGGATTACGCATATACAAAGGTTTCATTATTTGCGAGGTTGTTGCAACGGAGATGAACCAAGAAACCTAACTAGTAAGTTTGAATTTTCATCCATTGGATTTAATTTAGCTTGGAATGCACTGGAGAAAATGTATTAAAAGTCTCGACGTATTCTAAGTTCCTATGTAGCAACTATTTGGAATTTAAAGTCATTCCCCAAGAATAAGGGTAAAGAAGTTCGAGAAATTGTTAATACTTTGAGTTCAAACTTCCAAGCTCTGAAAGTGTGGTGGATTCCCGTTGATAGGTGAGATCTTTTACTTATCTGAAGAATTTCGATCGCAATGGGAGTGGCAACTTAATTTGAATGATGACGAACTTCCAAAATTTGAAAATTTGTTTAATTTCCTTGAAAAGAGATGTACCTATAATAACTAATGAAATAATGTTGAACTTTCAAAGCTCTGCGAGGTTCAACACTCTTTTCAAGATCCTAAGAGTCTCAGGAAGACAAATTTTAGCAAAGGGCGGCTATCAATTAAACGGATACTCCATTTATCGAATATGGATGTGACATCCAGGATGTCTTACATGTTTAAAAAAGAATCAAGTGTTATATAATTGTGACAAATTTAAAGAGATGTGAACAGAAGACATCAAGACGTCGGTCTAAAGTTAAAGAATTAAAATTGAAACATAATTTTTCAATCGCCTCAAATCAGTTCGTCAAGTGTTAAACTGTAGAAGTATCTTCACATGTCAAATATGTAAGAAGCGACATCATGCAATGCTACTGCTACACGTTAATCACGAAAAAAGAAACGAGCTTCAAGCGCACATGCAATCATCAACATTAGATACACTTCCCAAGTAGAATTTTGCGACCTTCTGTTACCCATCCCACAGTTTTCGCGCTACAACGTATTCGTTACGTTATTATGACAAAAATCTTTGTAATTGTGACGTTTTAATTCCCATTTGGTCAAATATCCTATATCAACACATACAAGAGCTCTGTTACGTAACTTTTACCTTAGTTGTTACTACTTGGGAACAAATCCTTTTTTAACCATTGTGTCCAACAAGTATATTCCTAAAATGACACACAAACGTTATTGTTACGAACGCAATTCTCGTTTGGGAACAAATCCCATTTTAGACATTGTTACCACTAAGTATATTCCTAAAATGACACAAAAACGTTATTGTTACAAACGCAGTTCCCTTTTGGGAACTAAATCTTATTTAAGGCATCGTTACCAATAAGTGTTTTCAAAATGACACAAAAACGTTGTTGTTACCTACACAGTTCCCCTTTGGGAACAAATCCTACTTTAGGCATTGTTCCCGAATTGTGTATTTTTAAAATGACAGAAAATCGTTGTTATTATAGTTATTTGAGTCTCTCATTCTGAACTTTTATAACACAAAATAGTAACTGTGACTATTTGGGAATATTTAAAACGCAAAGAGGTTTCTGTTTCTAAGTGGGCGCGTTGCATGACACATAATAGACACTGTGTCAATTTAAGCACAGTATAAGAAAGACAATGAAACTTTATACTCCAGAAACATAAACAATGGCGGATGATTTTGGAAAAATACAAATTTTAAAAATAAACGCTTTCAATATTTTTATTTATGTTAAATCCCTTTTTTCAAATGAATCTACTAGTTTAAAAGATTGGTGTAGTCATTAAGTGTGAAATATATTACATTTACCGTGTTTTTAAAATTACATTTATCATGAATAGTTTTTGAAAAAATACATATATTTAGGAATTATGAAAGCCCATGAATTTTTAACTAGGTAACACAAAAAGTTAAACGAAAACTTAGGCTTCGTTTGTATTTTTTTTTGACTGCTTAAGTCAAAAACCAAACAATTATTTCACTAAGCTATCAAAATATATTTCCATAAATACATTTAGATAGTGTGTTCATATGTTATATCAAAACGATGATACATATAAATGTATATCAGAATATCGAAGAAACAAATTAGTATTGGTGTGAATTAAACCACAATATTGTACTTGTACAGGGAACCTTTTCCACGCAATGCCCAAAATGCGTTTAAAAGGTCGCAAAATATGTCCGCAGTGTTGCACCAAACTAGAAACGTAGAAGTTATGACAACGTCGCTATGGTAGTAACAGTGGCGTACTGGTAACCAAATTTTGACACCACGACGTAACTGCAACCCATATGTGGAGGAAAATGCTACTTGGGTTAGTTCCCAAAAAGTTGTCCGATCGATGTATTGTTCCAGCTATGTTATCAAATCACAATTGTGGAAATACTTATCAAAGGATTTGATAACAAGTGGAATCCTTGTCGAATTTTACTGGATTCGGGATCGTACTCTAATTATGTTACTGAATATTTAGGGCAAATATTAACATGGCCATGCAAGAAAGTTTGTAATACTTTGATTAATGCTACTATAAAGTCAAGATTTACAAGTTTTAAGGAAAATCTTAACTTCTTGGTTTTGAAGAACATCGCTGGTGAAATACCATCGGATTTACAACACTTCATCATTAACTATTCCTGGTTATATTCTTGCAGATCCAAAATTCGGATGTCCAAAAAAAGTTGATATACTTATAGGAATGAAATATTCTTTAATGTCATGTTAACTGAAAGCATCAAGTTAAATAAAAGGCTGTCCAAAACTACAAAACACCAAGTTCAGTTGGGTCAGTGTGGGTAAGATGGATTCATCAAGTTCACGATCTGCTTTGTGTTAACTATAATTGATTCTATGCAAAAAGAATTTGATATGGAGAAATTTTGGAAATTGAAAGAAGTTTGAAATCCAACTAATATACATAGAATGCAAATCGACAAGAGAAGATCGTGCTTGTGAACTTCATTTTCAAGAAACTATAAAAACAAATAATGCTGATCGGTTTGTTGCATCACTGCCATGCAAGGAATCTCAATCGTGTTTGGGAGATTCAAAAAGTAAGGCAGACGCTCGAGCGTCTGTTGGCGATGGAGAGAAAATATCGATTACAGCCTGAACTTTGGGAAAATCACCAACATCAAACAAAGAAGAAACTTCTATGGAGACTTCATAATATTATTATCAGTATCAGCCATATCACGCTGTGGTTAAATTAGAGAGTAAAACAAAATTTCCTGTGCTTTATGGTGCTTCATGTAAAACTACATCTTGAAAAATCGCTGAACGACATTCTAATGATTGGGCCTACAATTCAAGGATATCTCTTTGGGCGTTCAGTACGATTTAGAAACTTTTCACATGTCGCTACACTATGGCGCGTTCGGTGCCATTTGATTTACTGCACAACGATGCTTGAAGCAATTAGCAATTGCGAATGCTGAGGGATACCCAGACCCACACGCAGTGCAAGTTATTGATAGGGATTTCTATATGAATAACTTGCTAACAAGTTCAGATAATCAAGAAGCATCAGGCCAAGTTTTGCTACAAGTCACCGCGATCCTCAAAACAGTAGGCATGGAGTTAAGGAAATTCTCTTCTGATACAGGGTTGGCCATATTAGGGCGACCCAATAATTTAAAAAAAAAAAAAAAACATTTAAAAAACATATTTTTGACTGTTCAAGTGAAAAATCATTTAATTTGGTTTAAGGAGATTTGATTACATCAATTTTTGAAGATGATATCGCGCAAATGGTTGCCATAAGCTCAAATAGCGTAATGTGCCCGTTTTTGGACATTTTCCGTCGTATTGCGAATGTTTCGGCCGATATGGCGACTATTTCCTGGCGGAGTTTGGTTTTTGTTTATTTTCAGTTGTAATAAAAATTTACACAGTCCACACAACAACAAGTATTATTGCAACAATCAGCTTCAGACAGTTCTGACAACGGGGAAGGATCAGGGTAAAACCAAATACTAAAACTCAGTAACTAAACTAGACAAGAAAACTATTTGTATTACCATGTTTTCATCCTCCGTTTGGTAAGTCCGTCCTGTATTCAAATCAATAGGTTGTAATTCTCTCAGTTGAATGTTCGCGCTATTTGGCAAGGAAGTGCAAATCCAATCTACTTCCTTTTCCAGATTTTGCAGGTCTTCTGTAAACTTCTTCCCATCCACTACAAATTATAATATTGAATAACGATATATAATACTGAATAATATATTTAAGAAATTACTTTCTTCATGTTTTATCTTATTCTTTAGTATGTTTATTTGATCCCGGAAGCTTCCAAATTTCCGCATATTGGGCCAAAAGTTTTCAAGTTTTTCTTGTAGAAAGTAGATTGTTTCGTCGGAAAATTCACCTGTTTCTGTAAATTAAATGTAACTGGTGTAATTTATTTGGATAACTAGCTGAGTTACCCGGTTTTACCCGGTGCGATGAAAATCATTATATAATGTCGATACATAGATAACTAATATATAGATACTTACATCGATATGATCGATTGATTAAGAAACATGACATCCATATGAATACTGATAACGGAACCAGAACCAGAACGCATTTTGAATATTTTTTTTTTCACTATCGTTTCTTACAAATTGTGCTTAAATTAAAAAACTGTAATGTGCGTATGCATTAATGCGAAAATGACGTAAACACTAAATATGTGTACCATAATAGATTCGTTAGCTTGAATTTAATAATTGTGATATTAGATTCGTAATTAAACATATTACACTAATTTCAGTAAAATTCCTTGAATTTAAGGAAAATTTGGTTACCATATTCTGTCTGCCATGTTGAATTTCCCAAGTTTAATAGTAGATTAAAAATCAGTGACTTCAAATATCAATTTTGAAAAATTTCGGTCCACATATACGATTTGTTATATTGAATTTACAAATGTTAATAATAAAGTTTTGCAGTCAATCATTTGGCAATCTTAAAAGTTTTAAGAGGCATTTGCAAAGAACATATATTTGTACAATTAATGAGAATATAAGCACCTGCACATATGCATATCATTCACAATCTAGTACTGAAAATAATTCCCTAAATTTTCAGGAGAATAACAATTCAAATTACTAGTCGACTAATTCAATTTTGCGAGATAAGTTAGGCCAACCAAAATGAATTCAGTTTAAACAAATTAAATTTACAGAATTTTAAAAATATTTGTAGAAAAGACATTGAGAACATACAAAGTCTTTTTAAATTTTTAAAGAGAAACTGTTCAACTCAATAGCAGAACATTTGAAAATTTTTTTTAGAAAACAGTAAGATAAATCTCGATACTAGACGTGTTTTAAATAATTTACATGAAGTAGTTTCGGATCTTTTTAGTGAGTATCGGGGCACGATACCGATAACTGCGGCAAATGAAATTTTTGACGTTTTCCGAAGGATTTTGGGTTGCTGGTTAAGGGAAAAATAATTAATTAAAAAATCATAGACGAATCCTTTACGAGATATCGTTCGTAACAGAAAGGTTTCAAATATAGGGAAAAGCCCGCCCTGGTTCGAATACAGTATATAATTAAGAAAGACAAGCGTCTTCCCGTGACAGTGGGTTAGTCGTCTCAAAGAAAAAGGATATCAGTGAGTAATTGGTTAACTAGAAGCTAAATTGGTTATTAGAGTACTCCGCAGAAATGCATGCGGATTCCCTCTGATCTTTGGGAAATCCAAGTAGGCAAATAGTTAGAATTATTCTAAAGAGGTGTGTCCTTCTCGAAAAATAATAAAAATGATCAGCAACACTAGCAATATAGTAGTAGGGAGAAATCCTGGCATGCAGAAACATCTTTAAAACAAATGACCTTTAGTAATAAAAACATTACCTTCCTATAAAAAATTCCTTAAATCTGTGTTACAAATAACAAAAGAATTATGGCAATTCCACAAAACTTCTTTGCCAAATTGATAGAGGAATTTCAGTTAAATGTAATAAAAATATTTGTATTATTGGACAAAACGATGTTGTTAATTCAGCAAAGTATACAAATTTGATTCATGTATACAATATTTTAGTTATTTTGAATAAATAATCCTGACAAAAAATTTGTTTCTTTGACTAAAAATCTAAACTTTTGTAAATTTGTCAAAATGCACAAAAATTTTTGTTGATGCTATACGAATAATAATTGTGTTAAATATAGACTTAAGGATTAAAATTACAGGTGTTACAATTGAAATTGTTATTGAAGGGTTGATAACCGAAACGGAAACCGAACGTAAAGAACCGCTTATTCTCTTTATTACAGATTGCCTTTTGACTTTCGTAATAAGAACTGAACCATCGCAATTGGAAAAGAACCGAAACCGTATGTTCGGGTAACCGTTTCGAAACGGTTCTTCAGGAAGCATATATATAATATGTACGGGGATCCATAGTATAAAGATCCGTTTAAAATTTTTTCCGAAAAGCAAACAAAATAATATAAATTTTAGGCAAAAGTTGACTTTCGCGACCTGGGGCGGATTTCAATGAAATTTTGTGGAGACATGTATTTTAGTTAAAAAACCAAGAATATGCAAAAAAAAGTTATGCGACGTATATACTTTTGGAAAAAAATACAATTTACGATGAAAAAATTTCATGTAATTTTTCGGTTTTTTGACATATTATATTCACAAAATTTAGTTGCAAAAACCACTAAAACCCGCCACAAGTCCACTTAAACACATTTATCACGTTTTTACACTTCACAACACTATATTAATCAAGAAATCTCTGTTAATTTTCATTGTTTACAACTTCACAATTTGACATATGCTGACATGCATGTGCCAATTTGATGAACGTTGCAATTAAAATTTAGTATTGATTTAGAATTAAAATTAATATAAAAATACAAATGCGTGCTTGTCGATATGCGAAGTAAATTCGAAAGACGCACTTCTGCCCAAGTCGCGAAACTCAATCTGTTCCAAATTTTGTTATAAAATATTTTTCGTGCACGATCATGGCCGATATTATGTTCATTTTTCTTGTCTCATCGCGGCGACTACACGATGCCGATGGTCGGATGACATATAGTGGTATCGCTTTGGGTTGAGTTCTGCCGAAATCCTCCGACACTACACTTTTCTACTTTTATATGTTTAAGATACGCCAAAATTGCGGCTATATTGATTCAATATACAGTACTGAGTATATCTATATTGCGGCTAAATAGCAAAAATTGAGTTTTCAATATAAAGCATTGATATCAAATCAACCCTAACGTACTGAAACCAGTGAAACCGATCAATAACCAAACCGTATCGAAACCGCTCAAGAACCTTAACCGTATAGTTTACAATCCTCCTCTGATAATAATTCCAACCATTCTCGAACCTTGTTGTTTTCAATACCCATTTAATGGAATATATCTTGAACATTTACATTTCACAATACACAACTCCAACCACAATCACAACTAAAAATTTTGTTAATTAAAATTGAACTAAAAAAAAATAACCTGTGTTCCGAACAATTTCCAATTCTAGCTATCTATCTATATGCCAACCAATATCTCCAGTTCAAGTTTCGCAAATCTGTCGCCAATCAGTGCCAGATTGTCACTTCGTATTTCGTCGTCAATTTTAGCAACACTTTCAACTTTTCAAGTTTCAAAATTTTTTGTAGCCATGAATTTGATGTTGTCAGTATTTTTCTCAGTCAATTCCTTTGTAACAGCTTATCCCCACCACTTATAGTTATTTCAACCGAAACACACTTCACTGTTTTCCAATCTAGTATAGCCCAGTACGCAGATTGTGCTAAATTTATTCTCTCCCCATTTAAAACCTAAGTAAAAAGACGCGGATAAATGCGGAGAAAAGTGTCGATGAATTTAGCCCATGTTTGTACGCATATTGGGCTAGAAATCGAGTTAAAATTTGACGTTTTCCTGTTCAAATGATAGATGGCAGTAGAGATCCGTGTAGAGTTTTCATCCAACATGAAATGGAATTTCAAGTTTTTAGAGGATATAAAAACTTACCGTTGCTATTTTGGCGCCTTTTTTAAACGTCAAAATAACGATGGATTAGCCATACATTTTTATTAAATTGTTAGCTATTCTTTGATAATTATTGTTAAAAAAATGGTTATTTTATAAATGGATGATGAAATTATGACTATTTTTTGGAAACTTTATGGAATTATTCCAGTTTGACATGAGAAGAAAATATACAATCTACACTGTCATATTATCTCTACACCACCGCAGCTAAAGTTGTCCACAAGAATAGAAAAGTCTACACGAATAACTTTGCGTACTGCGCTTAAATTCCTCGTGACTCGACTAAATTAC
This sequence comes from Leptogaster cylindrica, assembly GCA_963082835.1. Classification (NCBI taxonomy): domain Eukaryota; kingdom Metazoa; phylum Arthropoda; class Insecta; order Diptera; family Asilidae; genus Leptogaster; species Leptogaster cylindrica. The sequence continues at coordinate 21,727,402 of OY720107.1, forward strand.
TAGCATAGTGTGAACAAGGCTTTAAGAGCTGCCCGATGGAATAATGGATTGGTTCTTAGGGTTCGGACATAAAATTAGTCCAGTAAATGGGAGGAAAAAAAGGCGTTTTCAGGAAAAAATATAGAAGTAGGTTTTTCTATCTTATTTTATGTTTTTGGGGGTGCTGAATCCGAATCTATGGTTTGCCACCTCGCCAGACGAGAGCTTAACTCAGGAGTGGCCTAAAACCGCGAAATTTTGGCACTTTTTTTTTAGTTTTGGTTTATTATTCTCTGAATAATACACCTTTGTAATCGGTTCGGACAAATTTTTTATAACACCCCCTCAAATTTTTTTCTTTTACGTTTCAAGATGCGTAGAATCCAAAACTGCAATGTCTGTCCGCCGCGCCGTCCGCCGTGTCAGCGATATCTACCTAGAATAACGGTCGAAAAAAATCGTTCTTTCGCATATAGGCTACATTTGGACCCTAGTTGTGTCCCGAAGCTCGGCAGCTTGATCGGAATACACCCTGAGGTTTTAGGGGTGAAATAGTGGGGTAAAATTACGCATTTTTAAAGTTTTTGTGAACTTTGGCATGTGGGGTATCGTTTTTTATGTTTTTTAGGGTGAGGATATCGAATATGAAGTTGATTTTGACGAAAAGAGTGAAGAATTAAAAAAAAAGAAGAAAAACAATTTTAAATTTTTAAAAAAAATGAAAAATTTTTTTTTTAAAAAGAAAATTATTGCCAATGTTATTGTATTCTGTCAGAAATAATAAACCCATGTGTAATGGCATTGCAGCGTTTTCAATATAATTAGAAAACTAAGCATTTTATCCTGTACTTAACCATATTCCAAATGAAAGTACACAAAATTTTCTATAAAATGAGTATATATGTAAACTTTGAAATTTAGACAACTCGTATCTAGACGCTAAAGCGAGTTCAAAAATGACATTTTTTTAACTCTTCGCTAAAAGACATGAAAGCTCTATTTTAACTGCGCGCTGGTCACCTGTTATAAACTTTATACCCCTTAACCCAAATATTTTTTAAATATCTAGTATTCTGAAGTCACATTAAACGAATTTTTTAGCCTCAGTGAGCCATCCATGGTCAGCGGGCTCCCAAGTTCTAAGAGATAGTGCTAAGCGTCATAGTCCAGTGCAATTAGGCTTTGACCCGGATAAAATTATTAACAAGGAAATAGTTGCTGGAAATTGTTCAGAATGATGTCCATATTGACCAACCAAAACTCCCAAAAAATCCGAGTTGGGGAACGGCCACAATCTTGGAAAAATGTCGTCCAGACGGGATGTTTTTGCGGTTTTTCGCTGATATCTCCTAAAATATCAAACTTTAGAAAAACTGCTCCAAACAAAAGTTTTAGAGCATTAAATTCTCTAGAGACTTGAAATTTGGTACAATAATATTTCATTAAAATTGCAAGGTCAAGTTCGAAGATGAGCATAATCGGGCAATTCCTTCTTAGTGATGCCATATAAGCCTGAATCGTTTTTATACAAAAATATTGATTTTGTTTACTGAATGTTTACATTTTGAATCTTTTTCGTTAAATATTGTTATTACTACGGATTATAATTAATGATTCGGCAGAACTTTTTTTTGCACGGTTTTTTTTACACGATATTAAGATTATAGAAATGGAAGAAAACTTCGGCAGTTTTAGGGTAGTAAAGGTAAATGGAAGAACAATTTCATGGGGTTTTTTGATTTAGAATGAATGAATGGGGATCTTTTCCTTGGGGTAATTTTTTTTTAGGTTTTTGAGGTTGTGGGAGTGGGGGTGGTAATCATCTCCCTTGGGGTTGTCCACTTTGGACCGTGTGTTATATCAAATAAAAACTCTTGTTGAGTACTATCAAATGGCATTTTTTAGTACTATCAAATGGCAATTAGGGGTTGTGGGTGTAGGAGTGGGGGTGGAAATTCGAATTCTTCTAAACCACGTCTTGTGGGGTATCGTTGAAAAGCTCTTAATCAGTAGTTTATAAATTCATAACTAGTTTCTCGATTTTTAAATACTAAAAACAACAGGTATATCCTTTTAACAATTATTCATGGACCAATAAAAAAAATGATTAAAGTATGTAATATATTTAGTATTTACTTAAAGTGCTTTTATTCTACACTTGCCCAAATAAATTCAATCAAAAATTCTTCGAAATTACTTCAGCCTGTAAGACTGCTGAAAGGAATTTTTTTACACGATCTTGAAATTTTACAGATATAACAAAGTTTCCGTTTTTACACGCGTTTTCAATAATATTTTTCGTTTTTCGATTTTTTTTTCGATGGGAAAAATAGTTTCACGGTTTTTTACACGATTTCCTAACAAATGTTGCGTGTGTTTTAAAACTGTACTGTTTTACATCTAGAGTATTTCATAATTGATAAAAACCAAATACCAATTAAACTTTCCGTTCTAGTTTTTACATTCGAATTATTGCTGTTTTAGCAATACCATCGAGTAAACTTAGTACGTAGAATTAACGGCGTAGATTGTAGATTTCATCTGTACTGTATCAGAAAATATTTTGAACATTTTGATAATGTAAAAGGATTTTGAATTAAATAAAACTCATACAAATTTTGTCAATAAATTAAATATGCCATAATTACAGATATTTTCTATGATATTATAAACACAGTAATTAAATACAATAACATTAACATTAACATTAAACATATCATCTTAAGGCTAAAAATCACAACACGCATTTCAATAGCATGCACCACATCAAAGGTCCGAATATTATCAAAAAAATAGTATCAAGCAAAACAAAATGTACAATATGTTTTAATATAAGTATTAGAATACCCCTACTTATTTTGAAAATCGTTTCTAATACTTTTCAACAAACACTAACAATTAGATAAACAGTCTCCAGGTTCCTCTTACGTAACTAGACAATTGACTTTTGGGATAGATATAACTAATCCCGTTGCCATTTAACCTAAAAGAGTTTTGTTTTCAAAAACTTGGCTTTTTATTTTGACTACCCGGCGCTTAGGCTATAATAGTCCAGATCTCCGCTCTCCCCGGACGGTCGAGGAGCAAAGACTGATTGGACTGATTTTGCAGCTCCCTGAAAATAGTTAATAATAAATAATGGAAAGATGTTTTTGCGCCGTGACTAAAAGATCACATGTGCTTTAGGAAGTTAATACGCATTTTGACTCACCTGAAACGCAGTACCTAGAAACTGCGTAACTGCTCTAGTTACCCCTATCGCTGCGGTCAATAGCCCAGCCCCGGGGTTAAAATCTATGTTACTTGTGGGTGACACCTGCTCACCCTATTTAGCGTGGCCATAACCAAGTGGTATCAAAATATAGCAATCAAAAGCATACGTAATTTGTATTTAATGTTTTGGTTTTTTGTTTTTGTAGTTTGAATAAAACATAAAAGAAAAACAAAGAATAAGTATATACTGTTAAAAGCGTACACTCTAAAAGCAGGAAGGGAAAGCATTGAAATTTTGAGATACACTCTTACCCTAATTGCGTCTAGTCCTTGGCCACTTTGACCAAATTCCACAGTTGTTAAAGGATCACGTGGTCGTTGAGGTCGTCTTTGTGTCCGTGTAGATGGTGCAGTATCCTGCCATGTCCTCCATAACCATGTCAGTCCATCTAAAATAGGTCTAGGCTGTCTAGGTGGAGGCTTAGGCCGGCGAGTGGCTCGTGTTGTGGTGTATGGCGTTGGAGTTGGATTTTGTAAAAATAACTCCTAGAAAGAAATTTTAATTTTATTTTGTTTCTTGTTGAACTGAAGATTTTGCGCACATTGATAGGGATATTATTGTGGGTTGGACCTATTCCTCTCTGTTTCAAAATGGCCGCCAAAACTGCTTCATTAGTTTTCCCATAGAGATCGATATTGGATTGAACACCAGTATTTTTCAAAATTGTCAATAAATCATCCTTTTCAAGAGACTGTGAGCTAGATTTCGTTATTGGGCGTGGACTACTTGTCGTTGTACTTGTTGTGGTGGTTGCAATAGTTGATGGTACAACAGTTACAATAGATGGTTTTGATTTCCTCCCACCACGTAATTGTTCCATTAACAATGGTAGCTCATCCACTGTTATTGATCTACCCAATAACGATGATAGTAACCGTAAATCCCTTTGAATTTGTTCTTGAGCTTCTAAATTCGGATTTATTGTTGTCGTTGTTGTTAATTTTGGTTTTGGAGGTGGAGGAGCATTACGCATATTCGTAACTCGTTTTGTTAAATTCGGAATATCATTTGCTGTTAGACGACGACCTAAGAGTACAGAAAGTAATTGCAAATCATTACTCAATGCTGCTTCATCTTCTGCATTTTTCTGGACATCATCGATTCTTAATTGATCTTTAATTTGCGAAATTGGAACTGGTGTTGTTGTTGTTGTTGTCGTCGTCGTTGATTGCCGATTATTTAATGCTAACTCTATAATACGATTGGCGAATTTTGGTGCACTTGTTGTTGAAATTCTTGCAACTTGAGCAATTTGACGCTTTAACAAAGAAAAATACGTTATAATTAGTATTACCAGAACAACAGAAATGAGAGACTTACTAGAGAATTCAGGAATGCAATATCTTCCTGGTCAGAAGGTGTAGTTTTTTCTGGTTTTTGTGTCGTAATTCGTTGAAAACTACTTAATAAGTCTTCTATATTCGGAGAAGGCTTCATAGTTGTTGTCGTAGTTGTGGTTGTGGTACGTTGTATCATCGGTTTTTTGGTAGTTTGCAATGGTTGACCCAGTAAAAGGATCCTCTGCAATAAAGAAATGAAAAAATTAGCGAATGTTGTATCATAATGTTTTCGTACGTACCAAATTATTGAGAAAACTTAGATCATCGGCATCTGAATACTGGGTAGATTTTACACGTGTTGTTGTTGTTCTAGGTCGAGGAGTTGTAGTTGTTGAAGTTGTAGTTGTAGAGGGCGTTGTTGTCTTCTCAAGGGTGGCTTGAAGACCCAACAGGGTTTGAAGCAAACGCAAATTTTTTTCTAAACTTGATTGATTAGCTTCATCAATTTGTTGTTGCAATTGATTCATTGACACTTGTCTGACTTTCGTTGCAGATGAATGAATTGTTGGTGCTCTTACTGGTTTCTTAGTAGTTTTCGATGTAATCGTTGGTAAGTTTATGGTCTTGATAGAACTTGGGGTGCTAGTTATGCGTTCTGTGGTAGAAACTGTTGTAAAAGTCGGTATTGCTGTGGTGCGTTGTGTTACAGAAATTGTCGTTAACAATGGTGTGGAAGTGGTACGCTGTGTCGTAGAAGTTGTAGTTGACATTGTTGTTGACGTGATTGGTGTTGGCTTTGTTGTTGAAGTGGTGTGTTGGGTCGTAGAAGTTGTAGTTGATATTGGTGTTGAAGTACTAGGCAGTATAGTAGAAGTTGTAGCAGGAATAGGTGTTGAAGCTATTGGTTGTGTTGAAAAAATTGTAGTTGATATTGGTATTGAAGTTGCGCTTGGTGTAGAAATATAGATTGTGGTTGTACTTGGGGCAACAGTAATTGCAGCAGTTGTATATGTTTCAGGAATTCTTTTATTAGATATTATTAAACTTGCGTCTGTGCTAGAAGTTGGTTTTAGTGTTTTCGTTTGGACTACACTGGTGGAACTGGTGACAGGTAAAGTAGTCGGTGATGGCGTACTAACTGTACTGAGTACTGTTGTAGTTGAAGTGGTGGTGTCAACAGTTGGAGTTTCAGGTAAAACAATAAACGGTGTTGTACTACCTTTTGCTTTGACATCATTTATGCGTTCCTTGTACGAATGATCTGAATGAGGAACTGTATTGTCTTGCGTCCGTTTGCTGGATACGTCAACACGTTTAGGGATTTGTGTTGTTGACATAGTTCTCGTACTTTCAGATGAATTATCAACAACGTTATTTTTCCATTCATTTGCAGTATCACTCATTATACGATTTGTCTACGAATTTAGTTATACATTATAATGAAATGTATTTAATTGAATTATTTAATAATTACCATTGCATTTGTATCAGTTGTAAGAATATTCTTACTGTTGTTTAAATCGTTAATACCTTTTGTTGGTAACACTTTTACTTCACTTGGATTTCTTGACGTTGTTAAACTAAAAACGTTTGATGATTTTACAGGAACCTCCGCATTTATGTACTTTCTTTTTAGTATATCCAACAGAGTGTTTTCCTATAGAAAATTGTGCATGTTTGTGGAATGATTGTACATAATTTGGTTATTATAAAATAAATAATTATTTGAAGAGATTTTTTGAATTTATTTACATTTAATTATTATTAGATAAAGTTAAATAAATTGTTATTGTTAAAGTTTACGAGTGTTTCAATCCAAAAGATGGAAAAATTTAAATAAGTGCCATTTAAAAATTCGGAAACTTTTTATGTAATTGTTTGATAAACTTAAATAAATTATCAAAACTTTGTATATATTATAATTTCAAATCCCTTCAAAAAATTTTTTAATCGATATCGAATTTTAGAAATAAGAAATCACCAATAGTTAATAAAATCCATACCGTGATAGTTATATTGGTAGTAGAGTTAATGGCATTCTCAGTAACTGGTCCACTATAGAGCTCGATAAATTCCATATTGGATACAGGACTAGTAGAAGGATTACTAGTTGTATATGTCGAATTGTCAGTTGATGCGATTTTGGTAGTGATTGAGCTACTTCCATCAACACGGCTGTTCATTGTCGTTCGATAAAATTCACTGAACGGATTGAACAACATCCTTGGATCAATATCAATTATTTCAAGATCATCATTAGAATTGTTTACTGGTAAAATAGTTCCATTTGGATACTTCCGCACCACAGTTTGATTCGGCAATATTCCATATACAATAAGATTGTCGTAAGGTCGCGATTGTTGTGTAGGCTTTTTTCGTACAACCGTATTATTCGGCAGTATTCCATAAATAAAAAAATCTTTACGAGATAGAACTGGCTGAATCGTTGTAGAAGTTAATGTTCCCCCAGACTGAATTGGAATACGATGGGCAAATCTTGGTCTATATGTCGTTGATGTGGATGGGGTATGTGATGGGCTTATGAATTTTCGTGTGGAATCAGTAGTTGCGCTTGAAATACTCTTTGTAGAGTCTGTTCTGGGATATGTTATAGGTAAAAAGTTTGTTGTTAAGCTTTGTGCTGTCATGGTTGTATTTTGTGTTACAGTTAGACTTGATGGAGTAGATAGTTCTGTATTTCTGTTTGAAGTTTGTCTTTGTTGGGAAAATTGTGTTGTTTCTTCATTTGCTTCCAGTGAAATTGAGTTTGTTAGACTAACTAATGGTGAAGTTGAGGAAGGTATTCTTTCATTGGTAATATCGGTTTTGTAAGATTTTGTTGCTTTGTTATATTGTGTTTTCGATGATGGACTCACCTTCGAAATATCGTATATTGAATTTTTTGTTACGGTTGAAAGATAGGTGAAACTTGTTGGTGTTGTATAATCGTTTGAACTGTCTAAAACTGTTTGGGATGTGGTTTTCATAACTTTTGAATATTCTGGTATAATTGTACTATTACTAGAATTTGTATAATTTTGTAAAGGAGCTATTGGTGTCGAATTCATGAAATTCTCATCGACTTTAAAACGCGTTTGATTTTTTTCATTTGATTCAACTGTTGTAGATACTAGAGTTTCCAAATTTTGCGTGGAACTAGTTTCGACAGTTTTTTCAGTTGAAAATACAGAAGCTTTTGTCGTACTGGAGAAATCTCCAAATGAATTAGTACTGTGATCGAGTTCCATATAAACCGGATGTACATCTAAAGCCAATTGAGTAGAATGATATATTTTTTTAGGTTTTATCGTAAATAAGTCCGCAAGGGAAATAGTTAGTGGTAATTTTGTTGAAGTTCCAATAGTTGTTATACGAGAAGCATCGGATTTTCCCGTGCGATTAATATATTCTTGCGGAGTTATTGTTGTATTAGTCAATATTTTCATGGATGTTGAACTATTTGTTTCACTTGTTTTTGTTATATTAGCAACAATTTTAACGGAAGTATCCAAATTTGTAGCTATAAATTTTGGATTGGTAATTAAATCACTACCAGGTGTTGTTAAACGTACTTCAATAACCGGTTGTGGAATACTTGTTGGTAAATTTGATGGAAATGTTACTGAATTAGTAGCAGTTGTTGTTAAATCTAAATTATCAATTAGTAAATCTGATGAAGTGTCTGATAGCTGCATGGATATATTAGTAGAAGCTTGTGTAGTATTTAATATTGGTGAACTTAATGTCAAATTCAGTTCATTCTGTGAAAGTAGGTCATTGGTTGTCAATATGTTCGATTGTGTATGGACAAAATTGGTATCTGACGGTGATGATGGATTCAAGGACGACAATGATGAGGATTCAATGGAGTTATTGACTAAATTGCTTGATATATCCACACTCTGCCCAATATTCATGTTATTTATTTTATTAGTAGAAGACCCATCATCCACAAATTCATCCGTAATATTCTCTTTTTGTGTTTTATTTACAGCACTTTGTAAATTCCAATTTGTTTCGTGCTCATTCAAATGTTGTACCTGTGTTCTCAATAAAATCTCTGGAATTTCTGTGGTAGTTGTCGTCGTTGTTGTAGTTGTTGTGGTCGTTGTAGACGAAGTTGTAGAAGGCGATGTTGTCAAAAAATCCAAACTTTCTGTTGTTTTTGATAAAATTTCTGATAATGCACCAAATATGGATACTGTAACCGGTGATCCATTGTCTGATGTATCAACGGTTATTTCACTTTTCATTAAACCATCCGGAACTGGATCAATAAAATTCCATATTCCTGATAAATCCTGTTCATCGAATTGAATTTCGGGAATATTTGTAATTTTTACATATTTTTCTTCCTGATTGTGTGAAAAAGTGTTGTTGTCAGGTTTTATTTTTAAATCATGTGTAAATTGGTATTTTTTGAGGTGTATTTTGTATGAAAATATATAAGAAAAATAAGAATTACATTAATGATCTTTATTTCTTTTATTCTTGATTTGCTTTTAAGGGTTATTTTTTATGCCAATCAATCTGTAGAAATTTTTTTCAAAGAAGTCAGGAGCCAAACATCAGTGCAAGGGCATTATTCAAAATTATTCAATGCATTATTGTCCTTTGATTAAAGTTGAAATGATGAGTAATGGTTGGCATGATATGTGTTTTATTTTTTCTCATTCATGTCGTAAATTTATAAGCGAAATATTTTCGAGTTTGCTAATACAAATGAAATCAAGAGAGTTATTTAAGAATGATGTATTTGAACAAAGAGAACTAAATAAAACTAGTAAATGTTAATTAACAAATGTTTTTTTTTTAAGTGTAGTTTTCTGCATATGTGCAGCAGATTCAAAACTTTCAAAACTTACAATCAATAAATGCCACGTATTTAGCAAGTAAATTAGTAATAAATATATAGAAACAAGATTTTTTTTATGAACAAACTCAACTATGAAAATATAAAACAAATTTTTAGTGATAAAAATTTCAGAATAAAAAATTAAACTAAAAACAAAATTATTCTAATGTTAGTAAACCACTAAACCAGTAACCAACGGAAAAATTATAACAATGCGTGAATTGCAGTATGGGACTGAATATATATAATGGTGTATCTGTTTTAAATGAATCTATTAAAAAAGAAACAAAACAAGAACTCAATCGCAGCATATTTTTTTTTAATAGGTTGTTATAGTAAGAGCTTGTGATTGCTTCGCGATAGGCGATTAAATGTCCAATTTGGTTGAACAAGCGAAAGTGACCACAAATCGTCCGTGTCCTTTGATTGTTCACTTTTTTTAACAGAATTTTGAATGCCGTTGGTCGGAAACATTTTATGGTAGGCATACGAAGTCGGATGATATGTCTTGCCTCTGGAAACTGGCATTTCAACAATATCATTCTGCAATTGTTGATACTTCTGTTTTTTCCTCATTGACTTTTGTTCATGGTTCTGTTGTAAATTCTGGTCGAACTGGTGATGTTGCAGTTGATACATCCGGTCATCCGTGTAGTATGAGCCGAACATAAGTGGTGGATGATTGATGGACCACTCCCATCCAAATGCCTTTTGAAAAATTACGTTTTAAGCGAAACCATTCTTAAGAATTGATAAAAACAGTTTTTGTGAATCATGTTTTGTGGGTGTTTGGACGTCTGGTAACAATATTGTCACATGTCCTTCAGTCAGTATTCTGAACAAAATTCATTCAGAATTGTTGTTACACGTTACAGTTGGTCAAAATGGAGAAATCCATTTATGTAATAGAAAATAGTGCATAAATCTTAAGACAGTGCGTTGTTGTTGTACAAGTCACAGTGTGTAGTCGCAAATTTTGTTACCAGAACGTATTTGTTGGAAATTTTGCAATGTCCAAAAAGCGAAAAATGTGCACACTAATGTTTGGCTCCGATTATATTATTTATTAAATTGTTTCACAAGTTCGTGGAATTTTGTCTCCGGATTAAATATGATGAACTTACCGACTCTGTTGTTACCGGCGGAATCGTTGGAGTGTAGACTGGTTGAATTTTCTCCGCTCTATGCTGGCTTCGTCCTCTTTCCCCTCTGTACCTAGAACTGTACTTCGGTGTTGGGCTAAGCAACTGAAATATCGTTAGAAAATTTTATAAAAAAAAAACTCGAAAAAAATCGTAAAACTCTGTCTCACCGCAGCATGACTTTTTGAAAAATCTCCTTTCCTTTGTGAATCTCTTTTAATTGGCTTTTCCAGACTCAAACTTCTACCCTTAGCATTGACACCCTTCGAATTTGTAACTGGCTCTGTAACAAATCTTGAACTATATTTTAAAGATTTCTCAGTTATCGCTGTCTCCTCTTGAATTTCATTTTCAAAAGTGATCTCTTCATAAGTTTCTGTACTGGAAGTAGTGGACTTTGTTTTCAGATTGGGAAACTGTAACTTCGGATTTATTCTGGGTTTGTACAATGAACGAGGTTCACTTTTTTCCGACTTCTTATCGTTTTTCCCGGTTGTCGTTGATAATTTTTCAGGCTTCGTTGGACGTGGCCGGTATGGTTCGGCTCTTCTCGGCTTGAACAGATTCTTTTGTTGGCGAAGTGGTTCAGGAACGTCATTCGGTTTTGCTGTCGTTAATGGTTCAGACCGCTTTCCCTGCTTTGCTTTAAGTAAAAGTTTAAAATGTTCTGGATAATTTTCATCTTCAATATCATCACCACCAGTTTCATATTCTTTTTCTTTTAATTTTGGTTTGCCAGTTCCACGGTTTTTGGCTGCATCTCGCCAATTCAATTTTGCCGTAGTCGCAATAAATTTCATCCCTTCAGTTGGTTTCCCTTTTGTTTGCCGAATTGGGGATTTCGTTGTAGGACGATTTCTGCTGCGTTGTCTTTCGACACTACTTGGAGCTTCATTGAAATTTGGGGACACTTTAGTATGTTTCCTTGAACTATTTCGTTCAATTCTTGTTGGAAGTTGAATCTTTGTTGGTTGATCATCACTCACAGGAAGAACTGTGGTAGATAATGGTGCTCTTTGACGAGCCTTGGTATTAGTAAGAACAACATCAGAAAAGGAGGCATCCTGACGTCTAGAAACTTGTTCTAGGTTATCTATCTTTGTTGAATTCCACTTGGCATTTTCCTCATCAATTTCACTGGGACGTCGCGCTGCATGAGATGAGACTTCACTAAGTGGTAGGCTAGGACTTTCCTTGGAAGAATATTTTTCAGTTGGGGTTTCCGTTCTACTTCGAACTTGACTTGGTGTTGCTCTACGATTTTGGTTATCGCTTCGACTTCGAACAGGTGTCGTGGTTGTAGATTCAAATTTCGATCGAGTTCTAGTCTGATTGGAGCCACCTCTTTCGGATACCTTTTCTGGACGTTTTCTCGTTTGATTCCTTGTCCGATCACTTCGAACATTGTTTGTTTCTTCACTGGATTTTTCTGTCCTGCTTCTTATTACGCTTGATTTTTTATTGTCTTCTGATTTTTCTGTTCGTCTTCTAGCTGTATTTCTCCGATCAACATTTGATCTATTTCGATTTGAACTTGCCGTAGAAGACTCATTGTTTCTTTCTGGTCGTGTTTGGTTTGATATTGTGATGTCTAAAAGTTTTCCAGTTCTACTACGTATAGGATTTGATATTTTAACTGGTTCAGGTACAATGTTATCATTTCGCCCACGATATCGACTTGTTCCTCTCGGTAGTTGTAATGAAGCTTGCGACAGTTCATAACTTGCTGCTCTAACTTTATTGTTCCGCGGTGTTCCATCTGCATATGTATCTAAATCCGAATCGTATAATGGAATATTATTTACAATGGCACTTTGCGCAAATCTTATTCGTCCACGATTTTGTGCCTGAAAATAATAAAAAATTATAAATTTGAATTTCTGCACACATAAAATCATCTCGTTAAAAATGAACACTTCTGCAAAGTTTGTCTTTCAAGTTGTTGGGAAACATGGTTTAACTAAAAAGTTATCTGCACGAATCTGTACCACGAACTAGGTTACTAAGTCACTTCAGGTGGACATACTTCAATGAATGCAAATCATGTGTTTGCGGCTGTAAAAACCTTTAATATTAGCCATGAGAAGCAACTGCAGTTCATCGAACAAGAACCAAGTTAAATACACAATATGAGTGTTCCACCAGTCTGCATAATTGTATTGGACAATAATACCACAACTTATATTTAAAGCGAGCAGAAAATCAAAAACGAATATAAAAACAAAGGAAAAACGGTTAAAACCTGTTGGGCGTGTTTTATAGTTTAGTCGAGTGCAACAAAACTTTTCAGCAAATTTAGTAGATAAATTGCGAAAAGCTTTCACTCTCGGATTGCAATTGAGTTTTCAGTTTCAGTCCTGGTATCAAATCACTGTTATTTACTGGAAAATTGTCTCTCAGTTAGTCGGCCGTTAAGTTTTTAACTTCTTGCGGATAGAGCTGCAGTAGAGCACAAAAAAATACAATTCAACACTAAAGTATTTCTATCCACAATTGTCGACTATTATTTTCCATTGGACTAACAAAAATTTCGATAGTAAATATCAATTGTGTAGTGGAATATAATGTTGCAATATTGATATGATCTGAAAATTTCAACATTAATGATGAGAAAATATAATTTTTTTGGGGATGTGCTATGAAAAGACTCTAGTACTGTCACTATGTATTTTAAAAAGATAAATTCAGTTGGAGCTTACTTAACACTGCACAATAATTTTTGTTTGTTTTTTTTTTTTTTGCACGCAACATGAATGAAAAATAACAAAAATTTCCTCTCCTAGTTATATCAAATAAATACATCAAACGAATTCCCTTTGAACAATGCTTCCGAATAAAAAATGGAAGCGCACTCAACGTAAGCAAGGTGTATTAAGTAACTGCGAGAAAATTACTTCCTCTGTTCGAAAGGGTGAATGCTCTCGATATTTTGAGGAAATTGTTTTACTTTTTGCACTTTTAATTTAAACGTAATGTGTAAAATATGCAGTGAACGTCATAATTACCTTATCTATTTTTAAATTGGTTACTCGTTTTACGTTTATTAAATAAGTCTATTAAGTAATACGAATTGGAGTAAGTCTTGACCAGCACAAAATAATGGTGGGAAACTTTTTCATTACTAATTTACAAAACAATAGGCTCAAATAAAATTTTGTTTAGTTTTCATCACATACAAAACATATTCCATTTTAATAAAATAATAATAATAATCGTATTGCCGGAATATTTTATAATAAGAAGGGGTTGTATTGCCTCAAGAAACTTCCGATTAAAATTCTGTTTTTCAGTTTAATGATGATCAATACAGATATTTAGAGCAAGTCCCATCATTAGGATGTTTTTAAAGAACTTAAAACATCTGTTGATAAAAAGAACAAAATAAAACAAAGCTTCAAATTCAGGACGTTAATCTAATTAATTATTAGATTTGAAAAATCGGCATGCAATTATAGGAACGACAAAAGAGATTGCTTTGCTAGACTAAAAATATGTAATATGAGTTTTTGTAATGCATTCTGTATTGTACTATGTATAGGTATTATTATTATGTACATATATTATTCCAGTAAATAGTCGGATAATTTTTGTATTTTGTTTTTTAAAAAAGGTAATGTTAGTTTTTTATTTCAATGGATGTTTTAAATTTTTGCAAAAGATCCTGATGATGGGCTTTGCTCGAAACATATTGATCTGAATATATTGATAACTGAATTTTAATCGAAATTTTCTTGAGGCAACACAACCCCTCCTTAAGTTGCATTTTCTTCGATGCAAACATTAAATAGGTAAAACATAATTGCAACTTCATATACATATGTTATGTAGGACATAAATCGTTAGACATTAATTACATGAAAGGATAGCACAATCTAATCCTTTGTCGACGTAAAATATCCAATTAACAATAATTACTCCCAATCGGAATTCGAATACAAAATAAAACCATTCCCCGGTCCTCAAGAGTGCTGCGCGTGCGCATGTCACTCGAAGCATGCAAAATTGATCATGGAAAAGCAACAAATGCACAAGAATAACTATAACGGTTCGATGAATGATTGTGTAATGTGGAAGTCAAGCTGATTGTGGAAAGAAAATCAAAACGGAGAAATATTGAGGAAAACTTAAGAATTAGCCAAAGGCTCCTACCGTGAAAGCACAGGAAGTGTTTATGCAGTGTTTCTGTTTAAAAATTTGCTTGCACGATAGTTCACCTCTCTATTTGTTTTGGTTGTTGTTATTGTTTCGGTTGTTGAAACTCTGGAGTACTGTAGAGGTAAGCTTAACATCTCATTGCATTCTCAGAGTGCACTTGCGATCGACGAATTTCGTTACGGCCGCGGCGAACCGATTTCGAACAGAACGCGTGCCCCTGCCCATAGATCGCGCTTTCAATGCCAAGTAAACCGTGACTATGCCGTGAAAAAACTATCATTATAAAGCAGAGAATGGAAGCATAACTGGGATTTATTGCATTGAACAATCAATTAATATCTATTGATTGTTGAAAGTTTTGTGAAAAGTAAATTTTGGTCGACAAGGTTGTCAAATATTGTGTAACTTATTTACTTAAATTTAGTTAGGGTAGAAATAGGAAAAATTTTGTCTGAATTTAACTCAAAACTGAAAACTCTTTTTTCAATGCTTCTAGGAAAAATAATATAGACGGTCTAAATAACTTCATGGTCAGTCAAATACGTAATAAATGCTGAAACCTGAAACAGAAGCAACTTCTCTTTTACACTAATACGGAAGTTTAATTGGTTTAGGCATAGACAAATGAAGTAGTTCATACAGTATGAAATACTTCATTTGTCTATGGTTTAGGCCAATATTGTGAAACTTAGTTATAACACAGAGCAACATTTGTCAAGAAATCGTGTAAAAAACCGTGCAAAAACCATTTTATCATATAGTAAAAAGAGAAATTCGTTCTTAATTAATTAGAGGAGCGGCGTACAATGTGCCTATAGTTTTGAGTTTAGAGCTCTTAAGGATATTTAAAGGAGGTTTAGATCAGGAGTGAAGGCATGATTTGGAAGGAAATTTACTAAGCTTTGTTATTACAGAAGCAATTATTATTATTCAGTTGTAGATATTTTCGGAGATATAGCTCAAAAACTGCAAGGACCTCTTTGCGCCACATTGCACGCACATGCGTACAATGTGGCGGACTATTAAAAGTGTAACATCTGCGTGGAAAAATAAAGTAAATACAATAGATATTCAATACTTTTCAAAAATTTATTAGAAATATGTGAAAAAATTTAAAAATTCTTGATCAGCTTAATCATCATCTAGTCGAAATCGCAACGAATGCAAATATAGAAACCAGTGGATATATTAGCACATTCCAAGTGCTTTTTCAGGTTTTCCTCGGCACTAGAAGGAAGGACAAAATATGTCGTAGTTAAAGGGGACAATAAAACATTTAAAAACCATAACATCTTTGTCATTGAACAAACCTAATTAATGTGCCACTTTGTACGAACCGCGTGCGCCACATTGGAATTTTTCTGTTATTTTGAAAAATGATCGAAATTATAAGAAAAATTGAAGATAATCCAAAATCAATTATGATGCTTAAAAGAGGATATCACAGTGCGTCTTTGCATATAAAGTTTTCATAAATGTCTTAAAAATACTAGATGTTATGAAGGAATGAAAAAAATTTTAAAAAACTTGAAAAATGGGTTTTTTTGATTTTTTTCACAAGACCTTTTAAATACGCGCTTGATCGCACCTGTTACTTAGACAAAGTTGGGTTACTAACTAACACACTTATGACACCGGACAGATTTCATCTATCTATTGTTATAATACCCAAAAAGGCTCTGCACCACATTGTACGTCGCTCCCCTATTATTATTACAGAGGCATGAAAAGAAGGAAAGTTTTTGAAATCTGTAAACTTTCAAGGTCGTGTAAAAAAGACCATGTAAAAATAGTTCCCTTCAAATAATTTATAATTATAATATTATAGGTACTTATGTATAACAATATTTAACGAAAGAGAGTTAATATGTAAATGCTCAGTAAAAAAAGCGACATCTTAATAATATTTTATAAAAAGCACAGCCCAAACCCTTGAACATAGAAAGCCTGAAGACAAAGAATAAAGCCGAATTTTTTTGAAATTCCACTCCTAAAGATGCATAAGTGCATTGTCACTGGTGCGGCTGAACAATAAATAATCGTTGAACGATAATCGTATAGTGCCTGATTTGCATTGTTTTCAACATAATATAGAGGAGTCATTGTCACTGACGCGACTGCGTTTAGAGTCGTTGACGACGATCGTAGGGGTCTGCTGCTAGAGTAATCATATTCGCAGTCGTTGTGTGATTTTTGATTGTTGAGCTATTGGAAAGTCTGAAGAACTCAAAAAATATTCTCTCATCAGTTTGGAAAAGATTGTTTATTAATATTTTGAAGTACCCCTCTTGTGTTCTGTTCATAATTTTAGGTACTATGTGTGCTAAGTCGTAGTGCACTTATCATTTTAAAACTTTCTTCATCTTCTATATCTTCAATTAACAAATAACTCAATAGTTTTTTCTTTAAACTCATAATTCACTACTTCTCTTGGTAAAAGGCGACTGAACGAATATCATGAGATACGTCGTGTCGCGTAAATCAGTTAAATAAGAGTCATTGCTAATTCATTATGTTTAGTTTTCTTTCAAATGCAGTGAGTGTCCTAAATAGGAATTGATGAAAAATACTGTTTTTGCAAAAAAATCTGATGTAATGGAATTTTTTAAGTATTTTTCCTGGTTTTAGTAAATAAAAATATACAAGAATTTGGTTGCAGACCGGTGTAATCGTTCAACGATTATCGTTACAGCTGCACCAGTGACAATGCACCTTAAGGGGTAAAATAGGGGATGAATGTTTGTATGAAAATCTACCATTTTCGAAGTAAAAAATTCGTAAGAATTTATATTTGACCTTTTGGTTAGTCATAATAAAATCTGAGTTCCAGGACTTTTTAAAATGTAACCTCCAAAAGAGGATAATAGGGGATGAAAGGCAATTCCTACTTTTTAAATTCACTCTTGCACCTTTAGATAAAGCTCAATGAGAACTACCAACTTGAACTGATATCCTAATTAAACCCCCCAAAAGCACTCTTGACTGAAGAAACCTAACCAATTATTAATTATTATATTATTGTAACCCAACCTAAGAGAAACGGTTCAATTCCTATACACGTACGTCGCGTTTGAAGGTAGTAAGAATATCAACTTAATTTTTTTAAAAATCTAAACAATAATTGAAGTCTACACTGCTAGTTTTTGTATAAAAATAATTCAGCCTTATATGTCAAGAAAAAGAAACAGATTTTGTTCATCTTCGAACTTGGCCTTACAAGTATTAATGTATCAATTTTCTCAAGTTGCGTTCTCAAGTTCTCGTCTGGACAGACAACAGACAGATGGACATCCATAAATATTTATTGGCGTTGCAAACGTTCGCTCAAAACTAATATACCCTACTGCCTACATCTAGGGTATAATTATATCAAAAACTTACGGACAACAACGACTAACCAACCTATAGGCTTTCACAGAGCAACAAATAGCGTCTAAATTATCCGTTGAGGAAATTGCAGCTAAAAAGTTAAGTTGTTTTCGTTTACAGTTTTTATCCAAGTTTTTCCACAATTTGTCAATTAATTGCAAACTTTTCCTTATTTATATATCTAATATTTAAGTTAACTTAGGTCTAAATTAGTTCCGAAAAATCACTTAAATAATTTCATTCTTACTGGCAATTCTAGTTCATAACTGTTTGTAACTGTTTAACTTCTAGTTAAAGCCTGTAATTTTGCTCAGCGAGCTTGCTTGTGAACTGTTTTAGCGTGCAGATCGATTGTGAGCAATTAAATAGTAATATGTAAATTTTGTAATTAAAATAACTAATAAATAAAGTGTTCAAATTCTAAAGTTAGGCGGTTTAAACGTAAGAAAAATAAAAAAGTCAGAGGTGTTGCTTGCGAGGATCTCCATTTTTGATCAGTCTCGCCCCCGAGCCCCAGGTTTATTCTTTGTTGAAGGGGATGGCGCGCAAATGACCCCTTAAGCTTCCTTTGGGTAGGTAAGTAGGTAACTGGCCTGTAGTTATATCCCTGACAACAAGTACCACAAACGACAACATAAAAATGTACCTAATTGTTAAACAAGAAGAATACAATAAACAAGGTAGAACAGGTACGTAATTTGAAATGAATTAATTTCAATGTATTATTGCAAAATATTAATTGATACACAAACCAAACCATCTCAAATAATTTAACTTTTTGAACAATTTCTTAAAAATGAAGCCATTTAAAAAAAACATGCGTCATAATTAACGTAATTACTGACTGTGGAATGCCATTTGCACAATTAAAATATCTATTATATTGATCATTAATCTGTCTGTGATGGCAATTACAGAAAAAACGCCCATAATCTGGGAAATGTTGATAATTGGGCGCAGGTTGTTGAATCAGAGGAAAGTGAAAATGAGTTTTTCAGTTTTTTGTAAGATGACAGTTAACAGTGTCATGTTTTTTTTTTGTATAATTGTCCTAGTCAACTTTTAACGGTTGCAGATTGTTTGTTTTATTTTACCATTTCTTCAGCCATTACTTCTTAATATTCATGGCACAGAGACTTTACAACTTCTTTTTGGGCACCTTAAATGTAATTTAAAGCGAAAGCAAATTACTTGTTTTGTGGAAAACGATGTTATCAGTCGTTCAACGCTTGGACGGATGTCGGTAAAAGTAGGAAGGTGACTTCATTTTCTTTTTTTCGACGATGGTTTTCTTGTACTTTTGCTGAATATAATACTGTCGTGACATTTATGTTGGTGAACACTGAACATCTTTGACTGACTTGCCAAGTCACACGTGTAATGAATACCTAACTATAAGGTCTGCAAGTACGTCATACTTTATGATTATAGATTGAAGTCTTATTACTATTAGTCATGGCATTTGGCAAATAGCATTTGGTTTAGAGGTTACAACAAATTAACTTTCTAGTTTTATAAAGAACACATTTCTCTTCTTGGTATTAACTCCTAAAAATTATTTTCGAGTAGAATTTATGTTATTTAATGTTATATTAACTAAACGATTCTATTTTATGGCAAAAAGTATAATTGATTCAGACTGAATATGAAATACATACTCTACATATAATACGGCAGTTTTTCTTTTTTGAAGCACATAGATAATACATATATTCAACTTTGTTTTTTAAATAAAAGATTACAATCGTAAAATGGCAATTATCAATAGTTATTGAATTGCATGTGGAAATATAGAAGATCTTCTCGCTTTTCTATAATTTCAACACCGAGTAAAACACGGCCAAGTAAAATAAGTTAAGTGTATAATGTACATATATAGGGTGTTTCGCTATCAAGTGTTCCAACATGTACCAATCGATTCCTTGAAATGTTGTGATCAACTATTACGATTAGACATTTTATCGTAAAACCCCTCCTTCACCCCTTTTTTAAGAGCTGAATCTTTTTCGTCTGTGTAGGGAGGTGAGCTCAATAAAACGTTATCACTTCTTTTCGGAATACGATAGAAGGGCAGTCAAGGTCTTAATAAAAACTAAGCATTCCAACAGTGTCTAACATGTCTCGATCCGTTGGCAAATGTGGCAAATCTGAATATTCAAACTTAAAATTTTGAAACATTTTGGTAGAAAATATACATTTTTATACTTCGTCTGTAAACATTTCCTTCCTCTAAAAAACAGATTTGATGCTTGCCAAAGAATTGTAAGAAAAAGAAGTTTCCACAAATTCGTCCAATTGTCAGAGGCTGTTGTGAGATGTTCTAAAGCCTCTAGTCCAGATAACTTTGAAGACTACTCTGTTTTCAAATGGGCACCTTGAACTAAAATAAGAACCACAGGTTGAAGAAATAAAAGTGTAAATATAGACGAAACAAAATGAAAATATGGACGATCGTCCTATCACACGCTACTACATCCGAAGTTTAAACAAATTAGCAGTATGCAAAGTAAAATTAATTTTAAATACTTTATCTTGTGATTTTAAGAAAAAAAAAATAACAACAGCCTTGAAACATACAGAATCTATTGTGTTTCATGGTGTTTTTTCGTGATTTTGACATAGCATAACTTTTTTACTAGCCCAATATACTAAATGATTTTATATTTTACTATACGAGGTAATAAACACTACAAGCTGTAAAAATATCAGTATTTATCGTCAGTCCCATTACAGATATAGAGGCCTAAAGTTACAAAATTTGACAAAAAATCAATTTTTAAAAATCTGTAAAAAAAGGATGCATGTTTCACCATTTATTTTTTTGTTTTTTGGTAATAGTACTTATATACAACTATTTCCATAAAAACTATGAAATTGTATATAGCACTCGTTCTATGAGAAAAAAATGTCTGAAAAGTAAATTTTGCTTAATTTTGATATCCAACTTCGATTGAAGTTTTCTTGGGGAAGGGGGGATATAGGCAAACTATAATGAATACCATCTAATGTAAAGAGTGGATCATTACCTTTAAAACGGTTTTTGTTTCAACCTCTTTGGATAAATAGTTTCTGAACTATACCCATTGGCCATTGACATCAAAGTTTGCAAACACCAAAATCAGCGTGACTACGAAAACAAAAATGGCCGCCATGCTTCAACGGATTAAGATAGAATTTTTTTAAAAAGTGTTCTCAATGCTAATAGTACAATAGAAACAAAAGGTGGAGTATGAATTTTTTCTAAAATGATCGAGCGGCCAATTAATTTTTTTTTTTGACCACTTCATATGGATTGACCCAATAGATAAGTATCGCCATCGCCACGTACTATTAGAGAAGCAAAGCTTTCTTTTTGTTCTTTGGAAAGAATGGAGACCATTGCACAATGCACAATGTACACACGTGACAGGGACACGTGTGTACAATGTACATTCTACGGAGGCCACCCGCGAACTGATTCTGATATCGATACTGAAATAGATACGTGAGTAGAGTAGCACTTTTTTCACCCTATATATAAATCAGCCCTGCAAATTTAGTGTACAATAGGAACTTCATTATAATCGTCAAATACAATGATTTACGTTTTAACTATGTGAGAGTAAACAAAATTAATTAAATTCCTTATTGTTAATTGCACACATTTCAAACCGGTCACGAACTTCCAAGAAATTATGGATCTTGCAAATGGTGCACGTATATGTATAACATATTATGTAGATATAATATACATATCCCAATTTACCTTTCAAGCATCACGATATGTATACTCGCACCTACTTTCGTTTATTCCCAGGTTATATCAAACAGCGCAATTTGAACACTTATAATAGGTAGGTAATATTAATTTAAAAGCGGAAACAAATAATAAGCAAGAAGTCAGTTAGTCAGTTATATCAGACAATCATGTAATACCTATTTCTTCTGCAAATTTTCAGCACTCTCCATGCTGCGTTAATCGCAATCGCAGTCGCACTTTGAACCGAAAAGTCAGTAAAACATAATAAATCTCCTTTCTCAGACAGCTTCACTTGGCGGATAGATGAAGAATGTCGGTATAAGAGATGACCAAATGAAATTGAACAACAATATTTTTTGGCAATTTTGATGAATATCTCGTTAATCATGTTTCATGCTATGAAAATCTTAAAAAAACCAGCGTTAATATGACAATTAATCAGATGAAATCTTCTGTCGATTTAATATTTGATCGCGGTTAGAAACCAAAAGTTGTTCCCCTTTGATCTTTGTTTTCGAAGTATCACTCACTAAAGATGTGTTTCCTTCAAGCGTTAATAACCGCATGAATGCCGAGTAAAAAGAAACATACACTTGAAGTGTGCTCAGTAATTGCTACTGCTGTTAATTGATCATATAACATAATTTGCACAGTGCCATTTTAAAAACCTTTTATTAAAATAATTAATTAATAGCTTCATCGCGATGTACTTTTTGAACGTGAAATTCATTAATTTATTGTGCTTAATATGTCAAAATATTTTGATTCTTCATGAAACAAAACAAAAAACTTAAGCGAAGATCCTAAAACAACAAATCTTTTAGTAATAAATTTATACCTGTTCTTTTTATTTCTTTTTAATTTTTATTGTATTTTCTTGTAATTTCTTTTGCTATATATGTATATTTTATATATACTATGCATAGAGCTTATATTAAGCTTAGTAATAAATAAATATAGTAAATAAAATTACGAAAGACTCATGCGACAAACATAAATATTTTCTGAAATGATGTTACATTGAATACTGCTTTTACTTTGTTATTGGTAAAAATCCGGAAATCCATTTTATCTAAAACTTAACTCATTAATTTATCTAGTAAATTTCAATTGAAATCCCTGAAAACGCATCAATTCTCTTAAAATTATTATCAGAAATTATGCTCTCAGGTATTAAATTAATGATTCAACTTTCTCATTAACAGGCTGGACAGGAACAGCTTTGATGCATTTAAAATTTGAATTGCACTGTACAGGAATTCCGTTATGCAACTAACGCATCAGGATGAATTTATTATCAAATGAAGTATCTATAAATATTTTATGAAGAAAAACGTATCTGATTCTTTGCAGCAATTTTAATTGCATTTCCTATTAAATTTCTTTTTAACTATTGATTAATTTATTGCCAAATGGAAAAACTATTTATTGATTTATAAATTACTCATCAAAAGCTGTCGAACGATACCCCACAAGTCGTAGTTTTAAAAATCTCAACTTTACACCATCACCACTACCTCCACTTGTACTCTCAAAACCCCTAAGTCATTGGCGTCATCGTAAGCTTCATAGGGAGTGTGTCCCAAAAATAAAGGTCAAGCCAGAAACGAGGTGGTGACAGTTAGCAGAAAATATAAGAAAATCTTATTGTTAGGCATGTACTTTTCAAAAAATCGAGAAAATTAACATCCTTTGATGATCAGGATCTTTCAAGTATTGTGGCTACAAATCTTTACTATTCTTAATTTTTTTTTTTTTTTTTTTTAAATTTATTATTTAAGGTCGCTGTGGAACTGCAGCGGTTATTAGCGACCACAGTGGCGTCATCTGATTAGATTTTCCGGTGCATTCCAACAGCCTTGAGAAACTTTATGGTTTGTTTGCAGGAGTCGGGATCGCTTAGCATAGTCCTCAGGTTGTCGGGTAAGCCGAATGTGGATCTGTCTAGGTTGAAATTATTGCATTCTAGTAGCAAGTGTTGGACGGTAAATCTGCTGTTGCATCGTGGGCAGGTGTTGGGATTTGTCTTCGTTATGAGGTGGATGTGGCTAAAGTTAGTGTGCCCAATACGTAGTCTTGAAATTCTAGATTGGTCTGGTCTGGAAAGTACTGGACTATGCTCGAAAATGTCGTTGCGTACTCGGTGAAGAAATGTAGGTTCAAGGTGTTGCCATTGATGATTCCAGTATTGATTGATCTTTGCTTGAATAAGCCTGGTTGTCTCTTGGTGTGTTAGCTTAGCCAAGGCATGAATTTCCAAGTTTGTCGCTGCCTTGGCAGACTCGTCGGCCTTCTCGTTTCCAGGTATTCCTTGGTGCGAAGGGATCCAACAGAGTGTGATATCGTCGGTCGCAGCTGTTTGGTTTAGAATATCCTGTATTTGTTGTATTAGGGGTTGAGGGTTGAATTGGTTTAGAATCGCCTGCAGGCATGACATTGAGTCTGTAAAGATAACAAATTTGCCTCCCCTGTGCTTATCATTGATATGCTTGATGGCATGAAGTATAGCGTGGGCTTCACATGAGAAGATGGAGCTGTAGTCTAACAGGCGGTGGTTTTCTATCATGTAATCTGTTGTGGTGATCGCATATCCAGCTTTTTCGTTTATTTTAGAACCGTCTGTGTAGATTTGATGGTGTTCTGAGTATTTGCATTGAAGTTCTTTGAATAGTTGCTGATACATGCTCGGTGTTGTTTGTAACCGATTATATTTTGATAGCGTCCAGTCGATTGTTATAGCTAATTTTGACCAGGGAGGGTTGTGGACCAGAGCCCTTATCGCTACAGGTGGTATATTGAAATTTAGGCTGTCGCTATAGATTTGAATACGTATGCGAAGTGGTTTCGGTAGGTGTGGCGAGGCAGCAAATTGTGACACTCTGTATTGTTTGAAGGAATTCAGGTATGCGGGGTTTTCTGGAGTTGAAGAAATAGTAGCGGCATATTTTAAACACAGTTGTTTCCTTCTGATATTAAGAGGCGTTTCGCCTACTTCCGCTGCAAGACTGCTTGCTGGGCTGGTCCTAAAAGCACCCAGGGATAATCGAAATGCAGTATTCTGAATCGCTTCCAAATTTTTAAGAGTCGAGGGTTTCCCAGAGTCGTAGATTATTGCTCCATATTCTAGCTTTGAACGTATTAGTGCTTTGTATAGTGCAAGTAGAATACATTTATCCGCGCCCCAGTTAATTGAGGATAATACTTTCAATACGCGCAGCCTGTAATTGCATTCAGTTTTAAGTTTTTTTTAAATGTGGGGCCCATGTTAGTTTATCGTCTATTGTGAGTCCTAGGATTTTCATTTGCTGTACTTGGTTAATTGGAAGGTTGTTCAGTGTCAGGCTGATCTGGTCGATGTTTCTCCTGCGGCCACGTTTGATTAACATCATTTCAGATTTCGGTGCGGAAAACTTGAATCCACTAGTGTCGGCCCAGTTTTGAATGGTGTTTAGGGTTTCTTGAACTGCTTTGAGAGTAACTTTAATATTGCTGCCACTGCATGAAATTGTTAAGTCATCAACGTAGATGTAGCATTTAAGTGGGTTTTTGATACAGGAGAGTACAGGGTCTATAGCTATTAGGAACAGTATTACACTGAGAACGGATCCCTGGGGAAGGCCATTCTCTAGTGGAGTCTTAGCAGATAGTACGTTTCCTATTTTTACTCTTATTGCTCGTTCTGTCAGGAAGTAAAGGAAATAAAGGCTACGAAGTTCCCTGAGAATCCGAGTTTCTTCAGTTGTCTTTTCACTCCTTTGGTCCAGACCATTTCGTATGCCTTCTCTATGTCTAGGGATACAATCAGGAGATGGAGGTTAGATGCAAGGGCATCACACATGTCTGATTCGAGGTTTACTAGCAGGTCCGTGGTAGATCGCATACTTCGGGAGCCAAATTGGAGCTTGGAGATTAAATTGTTTTTTTCCAGCAGCCATCTGAGTCGTTTGGATATAATTTTTTCTAATATTTTGCATAGATTGCAAGTTAGAGCTATGGGCCTGTAATTTGTTATTATTGCTTGGTCTTTGTTGGGTTTGGGTATGGGGATTACAATTGCTTCCCTCCACATGTCTGGAAAGCATTGATCGGTCCAGATGTAATTATATATTGATAGCAAATGGTTCAAGTAGGGTTCAGGTAGATTTTTGATGAAGGCGTAGGGGATATCATCCGGTCCGGGGCTGCTGTTATTACAGTTTGATATAGCGTGGTGCAATTCATTGCTAGTGAAGGGTTTATTTATCCAGTTCAGTCCAGGGTTGCAGATAAATGTGTCGTTGCTTTCATTATAGTTGGAACTATGTCTCTTGAAGTCGTCGGAGTAATTGTTATCGGCCGAGTTAGTGGCGAAGCACTCGACGAGACTGTTAGCGATGAGGTCAGGGTCAGTGGTCAGTGTTCCGTTGATGTTAAGCCTGGGGGTCGCTGCGGGACCGTGGTTACCTGAAATATGGCGTATTTTGTTCCAGACTCTTGTTAGTGGGGTTTGATGGTTTAGGGATGATGAGAATTGTTGCCAGTGGTCTCTCCTCGCTTGTTTGACGGCTCTTCTGGCAGCGGCTCTTTTAACTTGGAACGATATTTTGTTTTCCACCTTTTTCTCTTTAGTATACTTTCGGTAGGCTCTTTTGGCGTCTTTAATTTTCTCAGCGCAATCCTTGTTCCACCACGGTGCAGTTTTCTTAGTCTTTAGGAGGGTTTGTTTTGGGATCGAGTCTTTGGCAGCTTTGGTAATAAGATCAGTGAAGTTCTGTAGGATAAGGTTGATGGGCAACGAGGAAAAATTGATAGGATCTAGGAGTTCGCGGGAATCATGAAGTAATCCTCGTTGAAAAAGGTGCCAGTCCGCTCTATTTAACATCCACTTAGGATGTCTAGGTGGGTTATTTCCGTTATCGTGTCGTGTATCCTCTATAATGATCGGGTAGTGGTCGCTGTTATGAGGGTCTTCTAATGCCATCCATTCGAAGTTATGGGCAACATTGTTAGAGATTAGGGTCAGATCGATGCTGCTGTGGTTGCCAGTACTGCTGTTGAAGTGGGTGTGGGCACCGTTGTTCATTAGGATAAGGTTGTTGCTGGTCTCGATGAATTCCTCCATAATTCTTCCACGTGCATCGGTGAAGTGTGATCCCCATATCCGGTTGTGGCAGTTAAAGTCACCGAGTAGTACAACGGGAGCTGGCAGTTGATCTAAGACTCGCTGGAGGTCATTTGAGTTGAAAGCCGTGCTGTTTGGGAGGTATATGTTACAGATTGTTACCGGGGTGCCGGTTGTTATCCTGATTGCGGCAACCTCGAGGTCAGATACAATACTGATTTCATCAAATTTATACCGATTAGAGGTGAAGGTAACTACTCCACCACTAGCTCGGGAGCTGTTTGTTCTGTTTTTGAATGCTGCTTTGTATCCGGTGATATTGGCACAGTGTTTGTCTTTGAAGTTGGTTTCTTGGAGGCAGATACAGTCAAAGGAAGTGTTAACGATTAGTAACTGAAGGAACTCCTGTCTGGCGTAGTAGCCATTAATATTCCATTGTAGTATCCTCATTTATAGGTTGGTGAGGGTCAGTGGGGTCATCATCTACTTCTATACTAGCATCAGTTGTGGCGCCATCGCCGGATTCATCTGTCGAGAATGATCTGGCTTCAAGTTTCTTAATTATTCTGGTGAACCGGTTTTTTTCCTTTCGTGAGATGAGTGCTGGGTATAGTTTCCTCATCGTAAGGGCTAGTATGTCGGGGTTTAATTCGAGGTCAGCGAGTGTGTCGCGGATGTTTTCTTTGCCGAAACTTTTCTCCAGGAACTTTATTAACTGAGTGTAATTGTAGTGATACTCACTAGGATTTTTGCTGATTTCGGCGTCGATTTCGGGTAAACTCAGGGATCCTTTCTCCAGACTAGTAGCTATTTGGCCGGATCTTCTTCTCTTGGGTATCCTTTGAATGTTTGAGGGTTTAATGAATTCGTTTTCAGTTGTTGGGATATGGGGGTTAACGGAGGAGTCGGTGGAGGAATCAGATATCGGGCGCTTTGCCGAGGTAATTACGTGAGTATTCAAAGGTTCATCGGGGTTGTGTGAGGTGTCGGGATTGAGGGTTGAAGTGGTTTCTGCTCGACCATCACGGGGGCTCGATCTTTGTTGTACGGTTGCGGTTTCATAGAGCGCTGCGACAGCTGGACAGTTACCGTCAGTGTGCTTAGCTGGCTCGCTGACCTTTGGGCATACTTTCGCTATGTGTCCATTCTCCTTACAAATAAAGCATATCATGCTGTCCAAGGACGGGTAGATCCAGTAGGATGTGTCATCAAGGTCGATTTTCCAAGAGATTGGCAGCTTGATGACATCCTCCGGATGGATAAATACTTGACGCCGGAAACTAAGTATGTGTTGGTATCCTGGAACATTTAAACCAGCGCGGAGGGTGGTTATTTGTGAAGCAAGGTTAATCTTTGATTCTTTAAGCTTCTGCTCTATGATGGAGTTCGGTATTATCGGGGGCACGTTAGAGAGGATCAATCTCTTGTTTCGTGAGAGCAAGGGCCGGACAGGGACTGCACTTCCGTTTATCGTGATTTGTTTATGGGTATCAACCATAATGTCCGCAATTTCTTTTGTAGCTAGGTATACACATATACGGTTGTTCGCAATTCTGGAGATGTAGCGAATATTCTCAGGTTCAATTTTCTCGCCAATGGCTTTTGCATATGTTTGGATCTGTACTCCGTCGATTGCATCAAGGATGATTGCTTGGTCTTTTGTTGGAATAGTTTCCGATTGCAACGCTTTAGCATAATCCATTTTTGGAGGCATGGTACTTAAGGTGATTTATTTATCTCCCTGTAGTCAGAGAGCTATTGATTGCTTGCACAGTCACTCGAAAATATGGGAATTTACACTTGCACTGAAAAGAGCTGTACAGCTGTACGCGGAAATCACAAAGCAGTAACCGGTCTGCATTAACGGGTTTAATTGAATGCCACTTAACACTTAGAACGAATTAGTAACACGTCCGACTCGTTCAAATGCTAGGCGAATACTCCTTAATTTTTTTTGTTGCGATGTAATCCTGAAGAACCCTTCTATAAATTACAAATTACGTACAAATTACTTAAATAATTACTGGGATTCAAGAGCTTTTCAAAAATGTACAAATTGTATTAACTCTTTCAAGGATTTAGCAAACATTCATCACAAAGTGCACTGTACGACTAACTTGTAATGTGGATCAAAAAGAAGTGAACATTTTGATTGTGACTTTATAACTACAGAACCGGAACTACGATTGTTATTAAATTTTTACTGAGTGTTGGGACATATACACATATATAGATGGTTATAGTGAAGTTTGTACGAAGTCGTTCCAGCCGTTCCGGAGATATGCCATTTTGAATATTTATGTGCATTTACATGGGAAAAAAATTAAAAAAATTAAAAATCGCCATATCTCAAAAAGGGCTAATCGGAGAGCGAAAATATGGTCATGACGTGATGTATTGTGGTATAGATGAGTAAGGAAAAAAATTTTGAAGTTGGGTGAAAAAAAATGTTGGGCAAATTAGGGGAAAATTTTTGAAAAAAAACTAACACAGTTTTATGTAATATACGTCGCTTTTAGGGATAGTTGCAATTATTCAAAATGTAATATGATGTACATTTTTAATATTATGATTTTCACCGTCCCGTTTGAAACCGGGTAGATCTGCTAGTAGTATATAAATTTTTGAACGGAGGTGGTTCCATACATATTCAAGGAAGAATGAAACGAAAAACTATGAAAGAATTTTTCGAAAGTCATGTCTGATGTCATGGTACCGATCTCAATAGGTATGACGTAGGCACATGTTTTTTCGAAATCTGTCTAAAACGCGAATACAAGTTTCAGACGAATTAAAAGTGTTTTTCCTTTTGAACTTGTATAGTTTTATAAAGAAAACCAAAACCCACTTCCCTCATGGCCTCATGTTCTCAAATTCAATCAACAATAAACGAAAACATGATTCGCCACTTAAAACGTATTCGTATATCAATAATATCGTATTTGTATTCAATGTGTTTTTTTAAGAAAAATGAACAATTTGTCGAGGTGAACACTTACAACATTATTGAATAATCAAAACCCAAACCACACTGCCACAATTTGCCGACAACGTCAAACAATTCGATTTTTTACCAACTTTGATTTAGTTCAATAATAATTGCTTCACATTTTCCGCGGTATATAGTTTAATCGATCTTGAAAATTTTACTGCAATTTCTCTACAATGTTTCTTATATTAAATGTGGTTTAGTTATATCGCCTCTTACAACAAAAACAACAAAAAATAATAAATTGAAAAATCAACCTGCTTGAAAGACTTTGTAGTTATTAAATCTTAGAGGGGCAGCCCTCACGGTAGGCAAAAATACCAAAATAGTGGTAGACTTTTTAATGAATGGACTAATTTTTCTCATAAACCTCTCCTGAAAGTGATTGAAATCACAACTTTAAGGGACTTGTTCATTTACTCTTCAATATAAAAAATATAAACTCCTATAAGAAATAAAGACTGAAACAAATCAACAACAGTTCGTTCAATTGCGGTTGAACACCTGAAAATAAAATTTTAAAAAAAATTAAAGTGAACTAAATTCCTACAGCGCTCGAATTTCGCTTTCATTTCGATCGAGTACAACCACCTCTTGGTGTATGTAGTTGGTTCGTGGTAATTAAGTTCGGCATGATCATTAATCAAGAAGTGCTGGTTGAGGTGATCCAGTTCGACTGGTTATCATATACACAAACTGCACTCCTATCCAGTTCAAAAGCATTTAGGGGCCGAACTTTTTTTCCGAAAAAATTCCAGCATCCTTTAAGATTCGTGCAACGATCCGCGCGTCGCGTCGGTGTCGAAGGTGCCACAAATACAAATTGTACCTGCGTCGCGGAGTGCAATCACCGCTACTACCTCAGTGCGTGTAAATTATGAACTGGTTTGAGTCAACGGAGCGCGTACAATCGCACATGCAACGGTCTTCTTGTGCAACTTAAACCTTTTCTTCCGGTTGTTTTGGGTTATTTTCATGTTTAATTTTTATTTGTGTTGCCTTACTCTTTTTCAGTTTACAGCATTTTTTTATCCCTTGTTTTTTATGGAAGAAGCTTTTAGTACACATTGAACAGTTACTGGTCGGTTTGTAGCACATTAATTCAAACCAGTTTCACATTCACTTTCAGTATGCAACTGGCCAGTGAATCGATTGAGATTGCTTCTGATGCTGATCGACTATATACTTTCCTGAGTTATGCGCAAAATGATTGCTTTCAATTTTAAAATCATTGGCGTAAAAATTTAACAAAAATGTCTATCTAAAACCGCTCAAATTCAATAAAGCAAATTTATAACTGACTTTTAAAATTACTTAAGTAGCAATTTCAAAGTAAAAGTTTCATAATTTTATAGTGACAGGTTACTCGAAATATTGTATTATCCATAAGCTTTTTATTTTATTCAATTCAAGTAAATTTCTGTTATATAAAAAATGAAGTATAAAAAAAGTGTTTTTCCTTCATCAGGTGTAAGCGAAAGGACTAATTAACTTGTACATCACCCCAAGAAGGTTAAACATGCGAGATACTGCAGTAAAACATAGCTACAACATCCTCATAAATTTTGCAACTTTGTTGAATAGAAAGTGTACGTTCACTTTGCAAATTATACAAAACAGATTGCATGTATTATATTTTGGCCGCTGTTCGAAACCCAAAGTATATCAACATTTCAACAAAACAATAAATATTCAGCAAATATGCTATAACGCAAACGGGCACTATACTTACTCCCATTTGTCAGAATTGATACGACCGTTTGCTTGTTAACTCCCGCGCTAGGATTAGTTAAAGGATTTGCAATATACTATATGTTGTATAGTTGTTAATGACACGATCATTTTTTTACGAGACACGAAATTTTTTTTATACACGCAGATGTCTGATGTACCTATAATCTACATATTATATTGTACCTATATATAGCAATAAGGAATAAGGATACACGTAACCCACAATTTATAGGTTACGTGTATCCTTATTGGGCTATAAAATAGATTGATTATTTTGTGCCCTTCCCAATGCCAGTCCAATTCCGAAGATCAAGGTAACTGGGCATCGCTTGTCAGCTTCGCCGTTCGCGCTTTCGTTTTCAAAAACTGGTGCAACCTGCAATGTACCTACTACTATTGTTTACTTATATTTTTTTATTCAGAATGAATTTAGTTGACACTCGACCATAAGACTGTTGGGAATATCTTAAGATATCGGTTTACCAGTAACAATAAGTGGTTCTGTTCAAGGATCTTTTCGAAAGTTGCTCTAACTTGGCATTTATTGAGTGCAATTGAAATCCGTAATTGCAAATTGAGTGAACTTCATTCCATCAAGAATGGTATGGTTTTTTCTAGTTCAAGACGTGTGTATGTAAATTGATCATTTAATACGTTTAAATGTTTCACGGAACCGATATTCACTGTGGTTGTTGCATTACGATCGACGGCGTCCGCAATTGTCTAGCCTCGAACAATTTTTTACAGGAAATGATTCAGTTTAATTTTTACATTGTTTTCAGTATTGAATATGATTAATTTTGTAAAATATAATGTTTACAACAATCAAGGCAATTTGCAGTTTTAGAAACTTTATAAGGTTTGGCCGATAGTGAAAACCGAACTGCCAGCATTGAAAATGATCTTATTATAGACTTTATAGACCAAGAAAATTAGACTTTTGCTTTCGAGTAACTGGTGGAGTTCTAGAAACTGCTTTAATCTTTCAAATTGGTCTCAGAAATGTACGTCCTGAGTTTGTCCCAATTTCCGAATGGAGTTTCAGTTGGTATGGACCAAAATCTTCCAAATTTTCGGACTTTTTTCAGTTTTTCGCATCTTCTAAAATACCAATCTTTAGAAAAATTGCTTCAAATGAAAGTTGTAGAGCATCAAATTCTACGTGTAATGACACGTAGATTTGAAATCAGTGGTCTCAATATACCATAAGTAAAAGCACCAATTTCACTTAATTGGTTTAATTAGGAAAATGGTTAATGGTTATCTTCTATAATTTATCATTATTCTCCTTGCAGCATTTTTTAAATTAAAAGATAATTAATTATTGTTGTTTTATTGTCTATATAGAAAAAGGTTCAACATATTAGATTCGCCATTTAAAATTTTGAAATTTCGAAAGTGGATTCCCAATCAGCATCTAAAAAACTTCCAGATACAAATTTTCATGGAAATCCCTTGAAGTTTTAAATTGCTACTTTTGTCCGCCATTTTGAAACCCTAATTTAAATACTCATATAAAGTTAGCTAAATAACCATTAACCAACAATTAAAAATAGCCAAAAAATGGAAATTTTTTTCCTAATTCTATCTTTTACAAAATATGTACTCTGCAATATAACTATATTAACTAAATTGTTAATTATCAGTTATCAAAATCGTTGATCAAGACAGACACATAAAATAATAAATATCCGATTTTGAATTCTATAGCTTTGTCGTAAGTAGAATCACTTGAACCACTGTGATGTAAAAAAAATGGTGACACTTTCACTGAGGTCAAAATTTCTGTATCTGACAGATCATAGAGTAATACGTTCAGTTCATGGTTAACGGTTACTCCACTATTTGTCGGACACCTTGTATGCACGTATATAAGCGCAATTATTCCTGTTCTAGATTTTCTAAAATAAGTTTCAATTTATTAAAGCTGTAATCAATATCATCTACAAATAAAAAGATTAATTAATTATATTATTGAAGAGAATAGGTAACGTTGAAGTTGTAGACTAAGCTGAGTTTCATAATATACTTAAAGAGGGTATAAATAATTGACCCTTCTAAATGATTCAGTGGTGTCAAATTTCAAATTTGAAAATTGAAGAAAACATAGAACATTTGTAATAAGTTCGTTAAAATGAAAATTTCAAACTTGATCAACAACAATATCGTTGTAACTGTTCCACTTACAGTAGCAAACAAAGCATAAATGAAATATTTCACTCATCCAGTTACAACTAAAGTAATTCTGACTGTCGAAATAAGTTTCAGTAGTGTGAAAGTGGTTTAAATTACATTGAGTTAACTAGTTAAGCCAAAAAGAAATCCCACTAAATGGTTAGATTTAGCACAATTTTATCTTTTTTTTTCTTGTTTTATGGAGATAAAAAAAAATGAAATTTTATATTGTAGCATTACAAATAGAACTATGTAAGTATTTTTTCGAAATTACACAAAGCCTGGACACTGAAATCCGACACTAGGTCATTTTTCAATAATTCCTAAAATGTTTAAACGAGCGAAAGTAAAAACAATGAACAGCACCAAGTGTTTTTACTATAACATAATTTTATTCAAATTTTGTAAATCGTTAACGTACGAAAATGTCTCCAATTTGGGAAGTCATTTCCTGAATAACATTAAATGTTTATTACCGGCAAGTAATCTACTCGCCAACAGTCAACAATTGAATAACGTAATAATTTTACGTGTTCCGCATCGAAAGTACATATCTGAGCAAGTTGGGAAGACTCCAATGTCAACGATCAAGAAAAGAGAAAAGTTTCCGAATTTGCAAATTTTATTAATATTATAAAAATTTCTCGGGTCATGTGCCACTTTTACCACTTTGTGAATATGAATGAGTTATGGGTGTGTGAATTCCACTAACACTACACCCATAAAAATTCAATAAAAATATCCAGTACAATGTGGAATGTGGATCAAATTCAAAGTGCAATGAAATTTTTAAATATTGGAGTAAATATTCCGAGTAATAATACAAAGAAATTGCACCGTCCGAAATGATTGTGACATCAAATGAGTGCGCGAATGATTAGTTTTGTACAGAGCGGCCAGCGGCGCGGCGGCGTCAAGATCGATCTTTGCATCTCTAGAAATCCAATGAATCAAAACCAATTCGAATGGTGGATTTTGAAACTGGTTTGATATGAAAGCGAAAATCAAGTGCAGCAAAAGTCTTGGATAACGCCTGCGGATCGCCGGCATTTTGACTGTTCCGGCAAAAGTGAAAAGATTTCAGCGTCAACACAATTTTTTGTATTAAGTTGAATTTGAGAGCGAAAGTCGATTGGGTGCTGCAGACATAAACATTTGTGTAAAAGATCACCGCAAAAAAACTTGCTCAATTAATTATATTGGTCATCAAGAAAATGCAATCGAATAAATTCCCTGGAGGACGAGAAATTCAGTTTAAATTCCTGTTGATCAAATTTCATGACAACAAAAAAATTAAAAGAATTCAGTTTTCCAATGATTGCGAATTCACTATTGAACGCTCCTTGGGCACTGGGCAGGGTCGACGATCGTACTCACCTCAACCGTTTGTACACATGAATTTAACGAAATCCAGATTAGCAGGCTCCAAAGTGGTCCCCTTATCAATGTTGTCATGGTTGCCTTTTGTAAAAATTCGTCATGAGAAAATTGTCTGATCTGAAATCGAAAGGAAAAAGGAAAATTTAGTGTCCCTGTAGTTTAACTGGAATCAGTTCAATGCCGAATACAGAAGAAACAGATGCGGTTGAAGCAACAAGAATATACATAGGAAAGATCTTTTAATTAATGTGACATAAAAATATTATTTATTCAAATATTCAAACTTCAATGAATTTGAACAAAGGCAAAGTATGTATACTATAAAGCGTGATAGATCAGCCATGAAAACAATCTTTTCGATTCGGATAAGTAACTTCAAAGAAATAGAATACAACGTTGTGATAGATTTAAGTACAGCACAAAACATATTATAGTACGCACTTCTTTTGCCATAACAATACAATTATCTCCAACAAATGATGCTATCATGTATGCTTTAAAAAAAACAATTAAATTGTCCGTGCGAATTGGAATGATCAATGATGCTTGGACAAGCATGAAGTGGAACCAATGGCGCATGAATAGAATACTTTATCAATAGATTATGCTTATATAATCAATTTCGGATAGATTTATAAAATAAATATTGAAATTGTTTCGGTTACATTTAATTCTTGTGATACCAATGCCGATGGCGGTGTTTATTGAAAAATAACAATTGGAAAGTAGTAAACTATCCAATTGCTTTTAGTACTTATTTTTCATTTCTATTAAATAGCAAACTATTCGCAATTACGAACAAAGATTTTAATAAATTATATTTACGTAACTCAATATCACATAATATTTGTCTTCCCAATTATTGCAAAACTCTTATGAAACAGTTCAATTAAATTCAGTTAAATTAAAAATACATTAAAACTTTTATTGGTTGTAATGAACTACCTATAACATTTCGATGGGAAAAAATCCTCTTTCAAAATATGTGCCTTTGTGTCGTTAATTTTGACCCAAAGAAATGTGTCATGCAGTGGAATCCTATGCAAAATGTTTATATAATATCTGCAATTATTGTTTTTGATAAAAAGAAAAAAAAAATCAAAAAAAAAGAAGAAAGCATATCGTTGGTTTCTTTTTCAAGCAAGGCCTACAATTTGGAGTGATTAATTCATGTCGCTCTACTAAATCATCCGATTTGGATCACTAATTTAAATTTACATCTCATTATCATTGACGATTTTGATTTTTTTTTTAAAAAAATAGTTTTGTGAAATTATTTCAGAAAAAAAACATCGCCATAAAAACCAGCTCTTGTACTGGAAGTGTTTCGTTGAATGCATTTCTGGTCGATTAATCCTAAAAAGGCAGGGCGCGATTGCGCGATTACCTAACTTCGGTATTATTACGTTGCTCCACATGCCAGCAGAAATGCACCAAAACTCGTTGAATATATCCAAGGAAAATGCACCCAGCATAACGTGATCTATTTTAAAAACCTTTAAAATACGGTCACTAGTGCGATTGTATAGTTAAAGTTATGGCTTTGGTCTGTTGGGATAATCGCGAAATGTACTTTTCGTCCACATTCCCTTTCACTTCTCTCAAAAACTCTTGTATTCGACCGATCTCAAGTACGATTGCAGACTGTTGACATTTACCAATGGCCAATTAAACATTCTGGGTCATTCCTTTACAATTTGACCAGTACAACTATGCGAAATTGCATTCAGTGCATTCTTACTTACTTCTTACTTATTTTCCTTATTTGTTTACGTTTATGGGAAAATTGAAGACTCTCACAACATATTACAATGTTTTTTGAAGCAAATCGGCAGTGAACTCATGCCCTGGAAATCCAAAATCCAAAATCCAAAAACTAAAGTGCCACACTAATAACTCAGCTTATATTCTTTCTACACCAAAAAATTGGGAAAAAGCCGTAGAGAAGCTAGTGCTACTGAAGATTAGCACTGAAAAACAGTTCACTGGAAACGTTGATGAATTTAATCTCAATGAAAATCCGCGATTAAAACTAGTACGGCTACGGAAGTATAATTGGTTTAGGCCAATTATGAAATACCCTAGATGTGAAATGGTATACATTTAATACAGAAGCAATATTTGGGTAGAAATCGTGTAAAAACCCGTGTAAAAACACTAAACAGTTTTCGCATCATGAAAAGAGAAATTCGTCCTAAATTATTAAAATGGAAAGATCGAGTAACAAAACGTGTAAAAACAGTTCCATTCAATTAATTCTTAAATGTAATACGTATAATAATATTCATTCAACAAAATCAGCATTCATGTATAATATTTTTATTATGTTCAGCCTTATATGGCAACACTAAGGAGGAGTTGCCCGATTTTGCTTATCTAGAAACTGGACCTTCCAATTTTAGCGAACTATTATTATACCGAATTTCAATCCTCTTACCTCTAGTTACAAGCATTCTTGAGTTTCCATCTGGGAAGGCAACGGACAGACGGACATGCATAAAACGGTTTTTTTTCACTTCCCAATCATGAATATATACTATAGTTCTTTTTTCCTGTCTGCATTATTTCTTGGAGTTCGCTCAAAACTAATATACCCTACATATACGGTATAAAAAATACATGATTTTTAAAAGACGGAAAAAGAAGAACAAGAAAAGAGCAACATTAACGAGAACTTGTTGTCATAAAGATGATCATTCTTATAAGGTGCAAATTGCATCGATTCCACAAATGATCATGCAATGCATAATGATTATACAATTGCACTTACCCTACTTCTACTTAAACCTGCTCATATTATATAAAGACGTTCACCGGATAGTGAACAAATGAATATTGCAGGTCAGTATTATTAATGAGGTACGGCTAATTCGGAAAGTGGTTTTTGCCATGCTTCGACATTAATGTTAAAATAAAAAGTAACCGAATTGGTAAAATATATAAAAAAAATTTCTCTTTCTCCTATTAAGAAAAAGGGAAAAACGACAACAGTTCATATGGTGAGTTGTCCCTGAGTTGGGGATTTCCCGGATTTCCTAACGAAAGTTTTCCAGTACATTGAGCTTTTTACATACCCCTTTCTTTGCTGCAAACAAATCGCAAGAGTTAGAATGTTTTACAATTAGGAAAATTAAGATTTCAACATGTATTACTACATCTTACAATAATTTATTAGTTACTTTCTTTTAGCTTAAGTCTAGTCTACTCCTATGGTTTATTGTGAAATGCTGTTGTTTCACCCATCAATTAAAAGCCACCACTTCTTGGGAATTTTGCATTTATAAACAACAGTACTTACTTAAAGCTATTAAGACTTTCATTAGTTTCCACATAAAATAAGTAATACCGATTGCAATGATAAAGAATTTGTGTAAAACAAAGAAGCCATTTTAGGTGTTGAATTAATTTCATTTGAGTGTTCACCGGAAATTCTTTTATCACGGCCGATGTCAACGAAAAGTGAAATTATGTAAAATTTGAGATGTCCATTGCGCAAACTTACTAGTTGCTGGATGAAATCGTATATCTCGAATCCCCATTGTTCGCCCATTGTCTGCACTCAGCAGACGATCCATCGGCACTCGGCAGCCTTGACTTTGGCTTCGTGATGAGTACAATTCAGCTTCTCACTTTTGAACTCGATCACAAACAAGATCTCTTCGAAGAGGATTTAACAACAGAAGCAAAAAATACTGTTGGAATAAAAGTGATTTTAAAAAATCAACACTCAAATTAGATTTATGAGCACCACTTTACAATAATTGACTGGCAGTTTTATTTTTAATTTGTGTAATCCATGATGACACGATGAACTTTGGTGGTGCTCACGTGGAATTGGCAAACTGATTTTATCAGAATAAATTAATGAGGGTCACTTTTGCTTTACTTGATTAACAATTTTTAGTGAAAGTTTTAATAAAAAAATAAATAAAAAAACAACACCCAGAAATCGTCAAATGATTACATCGGATCGGGTGCCGCATCGAGCAGTGTTCATTATTAAAATAAATTCAAATTTGTTTTTTATCATCATTTGGAGACGCATTCAATATTGAGTTAATGAATTGTGGACACGTTATACCGATTTCGGATAAATTTTATGTGAAATTTAGAAAATTTTGCAAATTTATGCGACACATTCGAAAGCACAAGCATTGCAGACGGTGCTGATGGTCCACATTAATTGAACTTCAGTGTGCTTTTACTCTCATGCATTTGTGATAAATTTTTGATTTAGTTGAAGCAACCATTTTCGCGATACTTCATCTAACATAGTCTAATTCTTCTTAATTTTTGGTTTTCTCTATTTACCAGCGATTGAATTTAAATGTATTTTAAACAACGAATTTCGAAAGGAAATGTATGTATTGTATGCGAAGTTATGGAGTGTTATAAATAATTTAGTTTTCATTGTGTATTGGTTCGTTTTCATTGAAATGTTTTTAATTAATATAATTACTGTATAGATATATGCGAATTCCGGGGTTCGTATTAGTTTTGAAAAAATTTAGTAAAAGGAGGTTAATATTAGGTATACGCTATAGTAAATCTTACAAGGTTAAGATTTAAGAAGTGGTTGATTATATTTTGTTGATAAATTTTTATATGCGTTCAAGGAAGTTTCATATCATTGAAAAAAATTAAAACAAGCAATTTTATGTGAAAGAAAAATGTTATATAATAAAAATGTAGTACCTGCAGGCAGTGCCATAACTAGGACGGGGCAGGGAGGGCAGCTGCCCAAGGCGATACTTTAGGAGGGCGCAAAAAAGGTCAAATAAAAATATATATATTTTTTTTGACAAAATAATGTAATGAAGCTAATTATATTTGTACAGGTGCTGATTTCTATAAGCATC
Source organism: Leptogaster cylindrica (assembly GCA_963082835.1). Taxonomy (NCBI): domain Eukaryota; kingdom Metazoa; phylum Arthropoda; class Insecta; order Diptera; family Asilidae; genus Leptogaster; species Leptogaster cylindrica. The sequence goes on from OY720107.1 coordinate 21,767,433, forward strand.
TCAAAAATAATAAACTCTTACAAAGGGATTCCTAGATGAGCGGTAGGAGCGGAATTCGCACTATAGCGGAGAGTAAACGAACTTTTTGCAAAAATGGTAGTATTCCTATTATATATATTCAAAAGCAATTTCATTAAATGCCATTCAAAATAGATTGGGCGCCAATCAACCAAATAATATTCAAAAACTCGTGGGCTACTATAAAATACCTGGATGATGTGAAATTCAAACAGCGTTTCAAGATGGCCAAAACCCGATGATTGTTTTTTATAAACAAATATAATATAAATAATTAATAAATAATATAAATAAATTTCGAGTAAATTCTTGTAGTAGTACAAGTATTTTCCTATATAACAGCGAATATTATTTGTATATAATTTTCAGTAACCGAATATGAAAGTTAATATTGCTAAAGTAGGTACTATATTTTGGAAATATCTTACGTAAATTTCCTACGATAAAAACAATAACTCTGATCATTTTCAAATAAAACTCACTCCACCTGAGTTCATTAAATCAACGAATCTTGCATAATTGAAAGTACTCAATGAAACTACTTAAAATTGTTCAAGTAAAGCAATTCTGTTTGGATTAATTGAGAGGAAAATGTTTCACCGATAAACGACAAATCACTATTTGTTCCGTTTTACTCAATTTATAAAAGTAAATAGAACAGCTCAATCAAAATAAGAAAAACACAAGGAAAAGAAAATTCAATCATTGATCCGGTTGAAATGATTCAAAAGAAAAAAAAAAAAAAAAACAAGAAAATATTTTACTTTTACTTACGTGAAACTACACTTAGTGCTTAGTGCAATTTAATGTATCCAGAACTCGTTCTTCTTCTTCTTCAGTAATCCAAATTTCGTGAACGCTTTAATTCCGTTAATATAGACGACAGCAAAATTATTACAATTAAAACAAATATTATGTGGATGAAAAACTTATTCCTTTTAGCACGAATTCCACCGAATTTTTTTCCACAGTTGTTTTAATTAATCGTAATTTGCATAACTGCGCATGAAATCGCATTTATTGATAGTAGCACATGCATACCTGCTCTCACAACTCAAAAAACTTTTTTTTTCCCAAATAACTTTTTGAAAAAATCCAATTACGAGTTTAGCGCTCCGTCCGACCACGATCGAAGTTAGAATTAAACTGATACGGAAACTGCGATCATAGCCTTTTGCTACCGAACCGCCTTTTGCTTTTTCCAACCGATATGCAAATTTCCATCCGTTGCAGAGTTAGTTTAGACCCACACCCGCCACGGAAATATGCTCTGCAGTCTGCTGTGAGTGCTGAGTTTGGCTATAGGTTTGTGTATTCGCATGCTTCCAATCATGGCCGTTCTAGTACAAAAGGTGCGATCTAGCACTAAAGAAAGAAGCCATTACAGGAATTCAGACATTGAAAAGCATGAAACAGCAAGATCTGCCAGAGCTCTTTAATGTTCCAGAAGTTAGTTGTCCGCTGCATAATGAATTTTAATGGGCATAATGAATGAAGCGACATCTGAAGCCCATACGATTGTAGTGTTGACTAGCGATCACGGATGGGTCGTTGGGAGTACAGGCCGAGTTTTCCATGTACAGTAATTTAATACAGTACAATAATTAGTAATCACATGTATATTTAAATCCAGACATTCAAAAGGACATAAATTGTATATTCACTTGTATTTCAATGTAGAATCTCGTATAATAAATTGTGTCTCGAAGTAAAATGTCCTAATTCCGTGCTGAATTCGGCTGGCCCCGAGAAAGTAATAAAGGTGACGAATAAGTGAAATTATTGAGAACTGAAATTATTTTTCGTAGCTTGAATGAATGTTTGTCGCCAGTTGCTATATTATTTCGGTTTTAAACCACGTGAATTTGCTCTGCGGATTTATAGTAAATCAAATTTTTAAGAAGAATATCGAGATTTTAGATTAGAAAATTATATATTTCAATCGCAAATGTATTGTTGAATCGAATAAAACGGTTCTCTATGTAAAAATCGACAAAACTAAATTTCGTTAATTACAGCGCCATCTGCTTCGAATCGTAAAAAAGTTTCAAGTAAAAATGACTTCTTTTTTAACGGTCTATCAAAATCTGCAAAAAAAGTAGCGGTTCTAATTTGAAATTTTAAAGTTATCCCCCACTTCACCCACAAAGAGGGGTTGGGAGTGACTAATGATGACACAGCCTATTAACTTTTCATATCATTCATTTTTTTCGTACGATGCGTATTTTTTAGTTATCCCAATTTAAAAAAGGAAGGAACGGATAAACTCTTTAATAATAACACGCAAAAATGACAGCATTCTGTAATGTGCATAAAAAAAATTATCATAAAATCACAGTGTTGATAACCGAAACGGAAACCGAACCTTAAGAACTGTTTATACGATTTCCGTTCTTACCGCAATCGGAATGAGAACTGAACCATTACAATTTTGAAAGGCATTGCAATTTGAAAAGAACGGAAACCGTATGTTCGGGTAACCGTTTGGAAACGGTTATTCATGAACCGTATATACGAAGATCCGTATAAAGATCGTTTGCAATTGAATCGAATTCCGCTCATTTAAGAACCGATAGACAGGAACCTTATAATCATGAACTCTGCTTTTTCCTTGTTTTTTTGGAAAAAGGGCAGATTTTGTACTCAATGGCGGATCCAGGAAGGATTCAGACACTTGATGGTAATTGGGGTTGGGGGGGGGGGGGGGCAAACCAAATGCAGTTTGGCCCCTTTCAGAGGTATAATAAAAAGCTGTTTTAAAAAGGGGGGAAACAGATGGAATTTTCATTACAATTAATTGCTTTTTGTTTTTAATTGTATCTATTTCAAAACGAAGATATACCTGTAGTGTGTACACTGGATAGTGTGTAAAAATATATAAACCGTATAAGATATAATCCGTAAATAGTTAAAAGTTCAACATGTTTTTTCAGTACATAAATTATAATCATCTCAAAAATGTTAAAAAGTACAATAAATAAAAAAAACATACAATTACAAAAATTAACCTTTTAAATACAATTTTCCTGGCCCTCCGTCGCGGTCGTTTCTGCAGAATAAATGATGTCCTTAAGTTTAGTTAAGAATTTACTACATTTCTTCTTCTTCTCCTCTTCCTTAATACTGCAAATTGCAATTTATAATTATTATTTACTGCATACAAAATATATTAACTAACGATTCTCACAATATTCATCAATTTTATTCATTTTTTTTGTGTAGAATTCCAGCTCTATCTTAATTTTCTTAAACTAAAAGATAATAAGAGCCAATTTATTGTTATTCTGGAAAGCATTTAACTGGAATTATTAATATAATACAGTAAAATCCGATTAATCCGGATCGTCTGTTGCCAAAAAATTTGATCCGGATTAACCGATTAATAATTTTCCAATAAGAAACAAGGACAAAGAATACAATTTTGATCAGGAAAAAAAACAGAATAACATTTGAATATGATTTAATAAAAAATAGGAACAATTATTTATAATTAAAATAGTCCGTCATCTTCTTTTGCTGAAGCTTTTTCAAAGCAGATTCTTCTAAAATATCGCTAATCCGATTAAGTCCTTGAAAATCAACAATGGTGGGGCCTTCCTTCATTGTTTCTAAAAGACGTCGCAGATCGTTCACCATTCGCAGTCCCCCGTGAATAGTAGGCACAGGTAACAGATCAGTAGAGTTGTCGTCTTCATCACTTGAATCGATTGACTCTGGTACTTAAAGTTGCTAAAGTATGTCACTGGTTGATGGAGTTTCTGCAAGTACGATATTGTCATCTGCGCCGACATAATCATCAAATGTTATGTCATCCGGAATCAGTCCATTGTCACGAAGGATATCCCATATGTCTCCATCATTAGAGTTGATATCTTCATTATTGTTTGTAGTCACTGGTTCAATGTCCTCACGGAAGCCGACATGGTGAAAACAATTACGAATGGTATCTGCGGAGATATCATCCCAGCTGCTCTTTATCATGCGAAGAGCATCCAATACATTTATGCTGAGCTGTGTATTGTTTTGAAATGCGACCAATCTTTTGCGAATAAGACGTCGTCTATAGTGAGCTTTCAAACTATGAATCACCCCAGCATCCAAGGGCTGCGTGTGCGATGTTGTGTTTGCAGGAAGGTAAAAAATAGTAACATGTGACAACTCTTCTATCTTCGAATGCGCAGGACAATCGTCAATGATGAGTGCCACTTTTTCTTTAAATTAAATTTGTGTACGTATTCTTGGAATAATGCTGAAGTTATCCAAGATTTTCTATTGTGACGCCACACCACAGGAATGTGCGTCGTAGTTCGAAAACAGCGAGGTGACTTCGACTTACCACAATCCATAACGGCAGTTTTTCAGTTCCTTCCATATTAGCACATATCACGACAGCAAAGCGCTCTTTGGAAGATTTCCCACCAATACATTTCTCACCTCTGAAAGCGAGAGTTTGATCAGGCAGCATACGCCAAAACAGGCCACACTCATCTGCATTGAAGATGTCACGGGGGCAGAATTGCTGCAGAATAGTGGGCAATCGTACATTGCGCCATTCTTCAAGCTGTTCGGGAGTAACAGCGCTACCTTCACCACAAACTTTCAGACTAACTATTCCATGTCGCTCTTTCCACCGGTTAATCCATGACATTGAAATATATACATCATAGCCCAGGGAAACAGCAAACTCCTTCGATTTCTCCAACAGGTCAGCTCCTTGTATTCCTTGTAGATTACTTCCACGAACAGAACGAAACCACTCTAGTAGAGCTTTATCGATGAGCTCAAGGGAAGTAGAGCGACCCCGAGTGCGCTTAACACTGACCACTGTCAGTCACCACTGGTGAGCTTCTCGAGGATAGATAGGCGTTTTTTTACAATATCAGACACTGTAGAAGTGCCTATATTGAATTCGGTTGCCACTTGCTTGTGCGACTTTCCTTGGTCAATTTGCAATAAAATATCACTTTTTTGTTTTAGATTAAGTTCAACACGCTAGCGTTTCTGTGGCACCTCTTTCGTACGTGCTGATAACTAGTCTGCTAAGAATAAAATAGCCGTGGATCTGGGAGTGTTCTCACTTTCCTTCTTTACTTCTTTTATATTTGGGGAAGAAAGCCGAACACTTCGGTTGCTTGACATGATAAGTCTTCCATTTTCCCAACTTTTTGGCCGGAAGTGCAAGCACTATTGAGCCACACCAGCAGATCGTGGCGAGACACACGTTTTGCACACGCCTTGACCGAGGGCATTTTGGCATCCATCTGGACAATTAATTCACTGGACAGCATTACACGCACAAATAACGCAATCTTGAGTAATTGTTCGCTGCAGAAATTCGTCTAGAATCTGTGAACAAATTCCTTGTTCTGGAAAACTGTTTATATAACCGTTATTCTTTTTAGAACAGGCTTCAGGTCATTGCCATAACAAATTGTTTTCACCAAGTTTGCAATGATTTTGGCAAAAAAAATCAAAAATCAAATACATAATCTTTGCTTGTTTTTAAATTAATTTTTATTGCCATAATTTTGAAAGGAGTATGTCGATGAATCATAGTAAACATCATTGTTTTTACGGGTTGTTTTTTTTCTGTGTTTATGTTATCGGGAATTATTGTATGTATTCGTAGGTAGTGATCTGTTTTATTGGTTGTTCACCTTATATGAAGGTTCTGATGTGTCAGCGAACATGATAAGTGTATTTATGTTTTGATTGTGCGGAAAACTTTCTTTTTTTCTTTTTTATTAATCTATTTTATTTTCTTTTTAGGTGTTCGTCTCCGAATAAAGCGCGTAATCGCAGTAGATCCCAAAAAGTGTGATGTGCCGTTCCGTTTAATTATTGAAAATAAATTTTCTTCCAAAAATATTAAGAAAAAAGGGATTTGTAAATGATACATGTGAATATCGTCCCGGTTACGATTGCGGAGAAAATTGTTTGAACCGAATACTGCAAGGTGAGTGCGGTTCAAATTGCAGAGCAATGTGCACGAACAGACGTATTCAAACATGTACGGTGCGATGTTTTTGAAAACGAAAAAAAAAGGATTAGGTGTTCTCGCTGGGCGTGAAATATCGGTCGGGGAATATTACATAGAATATGTTGGCGAAATTTTCAACAGAGATCAATTTAAATCCCGATCCAATTTGTTAAAGGAAAAAAATTACATATCTACCTATTATAAGGCGTTTAATCTGCGATTCATTAACTCTACAAAAAAAAGGATTTTGTCCAGGTTTATATACCACTAATTCGATCCCATACCAGTGGCGGACAAATGGGGAGTCAATTCGCTAAAAAGGTTATTCTGAAAGATGAAGAAATAATGATATATTACAATACAACAAAATGTCGTATGGAGTGCTATTGCGAAGCAGCCATGTGCACTGGCTACTTTTACCGCTAATATAAGACAATAATTTTCATTGATACAGATCAAATAGGCTTAGGTGTTCTCGCTTGGCGTGATAATTCAGCCGGGGAGTATATTGTATGTTATGGAATATGTTGGTGAAATAATCGAAAAAGATGAATTTGAAAATACGATTCAATTTATACAAGCAAAAACAATTCAAATTACAAACACACGTATTTCATAGCCTTGCATAGTAATCAGTTCATTGACGCTACGAAAAGAGGGAAGTTTATTCCCAAAGGCGAAGAAATAACGTTGCACTACGATATTAGAATAAATGGCCTTTCACTCTAAAGAATTTAAAAACTACTAATATGAACTATAGCCTATAGGGTAGGTATTTGAATTAAATTATTTGAGTTAGTGAAAGCCACTGATACTTGGTCCAGTTGAAGTAATAATTATTAATATGCACTCACAGAAAAAGAAAATATTAAGATTATGGTATTACCGGACAAGAATGATGCCGCTCAACGTCCTTTTGAGTTTTTCTCTATTCTTTACATTCGATATTTATTACGTTCTTGTGAAATTTTAATTTTGACTTTTTTTATATACATAGGTACCTTCATATATTTTTACGTGTTTCTTACATATGGGGCTATACATATCTTAAAATTAGAAAACCGAATTTGTTTGGGTTTAGTAGATCTCCATAAATAAAAATTTTAAAATGATCAGTGGGCAAACTGCAAGGTAAATAAACACATGACGTTACTAAGAACGTAAGATATTTTTTTTAGGACTGAGGCCTTTCTTAAATTATGTGGAAAGAGACTTTCTCAAAACAAAACCCCTTACCCAATTGGGTACGGCAACAGTCAAACAAATGGCTCGTCAAAATGTAGCGCAGTACGAAAGTTCGGAGAAACTTACGAGAAGGACTGTATGCAAAATTTGGGAACAATTGGAAGACACTAAGTCGCGGTCGATGTAATCCAGTAAAAAGAGTCTCCAAATCTCATGTGATGTCGAAAAAAGTTGTGGTGCTCATTAACAAGCTGAAAACATTACGATAATGGCGGATGCAAATACACTAACAAGTACCTATAAGAAGAAGATAAATTACTTCAAAGTCATATTCGAAAATTATAATTATTTGAATTTTATTTCTTTCCATGGCGTATGGAGAGGCATCGTAATTTCTGCGATACAGTCCTGCAAGATGACTGAATAGCAGAAAGGGCCTACACGACAACATGCGTGCAACCCAATTTCTTCTATACTACTTCAGTCTATGGCTAGATAAGGTAAGGGTGGAAATGTCTTTCTTTATGAAATCTCACCAAAGTTAAAGGGGGCCTTTTCAGAACAAGTCTTGCACTGCAATGGCCACGATAATGTAGGGTTGGAACATCGAACACCCGATGTTAAAAACATCGATGTTTTTGTTCTCAATACATCGATGTTTGCCGTTGATGTTTTCTCTTCCGATATATCGGAGCATCGATGTTTTACTACCGATATATCGGGAAAAAAAATGTTTCTTGAAAAATCTATTTTATATGAAATAAAATAAAATTTTATTATCCTCTTTGGATTTTCAAATAACTACTGTAACCTACGCTTTCACAAATTATTGAACTTTAACTTGTACTTGAATATTCAGGACAACTCTTTTGTATGTGGTCTCAACCCAACTGAACCGAATTCCTCATCTGGAATCGTTCTTGGTACCTGAGTCTTGAGCTCATTATTTAATCGCTTTATTATACCCAAGTACGCGGTAAAATTTATTGCTTTAGCGTCAGCCTTCATTCTAACAAATAAACAGTTTTGAGGATTTACCGACATTTTACCGGAAAGACGGGTCGAATCGTTAGAACTATTACATATAATTTTGCTATTATACACATATATTAATTTCTGAAAATGTAAGCTAGAATTTGGAATTAAATCACTCTTTTTTCTTTTCTGTAATTTAATGTCTTTGTTATACCATTCTACTTCTTTCAACTTTCAATCGACGTATGGTGCTTGGGTTTTAGCTTTGAAAAAGCAACAAAAATCTCCGAAATTTCATTTGGATCGAAACATCGAAAAACATCGATGTTGTACCATCCGATAAATCGCACCATCGATATTTTAATTTTTTCAACATCGATATATCGAACATCGATGTTTACCTTCCGATGTTCCAACCCTATGTGGAAGCAAATTGTAAAGATTATTGAGAAAAGATTGCTGATAAAAAGTTTGCATTATGTTACATTTTACTTCAGGGTGGGATTCCCCGAATGACTGCAGAAGAGTTCCTGAAAATTTATCAACATTTGATCTGCCAAACTTAAATTCAATATTACATTCTGCACATCACAATGCTACACAGGAGCGCCGATTTGTAAGAAATATTTGGTGGAGGGGGGGCTCACCTGAACCGGAAGAGAAGAGAGTCCAGAAGTTCCCCCACAGATAATTTTCGTTCTTTTTTCGAAATCTCGAGTTATCCAACTTATACCTTTGTATTTTGTATTTAGTACCTTACTACAATCTCTGGAATTCTAATCAAAATCGTTTAATCATTAGAAAAAATTGAAAACATTGATTTTTTTTTGTTAATTTAAGTTTATTTATCCTTTTTACTTTATTTATTTACTAGTCGGTGTCTGCCCGGTTTCACCCGGGGCGGTGAAAATCCCGTAGGTCGAGTTAGAATAATAGTTGGTTAGTTTTTTAAATGGAGGGTATTTTTGGGGGGTTGAATTAGGATAAAGGTTGGTAGCTCTCATTGAGCTTTTTTTCTAATCAAAAAGGAGAAATACCAATTTTATTGAATTTTTTACTTAAAATATGGCGAATTTTCATAGAAACTTTCATCCCTTAATATTTTACCCAGGCAGTCATGGGGATTTTTTATTTTTACAAAACATATTTTAACGCGATTGGTAAAACATTTAAAACACGCGCATAGTGAAAAGAGCAAATATAGAAACAAAAATCTGAGAACTTAAAAAGAAAAATGTAAACAAATTTTACCATACGCATCTTTATAATAGTACACCATAATTATTTAGCTGGGATCATGATAGTCAGTTGCGCATGGTGAAATAATTTATGCACACAAAATATATAGGTAAATAAAAAGGAGTATGGGCGTTTTTGGGCTATCGGCGGCCACCTATAAAATTAGTGTCAAATGAAAGTACTGTCACTTAGTAACAACTTTTGGTATGGGCGTTACATTGTATTTCATTTAGGAAAAAAAATATTTAAATGTAAAGATTGCATAGAACAAAAGTCAGCATTACATGGCAACACCAAGAAGTTGTTGCCCGATTCTGATCATTTTCGAAATTGACCTTACAATTTCAACAAAACATTGTTGTACCGAATTTCAATCCTCTAACTATAAGCGTTTTCAAGTTATCGTCCGTACAGACAGACAGACAAACAGACAGACATACTATACTGTAAGCCTCAAAAATTGACTCAGCATGTCGAAGAACCCACGGAACACCGATTTCGTTCTATTCTAACCACATTAGAGGTTTTGGCTAACAAAATGAATTTTCGCCCCTAATGTGCGGTGGCGTGAGGGTCATGGTCGCCGTCCGCGCACTCCTTCGGTTACGTTTGTGTCATTGTGCACTGTGCGATTGTTTATCTTTTTTGCTTAATTATTTAATAAATACTTCTAGATTATTTATTTCACTTTTATTTTTCATTTTTGCATTGAACATAAGCCAGGATACATAGTAAATCTATTCAAAACAAAAATGTATTTTATCCCTTTTAGAAGTACATGGCGGCGATAAAACTTCTGCATAATAATAGTAGGACTAAACTATATCAAGAAATATCAAAATTAATCTTGGCCGCAAATAGCCCACGCTTCATACAATTTGGCCCATTCTCCTTTAAAAATTAAAATCTTTTCAAATAGAGAAACTTTTCACCATAATTCTAACTATCGAAAGTCAGAACCGAACATCTAATGTGCTTTCAAATTTCCTTGATAATTGTCCATTCCTCAGATAATTGCCCAGATGGGAAATTTAATAATTTGAAGAATTTTTGTACTGGAGCTATATATTAACAGGATTGTAGGCTGATAAAAAGTAGCGTTGAGTTCAATTTGGCAGTACCTATATAAAATAATGTAGAAAATTTCATGAAAATCGATCCAGCCATTTTGCAGTGATGCTCGCGCAAACTAATTACCCCTTACAGTTTTATTTATATAGATTAGCTTAACAGAAAAAAGTAACAATATACCTAGCTAAAGAATAACAAATAATAACAGAATACCTGGGTAGGGGTACGGACCTGATTAAAAACTATACAAAATATACAATATACATTATACAATGTATAATATACATAATATATAATAAATACAATATACATATACCTATTTCTGTAAATTTTCTAAAATGTCTTTAAAAGTGACCGAAGATTGATCGCCGAACTTGACTGCATTGTACAAAGTCACTAAGCACTGGTCTGAGGTCCAAATTGTCCAAAATACATATTTTGATGCGCATGGAGTACTGCCAAGCTGTGGAGTCTTTTCTGCCCCATATTTGATATTAAGTAGGTCTTGAGTCGACGCAGTGCACTGAACATGTACATGAACGTCAAATGTATTTTTTTAAGAAGTTTAATGCACTTAAGAACTTCTGTCATGAGTTCTTTAGCAGAGTTGTCTTCCAGTAAAAACTTCGTCACATCATTCATTAAAGTAAACTTTAACTTCCTTTGTTTGGTGATACCAGCGACCATAGATAGATGCAAGGCGAGCCCATTAATGTCAAGGCCCATTTTATCCGTTCCTTCTCTGATAACGGGATAAAACTTTGATAGGATGCATTGTCACCGACAACGAGCCTATTTGTAAAGATTTAGGCTAAAACTTTTAGCTCTATTGGATGACGGGAAGTGTGTTAATTAGCCGTCGAAAAGTTTTCCTTAAAACGGCACAAATACACAAATCCACAAGCATGCTACATAGTTTTCGCGAAGTTAATATAGATGAATTAAACTACTTTTCGTTTTCTCAAGAGTTATTTTAGAACCTTGTATTAATTACTGCCAAACATTCTTTTTCTGCTTCTGCAATCGTCCGCAACCCAGTTGACTCATATCTCTCATATACGCATGACTTCACTGTATCGCTAACTTCAATATATTTTGCTTGGAAATAGTCTTTTGGTGTACTGAACTTGTGAGGGGCAGCCACACCAGGGCTTTCAAACTTTTTTGGAATGCGAAGTTCTCGAGACAGTTTTGGCTTATCAACTTGCTCCGGCTTGTCATGTAGACATGTCTGCCAGAACTGGGCATAAGCACTTCGTTTTTCGTTCAGTATGTCAAGAAGGCATTTCATCATACCATCGACTTCAGTTAAATCAATCGAGAACACTGCACTTTAAGATTTACTTCTTCAACTATATTCATAATATGGCATCAGTAACGTCTTAGAAAAAAATATGTTTTGAAATTCATCATTTATTCCAAATAACCTGTACTCTTTGAACCTGCATCAATGTTGTCTTCTTAGGAAAAAGTGTAAAAAAAACTTATAAAGTTGATCATAGATATTTAAAATTTGCTGAACGGCTAAATTTAAACAATGAGCCATACAATGCACATAGATTGCCTTCGGCTGCAAATTAGTGACCAACTTCTGAAATCCTTCAATTTTCCCTTTCATGTTAAAACCTTAGAGGTGCCATCATAGCATTGTCCCCTCATGTTTTCTACTGGCAAATCAAATCGCACAAGGATATCCTTAACAATTTTAAAAAGAATTTTTGAATCTGTATTGTCTGTTTCATATATGCCCAAAAGGTCTTCACATATTTCCAACTCTTCATTGACTGTGCAGTGTGCATGTGCAACAAGGAACTTGTTTAAGGATAGACATATTACACGTTTCATCTACCAAAATGGAAAATACTCCATTCTTTTTAACGTCACTGAGCAGTGAGCACACAGCGCGAAACAGAACTTCCTAACATATTGACTATTTCATTTTGTATTTCTTCTTTTTTCCCGTCCCATTCATATTCTTAACTCAGGTATATCTTCTTTTCGCAGTACTAAGAGCTGCTCAAAATTTGAGTTAAAGTCTTCATGTCCTCTAATGGCTAACCCTTGTCGGCAAAGGAATCTAATCGTTGTGAAAATTGTCATTAGTGCTGAGCGTGCATTCATCATTTCTGTAGTTATATGTTCGTTTTACTGCACAGCTACAGATGGTTTGGAGAAAGTAGCTAATTTTATTGCACCTTCTTTGTGGGCATTTGTTTGTTCGTGAGTCCGAAACTTCTCCAGAGCTTTTTTCCAAATTGAAAACACTGTAGAAGTAAAAGCGTCCTCTTCTTTTGCACTGAATGTCAACAAATCAAAAGATTCTGCTTTTATGCAAGTTTTGCAAAGTACATTGCAATTAGACCAAAAATGAACTACTAGATGACAAATGTATTTTAGGCACAGGTTGTTCCGCGGCGGCGCGGCGCTAAGCGTTACATTACGATAATTAACGTAACGTTAATTTTTTTTTTTTTGCCTGTCGGAGAGATCCCCCGCCGCGACGACAGCATAGTGAGGTGAGGTTTCAACAGCTTCTCCAGGAGTTTACCCGTTGAATCCAGCATACACAGCGGCCTGTATGATGCCGAAGAGTCTGCTGGCCCTTTTCCCTTGCTGATAAGCACCAGCCTCGCTGTTTTCCAGCGCAAGGAAAATGTCCCTGCTTTTAGGCAGGCATTGTACATAATCAACAAGAGCTCTGGATGGCTCGCCACCACAGCTTTCAGCACCTCTGCCGGGATTCCGTCTGGCCCTGGTGCCTTCCTGTTTGGCAAGCTTCCGCACGCACTCGTGAGTTCCTTCATAGTAAATGGAAGAACATCCAGGTTCCCGTCGCCCGCTCGACGTGTTTCCACAGGATGAGTGGGAAAAAGGGCATCCACAATGACTCGCACCACCGCCGCAGCATCTAGAGGCGCGTTCGGTACAAACGCTCCGAGCTTACGGAGGACAATCCTATATCCCAAACCCCAGAGATCCTCATTGAGGTCCTCGCATAATTGCCCCCAGCATCGGCGCTTACTAGCTTTGATAGCTCGCCGAAGGAGCCTTTTCACCGCCTTATGCTGTGCAATAAGACGGGTCGCCTAAGGGTCGCGCCTTCCAGCACGCTGGGCGAAGCGCCTTCTACGGAGGCAACTCCGTCTCATCTCGGCGATCTCTTCCGTCCACTAATAAACAGGACTTCTTCCCTCCCGATACCTTGTCCTCGGCACAGCCTCCCGACAAGCGCCGTGGATTAATTTCATTGTCGAGTCCACAACCCTCTCAACTCGCTCAGGAGTTGGCAGGTCATCCGGAGTTTCATGCACGGATTACCGACCACGCGTGATGGCCCGAAAGAACCTCTCAGCGTCCAGGAAAGTGATGTACTGGTGATCGCTGGCTGTGTAGTCCTCGATCACCCGCCAATCCCTCACCCGTGCCGCCAGGCCCTCCCGTTGCCAGGGAGATATCAATAATGGTACCTCTACACCCAGGTCCCCGACACGTAGAGATCGAGCCGGTGTTCAGTACCACTAGATCCGCTCTGGACGCGAAATCTAGCACCCTCCCTACCCGAGAATCCGATCTGGATTCCCCCCATTCCAGGGCTTTGGCATTAAGGTCTCCGGTCGGCGGTCACTATCAGCTCCCCATTCGTGTTCCGGCCTGCGTCCTCCAAGCCATCCAATTTGGGTTGGAATTCCGCAATGCTTTCGTTTGGAGTGAGGTAGCAGCTCACATAAGTTATATGGCCAATCTTCACCCAAACAAAAGCAGCGCCAGATCCATGGTCCACAACGACAAAACGTCGCAAGACTGGTACCCAGATTGCAGCTGTGCCGAGCGTGTCGCGATACCAGCAAGGCTCCTCTCCATCTCGGTACTGCTCGCTGATTAAAATTATGTCAGCGCTTGTCTCAAGACAGATCTGGGCCAACAAATTGTGAGCGGTTCTGCTCCTGTTCATATTGGCCTGGAGAACCACCGCCATTACCGCTGCTTGACTTGTTTGAGGGCCCTGCGGAAAACGCAACATTCACCAGACCCTCCCAAGTAGCATTTTCCTCCACATATGGGTTGCAGTTACGTCGTGGTGTCAAAATTTGGTTACCAGTACGCCACTGTTACTACCATAGCGACGTTGTCATAACTTCTACGTTTCTAGTTTGGCGCAGCACTGCGGACATATTTTGCGATCTTTTAAACGCATTTTGGGCATTGTGTGGAAAATGTTCCCTGCACAAGTACAATATTGTGGTTTAATTTACACCAATACTAATTTGTTTCTTCGATGTTCTGGTATACATTTATATGTATCATCGTTTTAATATAAAATATGAACACACTATCTAAATGTATTTATGGAAATATATTTTGATAGTTAGTGAAATAATTGTTTGGTTTTTGACTTAAGCAGTCAAAAAAAAACAAACGAAGCCTAAGTTTTCGTTTAACTTTTTGTGTTACCTAGTTAAAAATTCATGGGCTTTCAAAATTCCTAAATATATGTATTTTTTCAAAAATTATTCATGATAAAAGTGTTTTTTTAAAAACACGGTAAATGTAATATATTTTACACTTAATGACTACACCAACCTTTTAAACTATTAGATTCACTTGAAAAAGATAAATAAAAATATTGAATGCGTTTATTTTTAAGATATATATTTTTCCAAAATCATTCGCCATTGTTTATGTTTCTTGACTATAAAGTTTCATTGTCTTTCTTATACTGTGCTTAAATTGACACAGTATCTATAATGTGTCATGCAACGGGGCCCACTTAGAAGCAGAAACCTCTTTGCGTTTTAAATATTCCCAAATAGTCACAGTTACTATTTTGTGTTAAAAAAGTTCAGAATGGGAGACTCAAATATCTATAACAACAACGATTTTCTGTCATTTTAAAAATACACAATTCGGGAACAATGCCTAAAGTAGGATTTGTTCCCAAAGGGGAACTGCATAGGTAACAACAACATTTTTGTGTCATTTTGAAAACACTTATTGGTAACGATGCCTTAAATAAGATTTAGTACCCAAAAGGGAACTGCGTTTGTAACAATAACGTTTTTGTGTAATTTTAGGAATATACTTGTTGGACACAATGGTTAAAATAGGATTTGTTCCCAAGTAGTAACAACTAAGGTAAAAGTTACGTAACAGAGCTCTTGTATGTGTTGATATAGGATATTTGACCAAATGGGAATTAAAACGTCACAGTTATCAAGAATTTTGTCATAATAATGTAACGAATACGTTGTAGCGTGAAAACTGTGGGATGGGTAACAGAAGGTCGCAAAATGCTACTTGGGCTGCCACGTCCCGCCGAGCATCAGCCCTGCCTGCTATGTCAATCTCCAGACTAGCCCTATGGACCAGTTCTATGACGCTGCTCGACGTGTCAACGGCCTTCTTCAAAGTTTCAGCGAAGGCGGCCCTATCCATGTCCAGTCCATCTTTGAACTACTGTACTTTTGAAATTGAAGTAATAGTTGATCACAACACTTCAAGGAATCGATTGGTACATGCTAGAACACTTGCTAGCAAAACACGGAACAACCTGTATGTTCTTGAAATTTCAAGGAAAAAATAAAAAAAACGGTAAGCCATTTTAACTTGCAGATAGAGGAAGAAATCATGAAAATTTAAAAAGTATCAACATAATATCATGCAAACCAGCTGATAGCGCCTATGTTTAGTATTAAAGTTCGTAGTTATCTAAACAATAAACGTAATTAGTAAAAAATATCAGGACTGTAATAAATAATGTAGGTCTATTGTGAATCATCGAGCAGAGCTTGGTTCCGAGGTACTTTAAGTGACACTGTTTCGAGAGCAATTTTGTTTTATTTTCGAAAAGTCGCAATCAGCACACACAACACAGTGCTGTGGTTAGCTAACTCTAATGCCTAGAGATACCACATAAGTATTAGTTCCGCCTTTTTCCAATTAAATATTTTCGTACATCTAGCCATTTTCACACAACTGCTGTTTGTTTCGATTGCAGTAAGAAATGCCTCAAGTGTGTTCTCCGTTACCGCTATATTGTACTTGGCGATTTTTTCCTTTTTTATTAATTTTAATTCTCGATTGAACCATTTATTCACATTATTCTTATTATCAATTTTTCTTATTTTCGTGAATTTTTTATTGTGTTTTCTATACACGTATCAATATTAAGAGCATTATTATTTACATTATCATTTTCATCGTATACCAACACATAATTTAGTTCTCTATTAAACACATCTTTATTATATTTCAATATTTTAATTTCTTTTTTAGATGATTGTTCACTAATTTTATTCTCGATTATTATATCTATAGCTTCATGATCCGTTATTCTATTTTCACCATTAATTGTAGCAATTACGTTATTATTATTCGTTATAACGAAGTCTATTAATGTTTTGGTATTCTCCGTGACCCTAGTATAACTATCTGTTTGAGACCATTATCATTTAACGTTGCTTGTATTCTGTTTTTGTATGTTTCGTCCTTGCACCAGTCTATATTGAAATCACCAGCAATAATTATTTCGTAATTCATTTCACATATCCCCTCAAGTATTTCCTCAAATGCAGCGCAAAATTCTGCTTCACTACTACTTGGAGATCTATAAACAGCCATAACTACAAAAATCGTACTCTTATGTTTTGCCAAATATGCACACATCCAATATTTTGAATCACAAACTTTTTCACGTAGCTTGCTCACCTTCCATGTCCTCTTAAAATATATTATAATACCACCGGTTCGCGCAGAATTAGATAAAGTTGCATAATGATCATATTCCGGTAATTTATATTCTTGTTCCTCTATATTCTCAGTTAAATGTGTTTCCGACAGTATTATATATTCGGGTTTTTTTAAAGTCGCCATTATTTCCACTTGATTAAAGTTATTAAGTAAGCCCTGAGCATTTGTGTATATACCAATTATGTTTTTTGATTGCTAAACATTAAATCCCATCCTTCTCATCTTTATATTCACTTTATTTTTATACACCGGACATTCTTTGCTTAGAGTACAATGATCCTCATCAAGACCCAAATTAAGTTTTTTGTTTGACCTTATGCAATTAATGCACTTATTAATCGCTTCATTTTTGCAATCTTTCGTGTTATGGTTTTCATGGCATTTAAGGCACGTCTCCTCATTCTTACACTCAGCATACTTGTGATTATATCCCTTACACTTATAGCAAAATAAGAGACTAATCCCATCAAACACCTTGCACCTCTCCCAACCAAACGTTAACTCGCGCCTCAATTATTTTTGGAAACGATTCATGATCGATTTCGATTATTGCGTTAAAACTTTTTGTATCGTTTTTATTACTCTCAAAGTATTTGATAAGTTTTAACTCACTCTCTACAATTATACTATTTTGCTTTTTTAGTTTCTCGATAATTTCTTTCTCATTGCGCTGGAATCTCATGTTTGGGATAATAATTCTTGGTTTCCACTTGCTGGGTACTTTGACCTCATACTTTTCCCCAAATTGGGCCTCAATTGCCCTCTTTATTTTATCCCTCTCAATTCAACATTTTCACTTTGAATAACAAGCATTTCATTATGCTTGCTTTCAATATCGCAAATTCTCAGGTTTTTAGGATCGACTTTATTATTGAGGTCCTTTTTTGTTTTCAAAGTCTTCTGCTTTTGTTTTGGTTTGATAACGAGTGGCAGCTCTCTCCGTATTTCCGGAACCACATTACCCTTTTTTTCATCACCTATTTTCTTTAACATTTCCGCAAACGATGGTTTGTTTGAAATATTCATTTGATTATTATGAGCAATTTTCCTTATCTCATTGCACAGGGTTTCACTCCCCTGCCTCAATTCAGCACTGATCTTCTGGCTCTCATCATTGAAGTTCGCATGCATTGTGTACAGCTTTTGAATCTCCGTGACACTTTTGCACATACCTTCTGAACCGACTTCATTTCATCTAGCCTTGCTACATATCCAGCCTCAATTGCTTCTAAAAGCGCTTTTATTTCCTGCTCATTTTTTCTCAGTGAATTCTGAAAACCCTCCTCATACTGACGTAATTGACTTGCGTTTTTTTCACCGTATCCTGCAACTCTCCCACGACCAAGTCCACATTCCGTATGTATTGCAGACAATCATCACACGTAAATCTAACCATATTGCTGGTGCTCAGAATTCCCACGCTATATTGGTCGATTCCCGCTCATTTAGCAGATGCGTGGAACACCTTTCCACACACCCCCTCGCAGGCTAATCCAGATTCGCCACGAATTGTAGTTTTGCACTTGTGACATTCAATCATTTTCACAAGTTACCATTTATCAAGATTTCTCAAGCAGTCAAGCATCAAAACATTCAGCAAACACAATCGTCCAAATGCACTCTTTCTCTCAGATTATTCTAGCATGCAACACCACACAAGCACACTCATATAGTTTCGAGTTTTAATTGTTTTGCACGTAGTCGTAAGTGCTCAGTACTCACCACACACTCTCGCAAACTACCGTTGCAAATGCAAGTATTTTTAGAAAGATACAAAAATCACCAACCAAAGTTTCTGCAAATATTTAAAAATCAAGATGCCACTGCTATCAACTTAGTCAGAAAAACATCCGCACCATGCTCCCTTAAAGTGAGAAACCGACCTTTGAGTTTCTTATTTCGAATTTGAATTTGAAATTTGAAAAAGAGACCGGACGCAATGAAAAAACCGACCACTTTCTACCGGGTCACTCTCACTGCCTCTGATGGGTGCCTTTCCTTCGGAATAGGTACTCTCGACTGTTGTTATTGTGTTATCACTGATAAGATGATATAATTTTAAACAGTTTCATCTCCGAGGTTCACATCACAGTTTTTCATCTCCTTATTATAACATCAATAATTAATATTACAAATTGTTATTCATAGTAAACAATAATTATATTATCTAAACTCTTTAAATAGTAAGCAACACACTAATTTTCCACAAGTAATATTTTTTAAATAAATGTAGGATCACTGAAATACTAAACCCTTTACTCTCGCAGGATTCAGGAATTACAATATTTGCCACAGACTACAGAGCAAACAATACCTACTGAATGCTGAATAATTTGAAATAATTTTTTTTCAAGAACCATTACTTTATCGGCAATTCATATAATATACATAATTAAAATATCAATACATTATTTATGTAAATATATTTCAAAATCCTAACTCTCAGCAGTGTTGGATTGAAATGTAGGTATTGTCGTTCAACACCTAATTATGTATATTGAAAAAACATTGTGTTTCCATATCAACCAAGTGACAATAACAGGACCACACAGTAAGAATGAAAATTTTTCATTTATTTCCAAAGATTAATTTCTTTCAATTTGAACAACATTTTCTACAGAAAGTTCGATATCTGTTTCAAAGTGTTAAAATAATGTAATGCTGTATATAATAAAAATCGCCAGTATCCATATAGAGAACAACAAAAGCGTGGACTGCCGTTTGAATATTCTACTTCCAGCGATTGCCAGGCTGTTTTGTTTTACTTGTTGACTGATTATTTTGATTTTCATCCTGAGCTGCTAATTCTTCATCCAGCAGAAGTTCGAAATTTCCCAAAGCTTCAGGACCGGGTATTTTATTCCAACGAACACTAAAAAGACAACAAATTTGAAATTTGAATAAATGTTTTTTTAAAAAGTGTCCAACTAACTCAGGCACGCCATCCGGAGGAAGTACCACAGATAAGATGTTATCGATTAATTTATACTTTAGAATACGATCGTTAACCGTAGTGGACGTTAACGATGGTGAGGCATTCACTTCCACCAGCCACGGTTTCAGATTATTATCTATAATGATATCATATCCGTAGCACTCAAAACAATGACGATCGCTGGCCATCACTGGAGCAACTGCGCGCAAAGAGTGAACGATCAGCCAAATAATTGATCCGAATAGGCGATCAGTCACTTCCTTTCCTCTAGTGCCCTCCAGATACAGTCTTAGATTTTGAACAGACCATTTACCTCCATGTAGATTGTTGTACTCTCCCTGAAATGAACATTCATCAAATATTATTAGCACCAAAATTTTAAATTTAATTCCCAATAACACGTACTCCATGCTTTTGTACACTGACGTTGGTTAAATGGACGTACATGTTGTCCAATTCAGTAACACTAGTGTCGTACTTTACTGTACAAAAACGGCAGAATCCCAACTTGAAGAGATAAGCCTTCAAAGGACGAAATGATGTAACCAAAACGTACAATCG
Source organism: Leptogaster cylindrica (assembly GCA_963082835.1). NCBI lineage: Eukaryota > Metazoa > Arthropoda > Insecta > Diptera > Asilidae > Leptogaster > Leptogaster cylindrica. The sequence continues at coordinate 21,788,144 of OY720107.1, forward strand.
CAAATCGAATTTCTTGCCACCAATCAAAAGTGGATTATCAATGTAACTATGAATTAAATATAATAAATTTTAATTCCATATTGATTCTGCAAATTTATCGAACCGTGATATAACATAGCTTTCCTTTCCGATTTGGGGATGAAAAGGACCTTTAGCTTCTCTGGACCATTTCTTCAGTTTGGACAACTTATTAATAAGAAATATACCAGCTCCTTGTGACTTTCCACATGGTTTCATAATCCAAGTACTTTGAGGATTTTTTCTATATTCCTCAACAAACATGTTATAGTCTGGAAAATATTTCATAATTAAACATCATAGGCGAAGTGCAATGTGCATTACCCGCTGGTAGGACAAATGTTGTTGGTATGAAATCCAAGTAGACATACCGAGCTCCGCCAGGTAAGCTTGATTCAGTTTTCTCAGCCAAAGGACTTCCCTCACGTTCCAAATCTTTTCGATATCGCTTAATGTTCTTTACGAGTAAATCTTTTCGCGACAATTCATATTGATTTGGAAAATGATTGATAAGTCTTCAAAGATAATAAAAAACAATAGGTTAATTGTGATTAAGTATACTCAAATAATGCAGATAGACCAACTGATTATCGTGCATCCTGTAACCACTGTCCACACTAAAAATATTTCGGCACGTTTGAACATTTGCCCAGTAAAAATTCCAATCGTCATCAGCGCCCACATGATTCCAACCCCTTTTCTCAAAATTGTTTATTAAGACAGACTTGTCTAAATCAGTGCAAAAGCACACCTTCATTCGGTCGTGAGGATGAACACCACTAATTCTGGAATTTATTTTTTTTTTTTTGTAACTTCAATAGATTCCATTTTATTTATTGTTTAATCTCCAAGCAACAAACCTTCCATACATGTTGACCAAGTTGTTACCTCCACGTTTGTGTTCGTGTGCCATCCCTTAAAATTAAACGCAGCTGTTAAAGCTGACCCTCAATTATAGTCACAAATAATAACCTGAAACACGGTGTGTACTTTGTATTGATTTAATAAACAAGGTGCATGTTGCCAATCAACGAAGAAACAGGAAAATGTTTTGCCATCTGAGGAAGTGAGTGATATGCATGGTAAAAATTATAATCATTCAATGTGGAAATCGTTTTTAAAATTATCACAACTTAAAATCCTTTAGTTTTGTGTAATACTCAATCAATAAGGCGAGAAACCACATTAGAATGTTCGAAAAATCGTCTTTTTTTAATTATATATGTAAATTGTTAGCATAACTAGTCAAGAATACGTTGGAAAAATTTCAAAGCAAAATTTAAATTGTTTCCGATGTCATGAGCCTATTTCTAAATATTGCTAAAATTGCAATGAAATTCGGTGGACGGGGGTTTAGAGGGTTTAATTTCGGATTTTTCATCAAAATTTGAAAATTTAAAATGCGGATCCAAAAGTGTCGAATGAAATTAGTTAGAAAGTTTGCGGGAATATTTTCTTCATACGCGATTTTCTTGAAACGAAATTTTTTGATTTTTGATCGGTGAAGTTTCGCAAAATTTTATTGCCAGGTATTTCATGGGTTCCTATGATTATCTTCGAACTTGACTTTACAATTTTAACACGTTGAATGCGAGATGAGTTGTACTGGGCCAACCTCCTGTGCGTAAAGTTTTTTTTCATGAAAAGGTTTCTATTACTTTACTTTATTTATTTCAAAATTCTCTTTTACTAATTTTTTGTTTTTTCCTAAAAAGATGATCAAAAGCATGTTAATCAATTTTTACACATTTAAAACAATTAACATAATTTATTATATATATATATATGAATATATTTCATAACCACAAATAAATGGCAATAGAAACGCTTCGTAAAGAAAAAAACTTGAAAAATTTAATAAAAAAAAACATGAAATAAAATATTGGTAAACTTTAAAAACAATACAAAATAAATAACTAATATCCGTGATACTTTTTACAACATTTCTCTAAGCACAATCCTGGCTTATTTGGACATTCGTTGCAAAAATATGTTGTTTCCACCCTTTTTTTGTTTTTTGAACAAATTGTACACCGTTTTCTAATCGGCCTGTTTTTCATATTTCTTGGAACTGGAGAAATAACATGTAGTCCCTGGTTTTGGGGTTTTTGCGTTGGAGATACGATGCTTGGTATATGGTTATAAATGAGTTTTTTTATAACAGAATCCCTGAAGTCTATCAATCTGGTGAACAGTAATCTCAAAACTGTGTACATAAAATAATGTGTGGCGTGACTCGGGAAATTTGAAACCCGCAAATTCCTTTGATGTGCCGAAAATATTCCGAAATTTTTGGGATATTTATAAGCGATACACCATATTGCTTATCGTCGAGTCATGCGATATGAAATATGGCGTATCACTTAATAATATGACGTTTTCCGTATCGTGTACCTCCGGTTTAAAACGCATTCTGACAATCACTATTAGTTTGACCGTATCGAAATGTAGACTTGATATTTCAATTTAATAAAATATTCCTTAAAATTATTTAGTTTTGTTCTAAAAATGGATAATTTGATCTTGACATCAGATGGGCAAGAAGTAATAAGAAATCATTAATACTTTTAAGATATTTATTTTATTATATTGTAAATATAATCACACAGAAATAAAGCCCATGAATATAAATAAAAAAAGGATTTTAGAAGAGGACGATGAGGATAATTCCACTAATAAAAACATCACGGCTCGACCAAATGGCAGTTTTCTGTGAAATGAAAAATGAAAATTCCCAACCAAAATTTTTTTTGATTATGATTTCTGAATGCAATTGAAACATTTTAAATATAAAATGAAAATAATCGGTAGAGCTTCTTGAATTTAAATCGATTTTTTCCAAAAACAAGAGTATTGTGGTAAAAGAAGTAATCAATTTAAAAATTATATTAGCATTTTTGGTAATATTTTGCCTTCAGGTTATAGATAATAAAACTACATTTCCAAAATGATATAGATCATCAAAATCCGTTCAGAAATAACAAAGTTACAACTATTCTTCGAAGTTGCTGCTCATTGATATTGAAAGCTTTTTAAAATAAACTCAAAACAAAAAGGATTAGGTAGGTAGTAAATATATTTTTCAAAATTTATTTTTGATAAGAATTATTTATAATTGAAATTCTTAAAGCAATGACATAAAACTTAATCAAATCGACGCCAATACATCAACTTTCTTTAAAAGACTGTGTTTAGGAACTGGAGGAAAAAGGAATTTATCGAAACTAAAGAACCACGTTTTCGTTTGTGAAATTTATTATTTCTAAACTAGCCGGTGTCTACACGGTTTCACCCGGGGCGGTGAAAATCCCGTAGGTCGGGTTTCAATAATAGTTGGTTAGTTTTTTCAATGGAGGGTAGTTTTGGGGGGTTGAATTAGAATAAAGGTTGGTAGCTCTCATTGAGCTTTTTTTCTAACCAAAAAGGTGAGATACCAATTTTATTGAATTTTTTACTTAAAAAATGGCGGATTTTCATAGAAACTTTCATCCCCTATTTTACCCCGTCAGTCATGGTGATTTTTTATTTTTACAAAATATATTTTAACATATTTTATTTAAAACACGCGCATAGTGAAAAAAGCAAATATAGAAACAAAAAGCTGGGCACTTAAAAAGAAAAATGTAAACAAATTTTACCACGCGCATCATCATAATAGTACACCATAATTATTTATCTGCGTTAATTGCTGACAATGGTCAAGCAAGTACGGGTATCCACGACCAAATGGCCCTTCTTTCGGTGGCCAATTTCACTGATCAGGTCTCGATGATGTTACGGGCTGGCTTTAAATGAACTAGTTTTGCAGTTTTATAGTAACGAGAATAATTGGCGATATTTTATATATTGCAATACTCATTTATATTTATATTAAACTTTAAAATAGTAATGGCAGCCCCCGACGGATATTCTTGGGTCTAAATTCTTTAAGTCGCGGGTTTTTAAATTATTTTATCTTTTTTAAATTACGTTTAACCGTCGTGGGTTTTTTCAAAATTTTTAATTTTGCTTTTTTATTTCAAACTTTTTAGAGAGCATGGGCAATATGTACATTGTAGTACATATCAATATAGTTTATTTGATAGTAATAAAATATAAGTATTTACAACTAAACTTTGCCCGGGGCTTTGTTGTAACTCAACTCGATATCATTACGTACAATGAAAATAATAAGTAATAAGTAAAAATGACGGTAATAAGTAGAAATGATACTCTGTACAGAAATACTCACCTATCGAGTTTCTTAATATGTAGGAGCTAATATAAAATATATTACTGCAGGGCTCCCTAGTGAGTTACTGCCGCAACACCTATTTAAGTATCCTCAGTAATAAATCACAAACCCATTACTGAAAACCACATCAAAATCGGACTAGTAGTTTTGGTTTTGCACAAACAAATGTTTACTGCAGCGCCCCCTGGTGAGTTGTCACCATAACATCTATCTAAGAACATGCACCAATCAAACCCAAACCCATCACTGAAAACCGCATCAAAATCGAACTAGTAGTTTTGGAGATAAATGGCGACATTGGTTTGCACAAACATCCTCTCACCCCAAACGCATATACCATCTCCGTGCCGACGCGTCGGTCGTGGGTAAAAAGAGACAATTAAAAGGATCGTTGCGTAAGAGAATTGCGAATGACTTAGTTGATAGTAAAAAAAGTGCTAAAGTATGGCGAAACGAAGAAGCACAGAGAATAATGTCATTTGGCGATAACATCCCTCCGATTTTGTATGACAATACAATTTTACGCAAAGCGAAACAGTCAGAGGGGGATAAAAGATTAGATTTAAGTACCCCCGATCCCATTAAAAATTTGCAGTTTGCTAAGTGCTTTAAATTTACTCAGATTATTCATAATATAGGTATAGATCCTTTTTATTGTATGTACTGGTCCCAAGAGCAACAAATAATATATAAGAAAGCTCACGAACAAGATATTAATTGTTTTCTTACCATAGATGCCACCGGAAGTATCGCGAAAAAAATACCTCTTCCGAATGGTGAAAACTCGCCTCACTTATTTCTCTACCAATGCGTTGGTGTTTCAAATATTGGTAATTTTCCTAGTTTCCAAATGGTATCAGCAAAACAGGATGCATCTATAATAAGTTATTTTCTCTCAGAAATAATTAGAACTGGTGCACCTATACCTCGGATGGTAGTGACAGATTTTGGAAAAGCAATTTTAATTGCAGTTGCACGTACATTTAATGGCTGTTTCGATTTAAGTAATTATTTACAACTTTGCTATAAGATTATTCACATTAAAGATTATTGTAGTACTTTAGTATCATATATAAGATTAGATGTAAGTCATTTTATCGGAATGATTGCAAGATGGGACTGTCTTAGAGGTAAACCGATCAAAGTAAGACAATTTTTTTTAAGATGTTTGGGAAAGGCATTTCAGATAAATAATATTACTGAGCTACGTGATTTTATAAAATCAGTTTTAGTCATAACATTGAGCGAAGATATAGGTTTAGACGAAAATGAACAATTATTAGAATCAGAAATTTATCTTAGACATATTAATAATACAATTAAAGGTGTAATGATCGAGGAACCCGAACAAGCCACAATTTATAATAATGAGGATAATATTTTTATTTTTAATTATGTTGAGAATGAAAAAATAAAATTCACGAAACATTTACTTAATAATCTTTATTTAATGAAATTGCTTTCTAACACTTGTGTAACTTATATTAATAGAATTTTAACATCACTCAAACTTGTGTAACTTATATTAATGGAATTTTAACATCACTCAAACTTGTGTAACTTATATTAATGGAATTTTAACATTACTCGAACTTGTGACCGTTCAACTAATTAAGAAATAATCGTTTAATTTAACCGCTCAACTGTCACCGCCCAACTGACTATATCATTAAATATTCTCTATTTATATTTTATCTTTTATCCCCACTCCAAAGGATGAGTTCTTTGTCTAGGAGTGCTATGATGCACACCTGTGTCAACAAAATCTTAATTAAATTTATCGGATTGGATATTTAGAAATAATATCCGGATTATCTAGCAATGATAGAAGATCACTTGCTAGCGAATGAATCATTATCAAGGGATGTTTTGGTTCTAGAAGACTTCTATCTATTTGTTTTGATAGAAATTGCATAGCTAGATGAATCGTGGAAATTGGATATGAAGATCTTTAATTAATTTTTCCTTCTATGATCTATGCAACGATAGCATGAATGATCATGTCTATGCAATGATCGAATTGTTAAAGGCTGAATCATAGATAAGTGGATCAAAATCCAAAGTTTAAATTATGTTAAGCCTAATTTCTTCTACTTCTGGTTCCCTATGATATGTAACAGATAATATCCAAATTATCGTAGAAGAATGGGCAACTTGGTCTGAAAATATTTTTTGTGAAGCACAAGAAATTGCTTTTAGAATGAACAGCGGCCGAACTGTAAATGCTTTTTATAATGTCGAGGCAGCAAAAAAAATAAAAGGTCTTTTGTTATATGCAGCAATATGGACAGATATAATGCGGCCTTTTTTTAAAAGTGATATCAAAATTGCGACATCATCTTACGTGGAAGCAGAATTTTCCGAAATAAAATGCAGAATTTTCAAAAATGAGCTACCTATGCGTATTGATAAATTTATCTTTCGTCATTTAGAATACTTAGACGGTAGACTTAAATTGGCTTACGGTACACCCAAAGATAAAATAATATTAGATGAAGAAGTTTTAAATGGGAAAGAAAACACCCCAACGAATAGCATAAACCAACATAAACCAATTAATAATAAGATAAATACCTTGTCAAATAGCTTGTTTGAAAATGGCGATTCATTAAATGAAAAAGAAAATTGGCGAAATAAAATACCTAAAATTGAACATGTTCCAAAAAAAACATAAAGCAAATTATTTAACACCATGTCCTGATTGGGATTTTATTAATTCAAATAAGCGTATAGGTATACCACTATTAAAAAATGGCAGCTTATGCAAGGCAGCGATAATTAATAAAGAACATATTGTTGACTGTTGTACGTGAAACTTGCGCATTCGATTCTATTTCCTTTATTGTCGCAAGTGGTGTTAGTATGCATAATGCATACAGGGAACATATACATAAATTAGTCTCTGAAAATATGTTTTCAAAATTTATAATGGATATTTTGATACGTGGTAAAATTGTTGCAACTTATTATCGCACAAGGGCAACTATCTTGAGCAACATATCAATTTTTAATAAGAAATTCTGCACTCACAATACCTCATCTTTAAACGCCAATTGCAATGCTGCGCATCTAACCGAATATTTATTCAAAACAGTACCAAGCTGCATAATTTCATATAATTGTACAAATTATGGCCATAGTTATAGAAGAGCATCACCAACATATAATATAAACGTCGACATAATTTTAAAAAATGGTTTAAATAATTTACAACAGGCAATGAATGATAATGTTATCGTAAAAAATAAAAGTATTTGTAGTGTCTGTAAAAAATCTAGAAGTCGTGAAATTTCGTATGGTCCTCATTTAATATTTGACACCAGTATTTTTAGCGACTTTGATTACATTAAAACTTTAAATATACAGCACAAATATAATTTAGATAGTGTTCCGAAAACAGTGTTCATAAATAATAATAATTATAATTTAGCAGGCATTGTTTCAAATATAAAATGTGGGAATGCATCTAACGACGGGCATTATGTTGCTTACACATACAAAGGACTCAATTGGTGTAAATATGATGATTTAACTGCCAAATTATGTACTATCTCTGCTAGTCAAGAAATATTTCCTCATGTTTTATTATATGTACAACATTAATGAGGTTTATTTGTCCGCGTACATACACCTGTAGTGCGAAAATTCGTTTGTTCGTTCGTCCATCAGACCTAAGCCTGACTTTAATTTTTTTAATTTTTTGGCTGCTGATAATACATGTTCCTATTTAACGTAGGCTATTTGATATTCATCTAAAATATAGGGCTTCAAAATGGCGGACGAAAGATGGCGACCATCTGGGGTTTGGGGTTTTCGTAGAGACTGATTGCGCCCCCCTTTCTAAATTTTACAACACAAAATGGCGTATTAAATATGGCAACCGTAATTTTTCAAAATTCAAAAAATTCGGTGTCATTTTTTATTAATAGGTACTTAAGGTATTTTGAAGTCACTAATTTCGAATCTACTATTCAAATTGAAAAATCCAAAATAGCGGACCCGAGAGAGAGAGAGACAGAAAGCTGGTGTAAATTAAGTTGCACGGACAAATTTCAATAAGTCGAAATTTAATATTTTTGGAAATCGCTCAGTTTCTTTAGAGTTCTGGTGGCCCCCCAAAGAGTTCTATCGATTTTCCTTATGACTCCAACCGATTCGAGAAGAAATGAAAGAGTTCTAGGTCGATGAAGTGTCGGTCATTTTGAATTTTCAAAGTTCAGTAAGTCGAAATTTAATTTTTTTTTAAATCGCTCAGTTTCTTTAGAGTTCTGGTGGCCCCCCAAAGAGATCTATCGATTTTCCTTATGACTCCAATCGATTCCAGCAGAAATGAAAGAGTTCTAGCTCGTTAAAGTGGGCGATTTTGTGAAGTTGGCCCCCCATTTTTCAAATGCCTTTTTGATTGCTTAAAACGCCAGAACTATTTCTAAAACCGATTGAGAACGCTAGAACTCTTTGGGGGGCCACTAGAACTCCAATAATTTTTTTCAAATTTCGAAAATGAGGGGCCAACTTCACACAGGTACTGAATTGGCCACATTTTTTCAATCTCTAGGTATTATTACATTTTCATAACATTGACTTCTTTTAACAAACTTACCCTTGATGAAACAATCGGACTATAAACTCCACGTGTTTTTATAAGAAATAATCGCGAAGATATATATAAGGTAAGTTGAGCGCAATCGCTTAAAACAGGCAGACTAAATTATAGTAGGGAGTTAGGGAGAAGGTACTACATCGAAGTTAACTAAATTGTTTTAAGAGTTTTATAAAAAAAAACACTTAATTACAATTACAATTTAATTATTTTATTAAAACCACGAATTAACAATCTTTTTACTTATAATTCACAATTGTTTAACTAATAAAGATATGTATTTGGGTCTGTACTTTATGAATCCCGAAATGATTCTGATTTACCGCATCTTGTCTTGCTGGGTGTCAACCTCAGATGAAGTGCATTTGTTGCTATCCGACGCCTGGGAAAATGCTGCGTACGTACTGCCCTCAAAACTAATTAATTTGATCATGTCTCGACAGCTAAGCTAGGTCACGTTGGCCTACCCGTGAGAATACGCGTAGCTTTGCGTTTAACTTCGATAGTTCGATGTAAGCATTGTAAGCATTAAAGTAAGGTATTTATGGGACGAAATTACTGCTTCTAGAGGGGATCGCAGGAAATAGCATCTTGCTGTTTGAGACATTTGCAAAATGTAAAGACTCAGACTCATATTATAGCATACAGTGATATGTGCACTGGGCAACATCGAACTATGTACTAATAAAATGGCATTGATGTGGTTAAGAGTTGTCCAGTTCTCGGAAAATAACATTGAAATCATATTTAGAAATTTTTACTTTCCGGGCATTCATATCTACCAAACGATGCAGATTTTGGTATTATAGAAATGGCATTACGAAAAAAGAATTTCTTGTACATTCCTGAAGATTATTATGAAATTATACAACAATGTCGACGAAATGATAAGATTAATTTCGACGAAATGAAATGTGAAAATTTCATTTCAACAAAATATCTAGAAAATGCAATTTCAAAAAGGAAAAGAAATACCTACTTAAGGAGAAAAAGTAAACTGACTGAAAATATGTTGGATGAGGTTTTGTTAGAGTGCAAAATATACTCTGGAGGACACGGAGTTTAAGACTTTAGATCTATCTCCAACCGGTCGCGGGGGACCGCCAAAATTTGGAAGGCTTACACTAACCAAATGCAAGTTGGCCCCTTTCAGAGGTACCAATTTAAAAATGTGTTTATGTAATCCATAGTAATACAATGCTGTTTTAAAAAGGGGAAACAGACGGATTTTTCAGGATTATTAATTGCTTTTTGTTTTTAATTGTATCTATAGAATAGAACTCTGAAATGAGAGAAAAGGTTACATGTAGCAGATGATAGATGTAAAACTAGCAGAAATGTTGCACAAAATATTGCACAAAAAATGGAAAGTTGTGCCAGCAATAAAGTTTGAAAATAAAAACTGTTACTGCTCGAAAAATGTATAGAACGTATTAATGTAGTAGAACGCAAAACAATTTTTGATCAATTTTGGAATATAGACGATTTCGATAAGCAAAACATATAATATTTCTCTATGGAAGTATTCATCGATATCCTGTGATATCGATTTCTGCGAGGACTTGCAGCAAGTGCTTCCAGAAGTGTTTCCACTGAGTAAGTGTGAAACAAATAAAATTGTTTAAAAAAATAAGGATTTGTGTGAGAAAGTTGACCCTAAGGCGGGTGTATTTGAACTTTCAAGAGGCACTAGAGGATCCAAATGAGCTAAAAAAAATTTTCGAGAATGGCATATACAATTTTTGAATACATCTTGTCTATGGTGGAAGCGAAATTTCGAAAGCAGAATGCAAAAATGAGGTTGTCACTCTTGCCAAGAGACAGACTTTTAGTTACAAATTACAGTTCGTGTTTTGGCAACAGGTATAATAAATAAAACAAATAATTTACATAGTAAGAAACATATTAAAGGTATATTTGAATGTCTATTTAAACACTTTTTCAAGAGATTTTTTTTCACTCACTCTTCCAGATTTTCATCTTCTTCACTTATTTGAAGAACTGCATGCTGAATCAGCCTTTTTAGTCGTTTTCTACTGGAGTCATGACGGAATGTTCGTAGTTCAGAAGCTACGTAATCCCCAAAAATTTGATATTCATCTGCGGGTCTCTGCATGACTTGAACAGCATTCTGAAGAATAACATCAGTGAGGTCACTTCCTTCATAAGATCTTTTATCTCTACCAGAAGTTTGAACAGCTTTCGTTGCATAATTTGTTTCGTTCAAAGAAGTTACTTCACCGGACTCATTTTCACTCCATTCGCGCTCATATTTTGATATCTTAAATAAATTCTACATTAATACTTTAATAAATGTAATACTTACGCAATAATACACTTTTTAAATTTATTTTATGTTTTTCTATAGTTTTAGGTGCCATCAAAAGAAGAAGAATGGATTGGATACAAATTGCTTCTGGTTTCAAAAGTAGATGGGATTTCCCAAATTGTATTGCAGCTATGAATGGGAAACATATGGTTATACAAGCTCCAAAAGAAGAGGGCAGCATATGCATGCAAGGCACATTTGATGGTCGTATTCAGGGGAGGGGGGCTGAGGGAGCCGGGCCGACCCAAACAATCTTAAAATTTTAACAAAAATAAAAGAAAATAACTTCAAAAATATTTCATTAAAAGCATTTCCTTGTTAAGGGATTGAAATATTATTAATAACGCAACATTATTTTATGTGTTAAATAAATTCTCTGTAGTTTTAAATATTTAGTGTTAAATATTTTGTGTGATGAGAGTTATTTGAACTGGTCGGATTAGATTTTGTAAAAAAAAAATTTCACCTGATTTTGAGTAATTTTTGAGTTTTTTTCTGAGTTGAGCAGAACCTCCTCTTAAGTGTTAGTGCATAAGCCACTATTAATGTTTCATGTCATACTCATTGCCAGTCCAATTCGTAGCAGAGTCACACAACATAAATTGGTAATTCAGTTTTCAGTAGGTACTTTTGATACAGCTTGTTTGCTTTAAAGTATTTTTGACTTACGTAAGCTTAAGGGCTCACCGGCCGAAAGTACCAGTGCTGGATCCACGGAAGAAAGAGAAAATTTCAGGAAAAAAAATCCCTTTAGGCAGGCCTACAGGCTAAGGTAGATTTCGAAGTATTTTGATTGCGTTTATTGGGATCATTTATTTCAAAATGGAGAAAATAGTTATGGATTTATAAACTACTCATCGAGAGCTTTTCAACGATACCCCACAAGACGTGGTTTAGAAAAATTCGAATTTCCACCCCAACCTCCATTCGTACCCCACCTAATCCTAGAATTTGCTGGTGTCACCGTTAACGTCATAGAGAGTACTCTTAGTTATGCAAATAAAGTCTCTCTCTAAACTTCATAAGGGCCGAGATATAATTTTTTCAAAATTTCAACCCTCTCCCCCGTGGGCCGAGCTTGCTCATTAAGGAACTTAACCGAGCTATTAACCCCAGAAATAACATATTAATATTTGGTTCCAATATCTTCAAAAATACGGCCGCTAGCGTGTTATAAACTAAACTTTCGAACGGGGGGTGGTTTCGTACTCAGGGAGGCATGAAACGAAAAACTATGAAAGAATTTTTCGAAAGTCGTGACATGGTATACATCTCAATAGGTAGATTTTTCTTCGAAATCTACCTAAAAATAACGCGTTTCTTAAATGTTCTAAGCGAAATATTGTTGTCTTTAAAACTGTTTAGAGGCCTACTTAATGTTTTCATGGAAAAAGTAAACTTAAACCACGTAAATATACGTCACGAGACACGAATAGATCCTCCGGACCCTAAAAGTATGATTAAAATTGTAATATTTTCATTTTTATAAAACGTAGGTATTATACGTTTTCTCTCCACCGGTCTTGGGTCCACCCCAAACAAAACTGGATAAACCACTGGCACATTTATAGGGTTCCACTCTTAAGTTTTAGCATTGGTTGGACCTGACTACGAAGTTATATTATATTCTGATATAGGCACTAATACTAGAATCTCTGACGGAGGAGTTTTTAACAATTGTAAATTATTAGCATTTCTTGAACGTAATGCTTTAAATTTAGCGCTTCTTCGACCTTCACCAAGCAAAACTACACCTATGCCATTTGTTATTGTTTCAGATGATGCATTTGCCCTTAAAAAATATATTATGAAGGGGCATATTGAAGGATACTAAGCGCAGAAATAATAAGTATGCCGACTTACTAGTATGAAATATTAGCAACGAATAATATATTTTATCATTTGTTTTTTCATTTACAATATAAATTCAAAGGTTGCTTTTACAATATTAATTTCAAAGGATACTACTTTCAACACATATTGCTTTGGAGGTTAACTAATGCGAAATTGTGTTTTAATTACATTCTTTCTAGAACAAGAAATGATTCTGAAAATTTTTTCAGGCTTATAGCCACCCATTTTCGAGTTCTTCGAAATCCAATGCTCCTCAGTTCAGAGAAATCCAGGAAACTTACTTGTTATGGCAATTTGCAGTCTACACAACTTTTTAATGACAAACTCGAGTAACACTTCTGCGCCATCTGGAACATTTAATTCTCCAGATTTAAGCATTCAAGGAGAGTGGCGCAAAGGAATGCCAGAAAAAATGTAGTGTCACTGGAATCTATAAACATGCATAATTAAACACAATTAGGTAAAGATGTGCGCAAAGGCTGATTTACACTCTACACTCTGTCAGTGGCTGGCATGCCAGCTTTTAAGTTGACTGACAAGGGTTTTGAAACATGATACTGGCATTCCAGTTCACTGGCGCTTTAGCGTTTACGCATTGCCCGCTACTGCAACAACAAATCAGAAATAAAGATCTCAGCTGCCAAGTATTTTGCATACACGTGAAAATAACCGACGAAAGAAGATTGCCCTACAAATGAGAGAGATACAAGGAGTATTTATCTGAATGGTCGGTTCAGTCATCAGTGGCAAGATAAAATGATTTTAATCATTATTATTTTTACTTAAAAGGAAATAAGTAAATATATAATAAAACTTTTCATTACTCACCAAACTACTGTGTGCTTCCTCCTTTTCTTTGATGTTTACAGTTTTTATTATATAATCCATATCATGGAACCAAGGCAGTAAAGACTTATAAACTGATTCTGTTCCCCCACCAATAGCTTTGCTTTTATTAATTTTCGCTATTTCTAAATAGTATGTCGAGCGCAATGCTTTTATTTTTTTTGGAACATCTTTTGCAGTGAACAAAGGATCGTTCATTTCATCTGCAATTGCTTGCAATGATAAATTTCTTGCTTCGCGGTTGCGATATTCTGCAACACACATGTTCCAGAGATTTTCATTATCCCGATACAATTGCACAAATTTCCGTGTTTTTTGTTCACTCCAACGATTATGCATTATTTTAAAGTTTATTTACGCACAGTTTATGAGCTTATGTTGTTCTGTTGAGTGGCAACTGGCAACTGACAGTTGACACTTGCAACACCTGGCGACTGGCGCGCCAGCGGAACACAAATATTTTATTTGCTGGCACTGCCAGCTACTAGCGCCTCTGTGGCTTAAGGCTGGCTTACACGATCCCAGTTGGGTGTATTACTGGCGTGCCAGTTGCCACTTCTCGATAACGTCAACTGTCAGTTGCCAGTTGCCACAGAACAGAACATAACGTCATAAACTTTGGGTAAGTAAACTTTACCTGGAATAAAAATCTATTGAATCATGAATATTGTGCATTTGTTGTTTTTAAAATAATGAATAATCGTTGGAGTGAACAAAAAACACGGTACCTAATTTGTGCAATTGTATCAGGATAATGAAAATGATTGCACTGCTTGTTGCATTACTACATATGTAAATAACATAATATCGTAAATATTAATGTTATTCTATTTTTACTTCTTATTTGTTGTTCCAGTAGCTGGCAATGTTTAAACGCTATAGCGCCTGTGAGCTGGAATGCCACTGTCGTGTTTCAGAAACATGCCAGTCAACTTGCTAGCTAGCATGCCAGTCACTGGTATCGTGTAAATCTGCCCTTACGATAGTTTATGAGGGATCATGACTACTCCTATAAATTTCTATAACTATGTATACAGAGTGAGTCATTTTAATCTATAAACACTATTATTTCGTTGGGGAAGCGAGATAGCGAAAAATGTGAAAGGCAAAAGTTGTAAGGTTTCAAGGGGGACACCCGATGGTGACCTTGTCGTTTGACCTTTAGGTCGAAGTCGAGGTCATTTTAAGGTCAGTATATTTTTTCAAATGGTAACCCATACCTACTTTTAACCCAGGAAATAAAAAGAATACAAAATGTTAAGTTCGACCATGACCTTGAGATCAATTTCAAGGACATTTTAACAACAAATATTAAAAATGGAAAAAACTCACAATGAAAGGATTTTAGAATGGAACAAAATTGGTGCTCCACAGTTTTTTCGACATGACATGTCTGTCTGTTTGTAATTTTTTTATAAAAATAATTTAGCCTTATATATCAACACCTAACAATTTAAACTGAAAATTATTTTGCCGAATTTCGATCTTCTACTTAAAAGCGTTTTCAAGTTATCGGTTGTACAGACAGACAGATAAACAGATAATTTGATAACTTGAGAACGCTTATGACTAGAGGATCGAAATTCGGCACAAGAGAACTCTAGAGTATAGGTACGACAAAGATAAACTAGCGTCATTAATAAATAAGTTAACGAGAAGACGACCCAAATGACAACCCAATTTTTAAATAATTTAAACAAAGAGAAAAATCAACATATAATTAACCCTAAAATTGATTTAAATTCAATTCGTTGCACTAAAACATTTCTCCTATTATTAGGCAATGGAAAGTTATTGAAATAATTTTTTAAAAATATTAGTCCCTAAAACTATTTTTAATTTCAATCAACTTTTTTTAACTTTAGTTATTTCAAACACTGTTCGGTGCACTATGAATGCTAATGAAATTTTTAAATTTTAAAGATTAATGGCGAAGTGTTCGCAAGTTTAAAAGTTAACGCTTGAGAAGTCGCTAATAGTATGTGGGGATTGATGGGATATCTCGAGAATTATATGATTACAAATTGTTTGCGGTAAATCATAGCAAACTTTTGTGATCCCATTTATGCCTTTCGAAAAATGTATAAATTAACCATATCCCATTAGAAGAAATAAATTTCCCGTAATTGAAAACGACTGTCCTTAAATTGAATTAGGATATATTATTATTATCCATAAATACAAATAAAACTGGAATAAACCGTTAAAATGTCTTTGTGGTAGTAGTATACTTGCCAGGTAATCAAGTACATATATAATAAAATCCTAAAGGAGGCTAAGAGATCTCACACCTATGCGTTTCTGCTTATGTTACAATTGAATTGGATGTCGAGAAAATAGTTCATCAAATGATCAAACTGTAGAGAAATTTACAAAACTTTGTTTTAATCAACAATGCTTTAAAACTCAAAATTAATTCCCTCTCTACAGAGCCTGCTTATGGAAAGTAGTATGTACTCTGAACTAGACACGGGCAACTATCCCACGAATTTCAAATGTGCTTCTGTATTCTAATATTTTATTACAATTAATACTATTCAGATTTCTACATTAAATAGAAAACCATCCTGGTGTTCCTGGCCTTTGCTTGTTTCTCTCCAAAAATTTCCTAAATCCTTGTTTAGTCTCATCTAAAGCTTTCTCTTCTCCGTCCTTCTTTTCTTTGTTTTTCTCCGGGAATATATTAGGAAATGTAAATTTAATATCTTTGGGCTATGGAAATAAAATATTTAGTTACAAAATCTCTTGTATTAGACGGTTAAATTTTACCAAAGTTACATAAGCAATTTTAGTGTCGTCATCTTTAAGTACATGCTTATAAACTACATCTTTCCTCGTTGGTCCCATTGCTATCCGAGTGCGAACATTTATGACTGGAACATTATAAATTTTTTCCAAGTAATTTTTCACATCATGAATTGTCATTTCCATAGATACTGCAAATGTAACAACATTTTCTGGCTGTTCTTCACTTGGACGGATTACTTTCATCCAAAAATTCGGAAGAAATACCCTTAATTGCGGGCTACCGCGCTGGTAAATTGGATACCATCGAGTTGACATTTTCCGATAGAAATTAGTATTTCTAGGTTATAGAGAATTTGTCGGCATCTGAGCCATCTTTTGTAGGAACTCAGAGGTTAGTTACAAATGGTGAAATTCCTTTAAGCCATCTATATTTCAGATATTTAATCAAATTATACCCACCAAATTCAAGAATAAGCATGACAGTTCAATTGACAATTCACGTAAGACTGTGTTAGTTGATATCCCTTCCGCAGCTTCAGGTTAATCGACACGCCAGGTGCTGATTTCAATATATTTTCATCAAAACAATACTAATAACCATGAAATAATATTAATCACTGTAAAGTTCTATAAAATCTAAAAATACATTAAGCAATTATAGCCCTAAAATGATCTTCCTTTGCCTATTAATTCAGTGTTGTGCTAGCTGTACATTGTTACATAATATCAGTTCTCATTGGAAAAATGTTTATTTTCACAATTTGCATATTCGCTCAAATACTATTTCATTTGTTTTAGCGTTTTACAATAACTGCAAGGTGTTACAATGCGTTTGAATACAATTCTCCGGGGCCAGCACTTTGGTAACTTAGCCAAAGTTCACGGAATTGTAACCTACAAGTTGTCACCGTTCGAACAAAAGGCATTCGCCGGAGTCGTTAGTCATGGAATTCCAAATACTTTCCGGCGATTTCGATCTAGTGTGTTCCGGGTTTTACCACGTCAGTCAATAAACAAGTTGTATAAAATAAAATATGTTAATGTTTATATTTGCAGCATTCATCATATCGTACTTGGTCTACGATTTAACCGAGAAGGAACACAATCGCTTGTTGCGCAAAAATCCTGCAGAATTTGCTAACGACCAGTAAAATAATATGTAATAGTAAATGAAAGTTATTTAAAGAAATAAAAGGTGTCTAAATCTGATTTTTTGTGATTGAACAATAAAAATTATTAGGTAGTATAATTAGGTACTTAATTAAATTTTCTACTTTCGTCATAAGGGTATTTCATTAGAAAGTGTTCCAACGTGTAGCAATCTATTCCTTGAAGTGTGATCAACTATAACAATTAGCCATTTTGTCAAAAAAAAAATTTTAATGTTCCTAAAATGTCTCACATGTCTCGATCCGTTGAGATATAAATCTTTTGTCTTTTGTTTCTCGCTTATGAAGAGTATCACCGACTAGGGTCAACTAGTTATAGATAAGACAATTTCTTGTAAGATTGGTAATGTGTAGAATACCAATGAACAAATCAAAAACAGAATAACTTACTAAGTTACGAAAAAGTTCTTTAAAAAGACATGTTTTTTTTTGCGGCCCCCTGGCATCTACCAATCCTGCCTAGTTATGAACCCGGCGCTGAGTTTTACAAACCTTTGCACTGCATTTCGCCATTTTGCAAAGATCTTTAAGGAGAATAGGCAAAATTGTAGGGAGCATGGGCTATTCGCGGCCAAGGTTAATTTTGATATTTCTTTATATAATATAGGCACGCGACTTTTGCGCCAACGCACAGTGTGCCCGAAAATTCATTTTTCTTGCTAAAACAGAAAACCTCTAATGTCGTTAAAATGGATGGAAATCGGTGTTCCGTGGGTTCTTCGACATGCTGAGTCGATTTTTCAGGTTTACAGTATAGCATAATACAGTATAGTAGCTGTTTGTCTGTCTGTCTGTAAAAACGATATCTTGACAACGCTTATATATAGTTAGAAGATTGAAATTCGGTACAAATAATGTTTCGTTAAAATTGCAAGGTCATGAATCATGATTATGAAGATGAACAAAATCATACTATAATTTTATAGTTTATGCAGATTACGTTTCGCCTGAAAGTATGCAAAACTGTCGTCTTCATCGAATCTATTGTCTATTTTATTTTCTAAAGTTTAAAATCCAAGAAATCCAAAATATTCCTCCCAGTCCCCACGCACTAAAAAAAATCTGGAATTTAATGAAGGACTTTGCTGATTTCAAGAAACCTCGAGTCAGGTTAGTTGCGTGAATACTCACCAGATTGCACTGATTAACCCCAACCAAAATGTAAGGAAAGTTAGGTAGGCTGGGCACAGGGCACAAAGGATACTAATGGAATGAATCTCTGGCATCGTGTAAACCAGCCTTTCCCTTTACTGATTGTTGACGTTTCAAGTTTTGTTGCGAAAAGAAGTTTTTTATGCCAAATAGAAATAGGAACCGAAAATGAAGATGTTGTCAGCACCGATAATATACAACAAAAAAAAACATCCAAAGCCATCAAAAATTAACAGCTTGGTGACAGATTCTTTTGCGTACTCTTACATTTCGTTATACTTCTTCATTTCGGGTATTTTTCCGTAAGCTTCCGTTCGTTCAATTCCTAACTTTATGTTATTTTTCTTACATTTTGATTGGGCCTGTAACGTTTTCCATAGTAATCGGGAAATTAAGCTTTGTACATAAATTAACTTCCAATATATTCTTTATTTCCCCAACATAATATGCACCCATAAATAACGAGTAAATGACATGTATTCACAAATTATTTTATTAAAAAATTTATTTAATTCTATATTTAATATAATTTAGCCGAGACATTTAAAAAATCTTTCTTCAATATAAATTAATTCTTTTTAAACTTCTTTGTTTCGACTTATCTCAGCAGTATATTATGAATTCTCGAATTTTCCAATTATTACAGAATTTTGTACCCTTTGGTAGTCAAAAATATCCTAACCACATTTCAATTTCCCAAAAGTTAACACACACATCAAAACCCGGCTTCTATATAGTGGAGTAGTAGTGCACATATGCATTGACATTTCCTCATGCATTAGTAGTATGCGCGGAGAATTTCTCGAAAATTCTTCATCTTTCTCTTTTCTACCCATTCAATTATAATTAAAGACAAATTTTCGTGAATGTATGCGAAAAGTACCCGTTCCATTCCAACTTCCAAAGTTCCAAATTGTAGCAAGTTTCGTTCAGTTTAATTAGAATCGCAGTAAAAATCGGACGTGTCCAAGTCTAGCGCTAATAAATTGACTAAGTAAGCCCAGTTATCGTATTTGTGAATAAATAAAAACGAATTTGACGTTTAGTGTGTGATTTCCGGATAATAATATTCTTATTAAAACGATTTTTGTTTTCGATTTTGGATTTTCTTCAATACTACTTGTCAAATTCTTTCTTTCTGTCTCTCTCTTGTCTCCATTTAGTGCCGTGTGAATTGAGGAAAAGAAAAACGTAAAACTGACACTGATCTCCGGCTTAATTTTTAAGTTCTTGTTTTATTTGAATAACATATTCATTGTTTTTAAAATTACTAAACAAAAGTTTTTAAAATAGATAAGAATTATGTCTGTGATCGGTATTGATTTCGGCAACGAGTCATGCTATGTCGCAGCTGCTAAGGCGGGCGGCATAGAGACACTAGCGAACGATTACAGTTTGAGAGCAACACCGTAAGTACATTAATTATATTTGAATTGTTTCATTGTTTAGCTTACAAAATATTTGTAAATGTTTGACACAATACAAATTGGTTTATGTGGAAATTTTCCAGAAGAAAATCGATAAATGTTCTAGAATCGTGGGCCTTGCTTTTTCCAATGTCGGCCACTGCAATCACAATCACATGTTTCTACTTAATTGGAATTTCAGGAAATTTTCCAGAAACCCCAAATGCAACCAGAAACCCCAAATTATTAGTTCTTATTTATCATTTGCCGGTTTTCCCAAGAATTTCTAATTAATTTTACTAAAAATTTAAATGTCAGTCTTATTGTATTTCTGCATAACCTCAAAGTTATGGCCACAATGATGACCTGCACTATTTCCTTCTCTGTTGCTCCCACAGCTGTTAGAACTTCCCTTGTGAAATATAAAAAAAAAAAAAAAATCATAAGATTGCGATTCTTTTTTATTTGTTTTTGTTAAATTAGTTCATATGTATATATAAAAATTGTATACTATTAATTTGTTTAAATAGTTTTGTTATTCAAAATATAAAAAATTTCGGTATAATTATTCCCTCTAAAGACGAGCCAATGGAACACGAACACCTGTCGTGAATTGCTTCTGGAAGTTTCCATGTCGCTATGTGGTTTTTTTTTTTGTTACATATTCCTATCAGCACTGCGCTTTCAGAACCTTCGTTTCTTTATTAATGTTTACAATATTGTAATCAATATACGTCTTATTTAGAAGTTGCAGCAATTCTTCCTTATTCCCATCAACTTCCTAAACTATTAACAGAACATAAGTTCAATGTGACGAAATTTCAAAATCCCTATTATTTCTTGCGTTAGTTCGTCATACGTAAATTGTGCTCTTCTTCTCTTTGTCCTGGATTATGACCATGAGCAGCTACTACAGTGTTGGATTCTCTCGCATGTCGCCTGCTGATTGAGACACAGTAACAAAAGTTTCTTGGGTGCACTATATTTTCACAATAAAAAAAAAAACTTTTTTTCTTTTAACTAGTATTCCAAAATATTTATTATAGTGTGCATTTTTGATTCGAATGCGTGTTTGCATGGGCTTTCAAAAGCTGAAACCAGAAAATGAACAAAGCCACAATTCTTCAGTCATTTAAACTTGCGTTAGATGTAGATTGGCACAATTTTAAGACAGAAGAAATATTTATAAAAAAAAACCGTGTCACAACCGTTTTCCCGTAGTAAAAGAAGGTATTTATTCTACGTTATGGAAAATGCATGTAAAAATTTTTAGTACACAGTAGAACTTGGATAATATTCAAATCCCTATTTAATTCGAATTTTTCTCTTGGAGCCTAGAATATTCTATATAAGCAACGTTAAAAAAATCGTGGTTAATTCGAATTATATTTTGGATAATGCGAACTTTTACTTGCAAACGAGTAAGGAAGCAATTGATAACACCAATCACGTGATACCCTAGATGTAGGCAAATGAACTCTTTTCATGTAAAAGTATAGACATTCATTTTCTTATGCAACTAAGGCTAGTTGTCCGCGGTTTCTTAATTTAATAGTACTCAGCAAGAGCTTTAATTTGATATCACACACGGCCCAAATTGGACAACCCCAAAGTAGATGGTTACGACCTGCATCCCAGCAACCTCAAACACGTCAAAAAAATATACCCCGCCGAAAACATCCCCATTCATTCACTCTAAAGCCGGAATCAGACTATACAAAAGACATCATATTTATAAGCAAATATTTTTTTTCATATTTTTGTGACAGCGAGTCACACGATTACCAAATATCTACTTTTCTTTTGCGACTGGAATTTTTGTAAAATTTTGTATCTCCTTCGCACGCAGTGCAAAATGAAAACACAAACTGACGTTTCACGTCAACTTCAGTCGCCTCCTCGCCCCTAATCACAAAAATGTGTAGATAAAGTTTTGTGTCGTGTGACTGGGGAAATGTGAACCCCTCAGAATCCTTTGATGTGCCGAAAATATTCCGAAATTTTTGGGAAATTTATAAGCAATATGCCATATTGCATATCGTAGAAAATATGCTTATAAATATGACGTTTTTGGTATGGTCTGCGTCTAACTCCGGCTTAAATCAAAAAAACCCCATGTTCATCCATCTACGTTTACATCCCTAAAACTGCCGGTTTTCTTCCATTTCTATAGTTTTAATATCGTGTAAAAAAAATTTCTGACAAATATAATTAATCGTAATCCGTAATCCGTATTTATAGCAGAAAATTTTTCCACGTAAGTACACCACGGTAGGTGAGAACGGTTGGCTACTATGAACCTTGAGTCGTGGTGGCTTTGGCAGGTAAGAGGTAACCGATGCATAAAATTGGCCCCCAAAAACGTTAAAGTATATAACCGCCAACTACGTCTGGCAGGATGTTAGAACCGTCGAAACTGTCCTGGTTCTTGGGAAACATCCTTAAATAGTTGCCCAATTAACATATATAAAATTTAACTACAAAATACCAAACTTTGAAGGTGTTTGGCGGCAAGTTTCCACCGTAATAAGTGTCTGGCATTGGATGACGTGATTTGTAATAGTATCCTGTAGAATATCTAAAAATCAGGCTTTATACTTTAACGTTTTTGGGGGCCAATTTTATGCATCGGTTACCTCTTACCTGCCAAAGCCACCACGACTCAAGGTTCATAGTAGCCAACCGTTCTCACCTGCCGTGGTGTACTTACGCGGAAAAATTTTCTGCCTTTATACTATGACGTAGATCTGGCGTTCACGGGATCTTGGACTATCCATTTAAAAGTGTAACGAAGTTTATCTACTGCCATCTAAATTATTCATTATGTATGGTGCCACAAATTCCAATTCAATTTTATACATTGTGTGATATATTGCATAGGTTTCGAATTTAAATGATTGCTTTTCGAACCAAAATAAATTTATCATCAGTTTCTGGCAATTTCGCTCCAGCTGTGACAATGAAGCACAAAACTTCAAGTTCGATTTACAACAATGACCAGAAAACACTGCACCCACCCACTATTTTATCATCTGAATTTGTGTTTTTGTTTAAATGCGAGAACATTGTTTGACGAGAAAAAAGCAAAATGAAATTCATAATTGAATCAAATTCGATTCAAAGCAACCCAAAACGACATCGGGAGAAGGATTAACAAGTGACACAGATTTACGTGGGAGATAGATGACTCGCGGCTTCTATTTTTAAGTTCCAATGTTATGCGCTTTTTTAAATAGTTTTATAGTACACTAGATTTTTACAGAAATCTAATTAGTAGGAGAAATATTTTTATGATTAACAGACAAAATTTTTGAGTTGATTGAATTGATAACAATCAAATCAATTATTTCCCAAATTCACGAATTTCCCTCCGATCTCCTATAGTCCCTTACAGTCTCCTTATAGTAAACACTTTTGAGAAAATTGTTGACATCGAAATCCAATTACACAAAATATAAATAAAATTGCATAATTTAGATCACTTTGAATTTCCCTCGTGACAATGTAATTTTTGTGCCGGCAAGAAATGCTCGTTCGTTAGTCATTTGTGAATTGTTCAAAAGCTTGAACATAGAACAAGAGAAACTGCAGGGGAGCAGGAGGGGACGTCGAGAACAGTGATTTAAAAGATTAACAAGAAAGACATCATCCAGCTCATTGAATGATCTCAAACCAGTTTCTCTCCAGTCTCCTCTTGAATCGTTTTTCATGTAGAAGAAATATAAAAAAGAGAATATACAATATATTTGTGGTTATTTCTCGGCACTTGGCCAATGTCTATGATTCATTAACCTGTGATTACGATGAACACATTCACTTATCTTTATCCATTTATGGTTTATCCTCCACGTATCTTTCATACCAAAATGCTATTCATGTATTGCAAATCGTCATCGCAGTTTTGAATCTGGGCACTTAAATATTTATTTATTTCATTTTTAGTTACCACTTTCGTCTCAGCTTAGAAATAAGTTAAAAAGGGGTTAATTTGTTATATTGGTTAAGTGTATTTTTGAACGCACTTTCTTAGTAATTTTTCAACGCGTCAATGATAACGTTGCAAATTCCAAATTTAAGTTATTGAATTAATTGACGCACACAAATTGATTGCATCATCAACACATAGAACACATAGAAGGTATGAAACTGCAGAACAACGCTGACGTTCGGTGCGGTTATAGGTATGAATGTATGTAAGTTGCCAGTGGAGCGATGAAAAATATGCAATAGAAGGTTCCTTAATAGCCTCTTTTCGTTTTTTTTTTTTTTTTTTTTTTTTTTTGTTATAAAATTCTTTAAGATATTCAAGATCAAGTGGAATACATTTGAAATTCACTTTGACCACTCCAGAATTATTTTTTTCATTTTGTTTGGGATTAAATAATTTTGCAATGTTTTGAAATGTAAACCGAAATTAAGGAAAATCAATGGTATTCACACATTTATCTATTGATTATTCACGCGAATTATTGATAAAACGAACAGACGACTTTCCAAACTGCCTTGGCTTTAATACAAATGCGCTTCCTTCCTGATAAGAGCCCTCGTAATCAGTTAATCTCTAAGCGTTTTAGTAGTTGTGACCGCAGAACAATTTATCCATGGATAGAAATGATAAAATTGTTAATATGAAAATTCAGCATTAAATTTTTCCACTCTTTAATGTTTACATAATTCAACAGTAATATTTTTTCTTAATTTCAGGTCATGTGTTGCATTTGCTGGAAAGAAGCGGATTATTGGCGTGGCAGCCAAAAATCAAATGGTCACAAATATGAAGAATACAATAAGCGGATTTAAGCGTCTTTTAGGCCGCAAATATAATGATCCACAAGTTCAACATGAACTCAACACCATTCCATATAAAATCGAGCCGCAGTCTGATGGTAGTATTGGAATTCGTGTAAATTATCTTGATGAAGAACGTGTGTTCTCGCCGGAGCAAATTACAGCAATGCTGTTTACAAAACTGAAAGAAACATCTGCAAATGCATTGCATGCACAAGTAAGCAAGAAACAAAATACAAAATCTGTTAGAAAAAATTGTAAAAAAATTATATTTATTATTAGTTTTTATGCAAAATTAAAGGAAAAAAAAATGAATAAAAAATTATTGTTAAAGTAAATTCTAATGTCACAAGTAATTGTAATTGATTTTTATTTATTTTAGGTGAACGATTGTGTAATCACAGTTCCAATTTACTTTACAAATGCAGAACGTAAAGCTCTGTTGGATGCAGCTGCAATTGCTGGTCTAAATGTTCTTCGTCTAATGAATGAAACAACTGCCACAGCACTCTCTTATGGATTCTATAAGCAAGATCTACCAGAAGATAAACCTCGCAATGTAATATTTGTTGATTGTGGCCATGCATCACTTCAAGTTAGTGCATGCGCATTCACAAAGGGCAAATTAAAAATGTTGGCTAGCTCATGGGATCAAATTGGTGGAAGAGATATTGATTTTGTGTTAGCTGATTATTTTGCTAAAGAATTTCAAGATAGATATAAAATTAATGCAAAAAATAATGCAAGGTGAGAATGTTTTGAAATTTTTGTTAGTAAGAATGTAATTGAATTGTAACAACTTGTAGAGCTTTTTTGCGACTTCTGACGGAAGTTGAGAAATTGAAGAAACAAATGTCCGCAAATAGTACAAAGTTGCCATTGAATATTGAATGTTTCATGGATGAAATCGATGTACATTCAAGTATGCAACGGAAAACTATGGAAGAATTGTGTGCACATCTTTTGCAGAGAGTTGACCAAACATTGAGACGATGCCTCAAAGAATCTAAGCTATCTCTTGATGATATCCATTCAGTCGAAATTGTTGGGGGTTCATCCCGCGTACCAGCTATTAAAGCATTAATTGAGCAAACATTTGGGAAACAAGTTAGTACCACACTAAATCAGGATGAATCTGTATCACGTGGTGCTGCATTGCAATGCGCTATAATGTCGCCGGCTGTACGTGTTCGGGAATTCGGTGTTACAGATATTCAAAATTATCCGATTAAAGTCAGTTGGGATGCTGAAGGTGGTAATGGTCAACATGGTGAAATGGAAGTATTTCCCGCATTTCATCCAGCACCGTTCACACGACTATTGACAATTTATCGTCGTGAACCGTTCAATGTAGTCATCTTTTATGCCCAACCAGTACCGTATCCCGATCCAGTCATTGGCAGATGGCATATTAAAGATGTTAAGCCCAATGAGAAGGGTGAATCCCAAGAAGTTAAAGTGAAAGTACGTGTTAATCTGCACGGTATTGTTCTAATATCGAGTGCTTCGCTAGTAGAGAAGAAGGAGAATCCTGAAAATGATAATCAAAATGAGGAAGCTCAACAACAAGCGCAAGCGCAATCCCCTCAATCTGGAAATGAGGCAATGGAGGTTGTTCAGGAGGTAATGTACTTAATTATTTGAATGATTATTTACCTAGTGAATTTTGTTGGTTCTGTATTGATAATAATTTATATATTTCACTGAGCCTTACTTTAAGTTTTTTTTTGGATTATTCTTGTTAAGCTTTCATTTATGAACTATAAACTGAAACCTCGATTCGGGAAATGCAAAGCACCACTTGAATTAGCCTAAATTGATGATATTTGCAATTTTTTCTTATATATTTTTTTTGTTTTTTGTATTATTTAATTCGCTGGATATACTTGTGTTTTTTTGCTATTGTTACTTTTAATCTGAATATTTGAGACGATCGTGAAATATTTTTCACGCGAAATACACAAGAATTAATAGTATTGTTGTACGTAAGTAAGTATGCTCAGAATTATATTCTTTGTCAAATATTTCCTGTTATAGTTTTTAAGTGTTAACAAACTTATGAGTCAGATTCACTAGGTGTACACTACATAATGGTTAAATTGTATTATTGGCGTCTATTGTTATATTATTGGGAAAGTGTTTTTATGCTAATTAACTATTGGCATACAATTTTCGTTATCCCTATAATCTATAATTTGGTGTTTTTTTTTTGTTTTGTTATTTTAAATTAAATTCACTACAAAAATCAATGAATATTTAATGTTTTGTTACTTTATTTGAATAACTACCATAAAGTCAATACAAAACCAACAAATTTGCTTCGTAGCTTACATTTTATATAAAGAAATAAAAAGAAAAGAAAAACACCACATATATGTAGGACTGTAATGATAATGATTATGGGGACGGCATAAATGCTGAATCGCCTTCAGACTCATCACCAGGAGGACAAGGGTGGGCCCAACGGGTCAAGGGATGGTTTACTTCGGTACGTCTCCCATTTGAATAATTTGGAATTGTTTAAAGAAAGAATGCAAAAAGAAAATTTAAATTAAAATAAAAAATAAAGCAATGTAGAGAAAATTTCCATCTTGCGTTGATTATAATTTTATTCATTTACTTCTAAGGAACATTGTTTTTGTTTCTTGCTATCATATTTTTGTTTTATTTTATTAAGATTTTGTTTAAACACAAACTACCATCACCGAAAACGAGAAAAAGACCGAGCTTGTGCCTACCCTATGTGCTCCACAGAAATGCCACGCAGAAGCACTATTTCGGGCTACTACTCAATAGTTTCGAATTGTTATTATGTTATGTGATTAGGAACATATTTTACAATTAGTTGCAAACTGCATTTTAAACAGATTACGTACCCTTCAGGTTGGAGGGAGGGGGAGAAGAGCCTGTTTGGTACTTTCTTGAGTGGATGAACGCATTGGGTCGGCTTATGCGACGTTTTTGTTTTATATTTGATGTATAGTTTGGATGATATTTTAACTAGTACGATTTATTCTTAGTTCATGACAAAAGCAAAAAAAAAACACACTTGGTGCTTAACGCTTGAGTCTATAACATAAGAGAATAATTCTAGATATACATACATTTTTTATTTCTCGTGTATTTATTCGCATGAAGAATTTTGCAACATTATTCTGCGAACAAAAGCAGTTATTCGTCTTGAAATTTACTTTGCATTTCTCGAAAAATGAGCTTCTCATTAACAATAATAATTCAAATAAAAGATTCTTTTGGTATTGATTTTTGTATTTAATTCTTTGTAGTTTGAAAAAAATTGCTCTACTGCTACTGTGCATGTAAAATTTGTTTTGTTGTTTCCATAAATTATGTATAATATATGTTACATAATATGATATTAAATTCAAATAATCAGATACTTTTAAAAGTTGTCCCAAATCGATTCAGTGTTTTTTCTAATTTTAAGGATTCTAATGAACAAAAGGAAAAGAAAAAGAAGGTTATCTCGAAGGCAATTGAATTGTCAATGGATGTGAAAACTCACGGCTACACTAGCAGTGAATTAAACAATTATCATGATCAAGAATCAAAAATGATAGCAAATGATGAACGAGAAAAAGAGCGTGTTGACGCACGAAACGCCTTAGAGGAGTACGTGTACGATATGAGAGAGAAGTTACAGGTTTGTTTTCTGTATTATGTATTTGTCTTCAACTAACTAATTTAATTCTTCTTTTATTAAAAATAGGACGATGGATCATTGGCTGCGTACATAAATGAAGGTGATCGCAGCAATATTTGCAATCAATTGAACGATTTAGAAAATTGGCTATACGAGGAAGGTGAAGATTGTGATCGTGACATCTACAAAGGCAAATTATCTGGATTACATTCACAAACTGATCCGATTAAAGCACGTTGCCAAGAGTATGAAACTCAACCAGGTGCTTTCGATGAACTGGGACATGCAATTCAAATGGCTCGAAAATCAGTTGATGAATTTCGTAATGGTTCACCGAAATTTGATCATTTAACTGAAACAGAATTTATTAATATTACTGAAGCAGCTGACAAAGCCCAAAAATGGCTGGAAGATGCTCGTGGTAAAGTTGCTCGCTCAACAAAAACTACAGATCCTCCAGTTAAAATCTCTGATATACGTCATGAATGGCAAACTTTAACAACATGCGTCAACTCTGTTATTAATCGACCAAAACCGAAACCACCAACACCGCCAGCACAAAAACAAACTCCTTCAAGTGATAATGGTAACCAACAGGGACAAAATGGCGATCTTAACAACGACACGGATAAGGGAACACAACAGCAACAGAAAACTTCACCAAATCATTTTGCTGAGGAAACAATGGATGTTGAATAAGTTTAACCAACCTAGTTCGTTAACTTCCTATCCGGTTTTCCTATATTAACTAATATTATTATTGCAAAACGCAAAACAAACAGAAAAAATAATAAATCAAATAAAAAAAGTAATCTAGAGAGAAAATTAATAATTGTTCTCGATTTTTTGAAGGCAAGCAAACAATCCCGTTTGACCTTTACCTCTTTCGTCCTGCCTATTCAGTTGAGTATGCTGCTGTTACATAGAGATATATAAATATTTATACAAAGGATCTACTAGTATGGTTTATTGTTTGATGAAATTCGTAGATTCTAATTAATTATTGCTTGGTTTTAATAAAATTTTGAAAAGAACAATTAATATTAACTAATTCAGGCATAATCTAAACACATTCTTTGGTCAGAAATAATTATTCCAAACAAATCCACCTACATAAACAGGCAATCTAAGTGTATTATTATATTATGTTTGAATTTATGATTTTTTTTATACATTAACTTGAAACACCATTTATGTCTGTCTTGAGTTCGCTACAAATGTTTAGTTTCTGATCTTGTAATAAGTATTAACTAAATTTTCATTTTTATAAATCATTTTCAGCCACCAGGTGCGAACAAAAAACTTTATGTAGGTTTTAATGGTTAGATATTCAGTGTATTTAAATCACACAATTACTAGTTATCATAAAAATTTGTCACTTAGGATCGCCCTTGTTCAGTTTACTTTAAATGTGCGTATGCCGTTTATATCTCTGTTTCACAGAAGTACACACGCTTATGTATTAAATGAAAAATAAGAAATTTTTGGAAATACGGTTAAATGACTTTTTCTTTATCTTTAATCAACCTTTTTCCCTCCTTTTAGTGTCAAGACGTATGATAGGGACTGTAACAAGCAAATTATAGAACATTGTCCTCTATTTTGTTTTTTATGAGAAGAGGCTTCAACCTTCAAGGTAATAGCAAATTCTTAACACCAATGGGAACATATATATACACAAAATACGCAATTAAAATAATAAATTTTTGTAAAGAAAATGTGCAGGTGTGGACACTAGGGTGGAGTGGAAATTTATGAACGATCCACAACATTATATTGAAATAGTATTTTTTACGTTGTTTAGAACTTATATTTTAATGTGGCAATAAAATTAAGACTATTAATTTAAATCTTAAAGTGCATCATTATCTCTGAAAATAATAATAAATCTTGAATTTTTTACTAAACATTCGATTAATTCATTGAACAATTTATATATTAGGTATGTATTCAAATAGAAAATTTACGTTTACTATTAAAAGAAGGCATCATCTGGCGTAAATTTAGTCTGGCAAAAAAAGAAAAATTTACAAGTTTTTAGTGTGTTTTCAAAATATTGTCATGCTTGGGGCACCTCTAATTAATATAAACTAAAAATAAAAATATTTTCGCATAGGTTTATTGAGCCTACAAGGCAGTTTTTTGCAGGTATACTATAAAAAATATTTAAAAAATTAAATTTCACTCCACCCTAGTGGACACTATTCAAATCTGATTTTTCAATTTAATACCAACTTCTTATATTTAAAATTTTCCGTGGAAATTACACCGGATAAAGATTTCTAAAAATTAACCGTTAAATATCAGATTCTGTATGGTAAGTCCTTTTTAAAACACTGTTTTGTACATATATATTTTAAAATTAATATCAAAATAATTTTTTTTTTTAATCTAGACTTCATTTGCATCAGTAAAACTAGAATAAAATATAATTACTGTTGTAAGTTTCAACTTGTAACGATGATTGTTTGATAAATAAATTGATATATGCACTGAATAAAAGTATTTTATTTTTTCGAAATTATATCTTAGTACGGACGTCCGCGACAAAAACCACTAAAACACTGCATTTTTGCTTAAAGCGCCTTGAAAATCGGTATGTAGTTTCTAGGAATCTAGGGGCTATAGAAGTGTGTTCGATGGAATCCGTTATCTGAACCGTTTTTTCCAAAATGGCTACCAGACTTTGAATATTGGCGATAGGTCGTACTCGTACAGCGGCGCGCAAGATGTCGATTCTTACTATTTCGACCATGGCGAGTCGATTGAAACCACTACTCACTCGATACGACTAATATTTCAGTCTCTAATTAAAATTATAGGGCTGCCAATGTGAAGTTTTTTTGAAGTCCCAAACTAGTTTATTGGGAATCGCTTCCCGAATTCTCGGTAGAACCAAGATATGAGTACTCAACATAAGGGTCCGGTCACAAATCATCAGAGTTTTTTGTCAGAAATCATACGATGAAATGTGACGCATTTTTTGGTCACAATTCCTCCCATACACTTAAAAAAATATCCAAAAATTGAAGTACATTAGAATGACGCACTTTTTTTTAAAAAATACTGAATTAGAATTAAAACACGACACGATGAATTGTGTCGCTTTTTTTTGATCACAAGTCATCCGGGTTTTTGATCAAAAGTTATCCGATGATTTGTGTCGTTTGTTTTTGGTCACAAGTTATCCGAGCAAAAGCGACACAAATCATCCGAAAAATTTGTATTATGGAATGACTTCTGACCGGTAGCCCTCAACAAATATTAACCAAAAATATTTATTCTTATGGTTAGACTACGCAGCTATCAAAATAGCAAGAAATTTGGAAAAAATACTATGAACTTTAAATTAACCAATCAGTCTTTTAATTTAAAAAAAAAACAAAAAATCGCATTAGGTTCTTGGTTACGTCTCAGTGTACGCCACAGCAATTAATTCGTCCATATCTACTTCTCCTTCTTCTGGACTCAACCTGAAAACGAGGAGAGCGTTTCAGTTTTTTGTCAATATCAGACTCATAATAGAAAATTCCTTTCGGCAGGCCGACCGACAGGCTGAAGTAGACTTCGAAATGTTTCGATTACGTTTATTGGGGTAATTTATTTCAAAATCGAGAAACTAGTTATGGATTTATAAACTACTCATCCAGACTTTTTCAACGGTACCCCACAAGACATGGTTTAGAAAAATTAGAATTTCCACCCCCACCATCACTCGTATCCCACCAACCCTAATTCGGTGGTGTCACCGTAAACCTCATAGAGAGTACTCTAATTTATGCAAATAAATTGTTTCTCTCTAAGCTTCATACGGGCTGCTATAATTTTTTCAAAATTCCAACCGGCTCCCCGGCCACCCCCTTGGACCGAATTTGCTCATTAACGAACTTAACCGAGCTATTAACCCCAGAAATAACATAAGAAATTTGGTTTCAATATCTTCGAAAATACGGCCGCTAGCGTGTCATACTTTCTGGATATATCCCAAAAGTGGTGGCTCTTGGACCACGTGTCATACAAATTTGCTAGTGTTCTTTACCAAAACATGTAAACTAGGTCAACTTAAGTATTACTTTTCTCGGTTATTTTTGTTGAATCTATATCAAATTGTTTTTAAAAGACAAATAAGACAAAGAGTTTTATGTGGAAAGAGCGGTGCACTAATTTTTTATTTCGGAATAATGGAAGCAAATGATATTAGAAGGCGTGTTGCAAATAGCCAATTTTAAGAATGTACCTAGAATGCAATATAGGCCAAGTCGCCAAGAAAATTAAACTTTCACTTTTGGAAAACTGGTGGAGTTCTGGAAACTGTTTTAATTTTTTAAATAGGTCTCAGATATGTACATCCTGAGTTTGCCACAATTTCCGAATGAAGCTTCAGCTGATATGGACCAAAATCTTCCAAATTTTCGGACGTTTTTCCGTTTTTAGCTTATAATTTCTAAAATACCAATATTTAGAAAAATTGTTTCAAATGAAAGTTGTAGAGCATCAAATTCTACGTGTAATGGCACTAACACGAATATTTTGCACCACCCGCTACCAAAGTACGGTAGGGCAAATTTGGACCAATTGTCTTTTTGACGAAAAATGTCTACCAAGTTGTATACGTATATCTCGCGATTTATATATCAAACTTTAGAAAAAGTGTTCGAAATGAAAGTTGTAGAGCATTGAATTTTGCCTAAAATGAATGACACTAAACAAGAATTTTTGAATAACCCGATACCAAAGTACAGTAGGCTACATTTTGAGTTAACTTTCCATATTTACAAAATCTTTAATTTCGACGTCAGTTTTCCTCAAATATCTTCGAAAATTATACGTTTATCAAGAAAGTATGCGATATAAAACTTGTGGAGAATTAAATTTTCCGACAAATGAGATAAAGAACGAATATTTTGGACCACCAACTACCAAACTACAGCATGTCAACATTGACTGGCATTAGTTGAAGAGAAGAAATGGGGCAGTACCAATCAATCTAGGATCCTGAAATTTGGAACGTAGACAATTCTTAACGCGATAATTACGAATAAAATCATAAATCACGAGATATACATACACAACTCGGTAGAAATTTTTCATCAAAAAGGAAAATTTGTCCAACTTTGGCCTACCGTACTTTGGTAGCGGTTGGTGCAAAATATTCGTGTTTAGTGTCATTACACGTAGAATTTGATGCTCTACAATTTTCATTTGAAGCAATTTTTCTAAAGATTGGTATTTTAGAAGATATAAGCGAAAAACCGAAAAAAGTCCGAAAATTTGGAAGATTTTGGTTCATATCTGCTAAAGCTCCATTCGGAAATTGTGGCAAACTCAGGATGTACATATCTGAGACCTATTTCAAAGATTAAAGCAGTTTCCAGAACTCCACCAGTTATTCGAAAGCACACCCTGTTTTGAAGCTAATTTACTTGGCCTAATAGTGTTAACAATAGAATCGGATTCTTAATGCAATATCCAAGTTTCCCCTTTGTATTCTAAATTCGAATAAAACAACGTAATTAATATAAAGCAAACATATACATACATATATTTCGTCTACTGTAAGTATAAACCAAAGGAAATCGTGGTTAATATAATTAAAAAATTTGCCATGATCAAATAATGAAACTACAAGATCACATCTTCTACTACTACACATTAGAAAAAGGAAAAAGCTAAAAAGCCTCGAGGTTGCTAAATTAATTTAATCTAAATCATCGTCATCATCGTCGGAAATGGTATATTTCTTCTGTGATCTTTTGCGTCGTGTTTGCTTCTTAGTTGAAGACGAATTCGAGTTGGATGCACTTGTGCTCGGTGTCGGTACAACACTGCTCACATTCGATGCATTACTATTAGTTTTGCTTAGTTTTAATTTCATCTTAACACTAGATCCTCCATCGTCATCAGAATTCTCTTCATCGTCCTCATTCTCTGACGCCTCCACCGATGCTTCCCCATCAGGTATTCGGGCTCGTGCGCCGGCAAAAACCTTTTGCAGTTCAATTGAATCTTCGTATATAAGCGATGTGTCTTCATTGTAAATTTGCGCATTCTGACACAATTGAATGAAATCCTTTTCAAGATCTGTAAAATCGAAATATTTGCCATCCTCAATTCTTTGTAGTATCTTCTTTATGTCCAATGGACGTTTAATAATTTCATAGTAATCTGGCAGCTTTTGCCTTGAAGGCAGTTTCATAAACGGTTCCGACAACAGACGGCCATCGTCTGTTGTGTGTTTTATAACAACGGACATGACTTTTCGCATTTGTTTTTTTAATTTTTTATCAACCGGCTGTTTTCTTCTCTTCACCATCATTAGAACTGAATCATCATCAGAATCATCTTTGCGATTCTTGCGTTTTCGACTACGTTTTCGTTTTGAATCACGTTCCTCTTCATCGTCATCATCAAATTCGGCTCCGTCATCGATAGCTTTCAGCCATTCCTTCTCGGTTAAACTGTCTGAATAGTCAACTTCTTTTCTCTGACGTGATCCCCTCCCCAAGAAGCTATCATCTTCGTATGTATTCCAACGTTCAACTTCATCATCTTCCTTCACTAACCAGTCTGGTAATTCTGATTCATCTATGAGTCGTCCTTTTCCATGGTGTTTAATCAAATCTTCCTTCTTTCTGTCGACATCCATCTTCTTGAATAATTCAAGTTCCTCCTCACTTCGAGCTATCATCATATTAATAACTTCGTCATCGGGAACTTCGTTCTCTTCCTCCTCATCAGCATCATCCTGATGCAAAATAGTCTGCAGAAACTGTTGTCTTTCGCTTCCTGTTGATTTCTGATCAAACATACCAGCCTGAATAACCTTCTCGTCCATATTCAATTTGTATCGAGCAGCAGCCAAAATTCGTTCTTCAACCGAGTTTACAGTCATTAATCGAAGAACTCGCACCTCATTCCTTTGTCCGATACGATGGGCACGATCTTGGGCCTGTAAATCCTGATGAGGATTCCAATCAGAATCGAAAATTACTACAGTATCGGCAGCTTGAAGATTCAAGCCCAAGCCGCCTGCACGGGTCGAGAGCAAGAAAACAAAGTAATCGGAATCTTGTGCATTGAACTTCTTCAGAAGATCTCCTCGATCTTCCGCTTTCGTGGTGCCATCTAATCGAAGGTATCCAAATTGTCGCCAACCTAAGTAATCTTCAATGATAGTCATACATTGAGTCATTTGACAGAAAAGCAATACACGATGATTAGTTGCTTTCAACTTTGGCAAAATTCGGTCCAATAGTTCAAACTTCCCGGACACACGATATAAATCTGGACCTATAATCAAAAAATTAAAAATAAAGAGTTATTTTTATATAAAAGGAATAATTAAATTTGAACCCACCTGAGACAACTCCATGACCACCAATATGATCGCAATACTTCTCCTCAATATGCTGGAACATGAAGGGATGATTGCACAATTTCCTCAGCTGAACAATGGTATTCATAAGAGCCTTAGCACCACCTTTCCCTTGTTTGCCCTTTTCGGAGCCGTCAGTTAGTAGGACGCCCTTGCTTTGCATATGCTTGTACAGGACACGTTGCAATCCAGACATTTCACACTTGATAATGTATTCAACCTTTTCGGGCAGTTGAGATTCGACTTCTTTCTTCAATCTACGTAACAAGAATGGTCGCAAAACCTTATGAAGACGACGAATAATTAAAATAGTTTCTTCTTCATTCAATTCCACTTTTTCGCCAGTTGTTGCGAATGGGGCATTGAACCATTGCTCGAACGTTGAACAACTTTTAAAGATTGACGGCAATAAGAAGTTGAGTAGAGCCCACAATTCTGGTAGTTTATTTTGCAACGGTGTTCCAGTCAATAGCAGACGATGAGGTGCATTGTAATGAGTATTCAGCACTTGTGTTAATTTGCAGTGATGATTTTTCATTCGATGGCCTTCATCAATGATCATGTATTTCCACTGTAATTTAGCCAAAACCGATTTGTCTTTAATAACATATTCGTAGGTGGTTAGCAATACATTGAACTTTGTTGCCCTCATTTGATTCTGTATTGTACGTCGTCCAGCTGGACTTCCCTTGTAACTGACAATAATAACAGATGGTGCCCATTTTTCAAATTCCAACACCCAATTTGGTAGTGTCGAAAGTGGAACAATTACAAGGAAGGGTCCATTGACCTTTTTCCTTTCCATTAAATATGTAATAAGTCCAATTGTTTGAATCGTCTTACCAAGACCCATTTCATCGGCCAGAATACCATTCAAATTGTTGTTGTATAAAGATACCAACCATTCAAGACCCTTAATTTGGTATTCTTTTAGTTGACCGTTAACTAAAATTGAGGCTTGCTCAGTAACCTTTTCATGGATTGTGTGGGCGATACTGTAGTAAGTTTGTTCTTCTGTACGATATTCATCATCCTCCACTTTGGCCTGCAGAAGGAGATCCTTGCTCCTATCCTCCTCATTTTTCACTCGTTCTCTCTCTTCTCTCTTCTTACTTTCTTTTTGGCTTTCTTCATCATCAGACTCTCCATCCGATTCACTTTCAACCCAGTCCCATCCGGGATGTGCCTCCAGGAATCTATGCAGGTCCTTCAACAGTGGCGCATCTTCTCCACTAAGTTTATTTCCTGTGTTAGGATCCATTACTGTAACACGCATATCTCCAGCTTGGCAGCTATCGTCAATTTGGACGAACTCTCCACTAGCCAGCAACTCCTTTTTGTATCGTTTCTTGCGTTTCATTTCCTCCTCTTTCTTCTTCCTTTGATCCACTTTGTGCTGCTTAACCATCTCAGTCAAATTGCTTATATATTCATCAGTTTGCGACAAAAGGAATGCCAATCGCTTATCTTTCTTCTGATCAATCAATTTCCTGTAGCCCTCCTCGTCCTCGGCCATTAGACGGCGCATACGCTCCTTCTCGATTCGTTCTTGTTCCTTCTTTTGTTCACGTTCAGCATTCGCGTGATAGTTCATGACAGCCTTATTCAATCGTGCCAAACGTGCCTGATTGTTTCTGTGATACTCCTTAAAGTCCTTGCCATGTTGCAAGACTGCTGCTAAAAATTCTTGATGTTTTTGGCGACGTTTTCGTTCTGCTTCCAATTTCTGTTGTTTCTCAAGTTTCTCTGTAGCTCTGGCCTCACGGAGTCCTTGTCGTTTGGTGCGTTTGTAAGCCTTCACATTTACAGCAGTCTCAAGAGTAGTGTCCCTGCGAGTGCACTGCACAATCTCACTGCGAAGCTGCCTTTGGAAGTTTAGAACACGCAACGCACGCAGTTCAATTGCAGCCTGCAGTCGCAAATCCTCGCTCATAACAGCTGGTAAACATTGCAGTTCCTTCATGCGAAGGGCTATACGAGCAGCGATTCGATTTTCCCGCTCCTGGAGCAGAGTTATAGGATCAAGACCAATAGGTTTGGGTACTGTGGTCACCCGATTGGGCTTCTGAAGTGGTTGCGGCTGGGCTTGAGGGCCTTGCTTCTGCGGCTGTTGTTGGATATTTTGTACACTTCCACGAGTCGTTGGTGTAGATACAGTGCCAGGTCCTTGGGGTGGAAGCGCTTTCCCACCATTGGGGAGATTGTGATCAACCTGAGGTGCCTGCTGTTGTTGCATTTTATTAGCTGGAGGAAAAGGACTACTGGGTGGTGTTGGACACTGCGGAGGAGTTGCTTCCTGTCTACCAGCATTTACTGGTGCCTGCTGCGGAGGTGGGGCACCTGCATTCGTTGGTGGCTGCTGCTGAGGCTGCGGTGGCTGCTGTGGAGGCTGTTGTGGTGGTTGCTGTTGGGGCGGAGGCGCTTGCTGTTGTATAATCGATTGCAATTGAATTGAAAGTGGCTTGTTACGGGCAAGCAATCGATATGCCATGATTTGTGCACGAAGCATTTGAAGTTGATTGGCGTTTAGATTTTGATGCTTTGATGTCGCTCGCAAAGCCAAAAGCTGAGAATATCTTGGATCCTCTTGAAGTCCTTTTTCTTCCATTGAATCAATAGCTCTCTGTAATGCATTCAAATTCTCTTGCCCTGGAGCTGGTGGTGGTTGACCCGGAACAGATGATGGTGGGCCCTAAAAGATATAAATTATTTCAAATAATTTTCAGCTTCATCTTTTCAGAAATATATAAAGAATTGTGGACTTTTACCAAGACCAAGATAATTCAACGTTGATTTATTTTCTACATTGTAAAAAGTTAATAGTTTTAATTGTTAATCAAAAATTGTGTAATGCCTTGAAGCAATAAAAAGTGTGCACATATAACGTCGGAAAAAAATTCAAAATATTATAAATCTTATCATTTTTATAGACGATCTTAATTATCTCTGATTAATCATGACAATGCATCAAAACTGATAAAGCGTACATTGTTTGGAGCAAGAAAACAGATCAAATTGAAATACTTTCACCAGAATACAAAGACAACTATTAAATTAATGCTTATCTAAAAATAAAAATATTAATTTCCTTAAGAAACAATCTATACGAGAAGTGATATAAAAGTTCATTCGTTATGATGTAATAAAATGCAAAACCACCGACAAGCAATTTTTTGCACTTTGAGATAAACTGAAAGATAAAGAAAGATCGCGGCACACGCAACTGTTAGAACGGCAGTAGAATCGGTCTTATATAAGACGACCAGTGCAAGAATATTGCAAAGGCTTAATTAGTATTCAAACTCGTTCGGTTCGATTCAGGTCGCAATTAGTTTTTGCAATGGTGCCTGAAGCGGAGATTAATACTTATTTTGATTTTGTGTATCCACTTGTTGTGCGAGCATCAGAAATGCTACAAGAAGGATACAAGGGTCAGAAGAAAGTGTCAGAAAAAGGAGAATTTGATATGGTTACTGATTATGATCATCGCATTGAGGAGTTCTTGATTAAGGAAATTTCAACAGTTTATCCAAATCATAAATTCATCGGAGAAGAAGAGTCTGCTCTTAAAGGTGTAACAACAATTCTTACAGATGAACCGACATGGATGATTGATCCAATTGATGGAACTTCGAATTTTGTTAAACAATTACCGCATGTTTGTGTATCTGTCGCTTTGACAATTAAAAAGGAAATTGTTCTGGGAATTGTTATTAATCCTATTGCGAATGAGACATACACTGTGAAAAAAGGTCAAGGCGCTTACCTTAATAACGAGAAGATTAGCGTCAGTGATTGTGACACGGTGAGTAGTAATGTGTTTTTAATTATACTGAAAAAGATCAATATGATTGGAACGAATGCATTTTCAGCTTGGCGCAGCAAACATTGCCTATGAAATTTCTCTTTTGCATCTGCCCAAGGAAGGATCTAAGCATCTAAAGCGGCTTTTCTATGTGGCGTCGAGAGCAACAAGGTGCTCAGATCGTACACCATGAAATACTATAATATTAATTAAATGCAATTGCCTTTCAGAGCGATGGCTTACGGAAGTGTTATTCTTGCTCTGTGTTATGTAGCACGAGGATCTCTTGATGCTTATCACATAAGTGATATGTTTCCATGGGACGTTGCTGTGGGATCACTGTTGATAACCGAAGCTGGCGGTGTGGTTTACAATACAACTGGTGGAGAATTTAATGTAATGCAAGCGGACTTGGTCTGTGCAAGCAAAGAAAATCTGTGTCGTGAAATGATTAATTTAATTTCACAAGCTGACGAAGCAAAGGAATTGAAATTGGAATAAATGAAATGTATTTCTGGCGAATATTATTATTAAAGAAACAAATCAGAATGTCATATGCTATGTGATTTTATTGCGTGAAATAATAATTAGATAATCGTAACTAACTAAATAACTTTTGAATTAGCGCCTCATTGTTAAGTTACTGACTGTCTGCATACCATAATTTAAATCCTTTTCATCGGACATTTGCAGCTTAAAAACTTTTACCCAGCGGCAGCTTTTGGTATCCGCGCATTGTTACATCACAGCTGATAAAAGCACTCACCACATCACGAGAAGACTGATAGAGCGTTCAGTTCTTGACGGCTATCGCAGGGCTCAGTTAACTGCTTAGTACTGCTTGAATGCTGCTTGAGTGCGATCAAAAGTGATCCAAAAAATACTAGAAAGATGTCACAAGAAACAGAAAAACTGGAAGAAATATTCGCACACGTTCACGCTCTGGTAATAAAAGCGGGTCAAGTGATGCGTGCTGGATACTATGGTGAGAAGAAAGTTGAACGAAAATCCGCATTCTACGACATGGTTACGGAATACGATAAAAACATCGAGGTACTCTTGATAAATGGTATTTCATCAAAATATCCAGATCATAAATTCATTGGTGAGGAAGAGGCAGCTGCTAGAAAATTTGATTCTATTCTAACAGATGCACCGACGTGGATAATTGATCCAATTGATGGAACAACAAATTTTATTAAAAGAATACCACATTGTTGTATTTCGATTGCTTTAGTTGTGCAAAAAGACATTGTGATTGGAATTGTTTTTAATCCAATTGCAAATGAACTTTATACAGCTAAAAAAGGGCAAGGCGCTTATCTCAATGGACAGAAGATTCATGCAACTGATTGTGATAAGGTGAGATATTCTGTTTAACGACAAGAAGTGTCATAAAAAGTAGTGTAAATTGAAGTGAGTTAGTTGATTATCCTTGTATTTGATGTTTTCTATAATTTACAATATTTAATTTAATATTTTATCTCAAGAGTAAATGTAAAATAAGATAAAGTTGAATTTTTTAAATGCAACATTTTCATAATTGGTGGGGAAACTAATTTTTAAAATCATTAAATACTCAAGATAAATCTAATAACCTTCATCAAAGCGTTCGCAAGTTAA
Organism: Leptogaster cylindrica; assembly: GCA_963082835.1. NCBI lineage: Eukaryota > Metazoa > Arthropoda > Insecta > Diptera > Asilidae > Leptogaster > Leptogaster cylindrica. The sequence continues at coordinate 21,829,752 of OY720107.1, forward strand.
ATATTTATTCTATTTTATTTCAACAATTTCAGTTAAGCGATGCTGTTATTGGCTATGAATTGTCCTTGATTCATGCAGCTGGAGTGCGAGATAAATACATCAAAAGATTTTACAAAATGAGCTCCAAATCTCGAGGGTAAATGTTGTGCAAATATTTGGTGAAACAGTTTAGTTTCCGAATAAAACATTTCAGGACCAGATCAATGGGATCCGCAGCGCTATCATTGTGCTACGTAGCCAATGGCTCCTTTGATTGTTACCATGTCGAGGACCTCCAGCCATGGGATATAGCCGCTGGGGCTCTAATAGTACGTGAATCCGGCGGGGTTATCTACCACCCAACAGGAAAAGAGTTTGATGTTATGCGACCGGACATTGTGTGCGCCGGAACGGATGCGTTGATTAAGGAAATGATAAATCTGATCGAAGAAGCCAATCAAATGACGGACGTTCAGTTTGTTTAGTGTGTAAATAGGTAAAACTATAATTATGTTACTGCAAATAAAAACTTACCACATTTGGAGGAAGAGTATGCGGTTGATAGCCCATTGGCGGCATTGGGGGTCCCTGGGGCGGCATCTGCATTCCAGGATGCGGCCCTATTTGATGTTGGATAGTGTTATTTGGAATTGTATGCGCAACATCGAACAGCTTACCCATTCCCGGATGATGAGGGGGCATATGATGCGATTGTGGTGGGGGCACATTTTGGCCAGGTGGTCCGTTCATATGTGGTGGACCTTGGCCACCTGGAGGTCCATGAGAGCCGGGTTGCCCATGAGAGCCAGGTGGGCCATGAGAACTAGGAGGCCCGTGACCGCCTGGCGGTCCATGGGCTCCCGGGGGACCGTGAGCAACTGGAGCTCCATGAGGCCCTGGTCCATGAGCACCAGGAGGGCCATGAACACTTGGCGGTCCATGCGGTTGTACATGTGAAGAAGGGGGACCATGAGTTGGTGGACCATGTCCAGGAGCTGGTCCGTGTGGTGGCACATGCGGCCCGGGTGGACCATGAGCGCCTGGTGCACCATGTGGTCCGGGAGGTCCATGCGATTGTGGTCCATGAGATCCAGGGGGAGGATGAGGGCCGTGTGGACCTGGACCATGTGATACAGAAACATGCGGTCCACCTGGAGGATGCGGTCCATGAAGTCCCAAAGGTCCTCCATGCTGACCAGGAGGACCATGAGGGGGACCATGCTGGCCTGGAGGAACATGAGGCCCTTGAGGTCCATGCTGACCAGGACCCGCTTGTCCATGAGGTGGACCGACTTGTGGTTGTGGTCCCTGCTGATGTGGATAAGGACTGTGTGGCGACGGAGATGGCGCAGGACTCTGGGATGGTGGTCCCATTGGACTGGGTGCTTGAGGAGGTGGCATTGGACTATTCGCTGGGGAAGGCGAAGTCATATTTAGCCTATGAATTGTTGTATCAATCTAAACAAAATAAAACAAAAACAATTATTGACGTCACACAATGACAACACTTCACATTGAAATTACTTTGGCGAATGTTTGAATGAATCCATATAAACACTTGAACTAGCAAAATAATTTTCGCTTGCCTGACTTCAATGTACTTAAACTATTGCACGTATTGAATATATGACTTAATTTTCTTAGTTTAATGCCCTTAACCCACAAAGCGGACGCGACAAGAAAAAGCTCTAATGGCCGAAGTTGACTTGAATCTGGAAGAGTTTTTTGCCTGAATGTTACACAACCTTTTTCATAGGTTATTAGCGGCGGATACGAATTGTAGCAGTTTTAAACACTATTCACTCTGAAAAGACACATAACCAAAAACGGAATAATCACGTTCAATTCTTTTAACTCTTAAAAAACATTTCTAATTAATAATTTCCAATCAACTTGACGTAATTGAGGCTCACGTACATCTTACATCAGGCAACTCTTACAAGAGGTAATAGCACACAGCATCAGCAATTGGTCTAAAGTCTAAAGCTATATTTTACAAATTAAGCAATTTTTTGAAAAATATTTGCTACTCTAAAAAATTATCATGATGCAAATCATAAAATATTTCTCCTTAATATCATAAGTTGATTTTATATTTTCAGCAAAGTTGGTCTGATATTTTCAAAAATAATTTAAATTGTTGGCACGATCGTAAAAGACACGTCAATTTGAGCTACAAAGAAACGAACTGTCATCAATCTGTCATTACAAAAAGAGTGTCGGCTTAATTCATTTAGATTTTAACCTTTAGTCCTTTAATTGCTTGCTGCATTTACTTATGATAAGCATTTACAACGTTTGTATACAAACAAAGCGAATCTAAATAATTAGACAAAATGGGTAAATAAATGAAACTTGAGGAAATATTGCACCATATTTACAAGTATTTCCCGATAGTATGCTCATGTTTTTTGTACCAATTTTATATTTCAGGTGGTTTATTTAGCTATTTCAGAGGTTTATTAGGGTCGCGTGAGATGAGAATTCTCATATTGGGCTTAGATGGTGCAGGGAAAACAACAATTTTGTATCGTTTACAAGTGGGCGAGGTTGTCACCACAATTCCGACTATTGGTTTCAATGTTGAACAAGTTACATATAAGAACTTAAAGTTCCAAGTATGGGATCTGGGTGGACAGACAAGTATCAGGTGAGCGTGTTTGTTTATCACTGAAAGCATTTCTTTACCTCCAGTCAGGAAGAAATTCGTTTAAAAAACATTACCATGCTTCCAGTTGGTTTCAAAACAGCATTGTCAACATTTTTCATTACATTTTAGGCCTTACTGGAGATGTTACTATAGCAACACAGATGCCATCATTTACGTAGTTGACTCTGCTGATCGCGACAGGATAGGTATATCCAAAGACGAATTGTTATATATGTTACGAGTAGGTGGCATATCATGAATTTGGCGACTTCCAACAATTACTTTGGTAATATTTTCTTGTAGGAAGAAGAGTTGGCTGGAGCGATATTGGTTGTACTTGCCAATAAACAGGACATGGAAGGTTGTATGTCAGTGGCAGAAGTTCATCAGGCTCTCGGTCTAGAAAATCTTAAAAATCGAACATTTCAAATATTCAAGACATCCGCGACAAAGGGCGAAGGTCTAGATCAAGCGATGGATTGGTTGTCAAATGCTTTACAGTCGAGAAAATAGCCCTAAGCAAAAAAAGAAGTATTTATTTTACAAAAAACAAAAAAAGAAATTTCTTTATTAACTTTTAAATACAATTATGAATTACGAGATAATTATGTAATATTATAAAATTAAGTTCAAAACTTATTGCGGACTCTATTTACCATGAAGGCAGTCCAAATCGTAGCACCCGCTTCTCCTGTGTGTCCAATTCCATTCGAACTTTCTTTCTCATATAGAAAATCGGACAATCTCTGCTTGTGCAGAGGACTTCCTCGTGCAGGGAGCCTTGGCATCTTTGGCATTCTGTCCACAGTCGACAGAAGCTTTCTTCGAGACGTCGTAATGAATTCAGTTCCTGATTATACAGAACTATTTGTTTGGGCTCACAATGAGGGCAGAGAGCGTTTTTCTCATACCCAGTCGGAAGAAGAGCTTTGCACCCAAGACACGCCTCCTTCTTCTTAGTGAATGCCGCCAGTGCACTCACCTTCGATATTACCACAGTCCTTGTTCGAGTGTGCTCACCCTCTGCAGATGTATCAGATAATCAAATAGTGTTTGTACCTTTAGAAAATACTTACTTAAAAGAATCGATTCAGCTTTATCGCCTAAAATCGGCTCAAATATCCTTAACAACGGCTTGGACAATTGATTGTCTAGATAGTAATTTGCATCGATGGGAACGCAGTTTTCTAAGGCGTAGATAGGATCTTCTGCTTTCAGGTATGCTGGAGTATTTTTGGCTGCGGCACAGAGGACATAAGGCACTCTATCGCCTAATTTGGGTGCGGTTCCTGGATCCCGTTTCTTCATTTTATTGGCAAGCTCTACATGAGCCTGCTTCGCAGCATAGTCCGTTTTAGTGAGCTCTTTGGTAATCACCAATTGCGAGATATCGATCCGATTGCATAACAAGTCCGAGATTACTTGTTTTGCATACTGAACTGCACCGTCTGGATTTCGTTCTATTAACAACTTCTGTAGACAAGTGTTCATTAAATTCGCCACCAAGGGACAATTGTCCCGACGAACTGTTTCAATTCCTAAAACCAAAGCAAGAAGCATTTTTAAAATTTTTCGTAATTACGAAATTTTCCTAAACTAACCCTTACAGTCCATTTTATCGTACTTATCGGGTCGAGTGAAGTACAAACCAGCGTAACGTTTCTTGTTGATCAACAAATATGGATAGTAGACTTTTTCAAATTCCAATTTGATTGGCTTAACAAATTTCGCACTAACAAACTCGGCAGCCTCCCGACCGAGTTCCATGCTCCTTTCCAGTGACTTAACGCCAAAATTTACCATAACGGAATCAGTATCGCCATAGATGACTACAGCATCATTTTCATATCCATTTGCTCGGTTATATTGGGCTTCGACTTCGTTCTTTGTATGCTCAATCATCGTTCGTCCGTACGCTGTGACACTTCCTGAGATCTCGAGACAAGGTAACTTGCCTACTTGAGCCCCTGTGAAACCATACACGGAATTTGCTGATATTTTCAGAGCAAGCTGACGACCATCCAAAACGCTGCGCTTGAAAGGATCAGTTTCTACTTTTAAGTCATTCTTGGCACGTTTTCTGGCTGTTAAAAGGGATTCCAAAATTTCTGGCAGAAGACCTTTTCGTACAGAGGATTTTACAAAGGTGTTGTTAGCTGGAGTTCGTGTAATTTGATCTTCATGTAATCTATAATATAGAAAAAGATAATTCTGCGATTGATTGCTAAATACACTCCAAAGATATTTACCCCAATTTATCCTTCATCGCTGGTTGGAGAAGCGTCGTATAGCACAGATTATGCGCCATCATAATGCTTGGATATAGTGATGCGAAGTCGAGTGTTGAAATCGGGTCAGCATAATATCCACGCTTTGGTTCAATTACCGTGGCACCCTCAAACTGTTCATCTTGCGTGTGTGCAGAATTCGCGGGTATAATGAAACCCTTCGTTCGCGCCTTCCTCAGCAACTGACTCATCACTTTAATTTGTTGTCCTCTGGTCAGTAAACATTCTAATGGTACACCTGTTACTCGAGCCATTTCCATGTAATTAACAATTGACATTAATTTATTCAACAATCGGAGCGGCAAGTAGGCATCCTTGAGACAGTACATGGCCAAACGACGTCTCGTCTGGTCATTCTCATTTTGTAGGTCCGTGATGATGCTATGATGCACGTCCTCTTTCTGCTCCTGTAGGAAGTGATAACTTACAGCATTCAAGGTGTACGAGCGAAGTTTGTAGTCTCGCAGTAGAACAAACAACAAATCAAACGGTACTCTACCCTCAAAATTCACGTATTTATTCTCTCGTCGTCCCATTTGCTTGGACTGTAACATTTGATCCTTAATGACGGAACGAATATTCTTAATTCGTCCCAAATACTCAAATTTCTTAACTTTAAGATGCTGAGCGCGATCAAGTAAGTACGGTATGTCGAAGTTGTTGATGTTGTATCCAGTCAAGATGTCTGCATCCACCTCTCTAATGAAATTGGACCATTCCTCAAGCATTTTCTATAATAAAAACCATGAAAATTAAATAACAACTGAAATCAGTGATTTTTTCACCTCTTCCTTTTCGAAACTTAAGACCTGCGATCCAACAATAGGTGCACAAGTGTTCAAGGTGAAGACGTTTCGCAAGAACGGCTCCTGTTCGCCCTGACGAATTACCATGTTTGCAATTTGAATGACTGGATCATGTTTTGCTTCTGGAAAAATTCCTTTCCTGCCGGCGCATTCTATATCGAATGAAAGTATCCTGAAGGGTGCCACTTTCGCCCATTCACCTTCGGGCTCGTGCGCTATGAACTTATCAAAAGCCACATCAACTTCGATTTGGCATCGAGATTCTGGGAATGGTCTGGTACCGTTAGACCGCAACGTCCAAGTATTTGGCGGTAGTTCAATCCAGCTGCAGCCAACAACTCCAGTATCTACCATGAATCGAATATCGAAGTCGATGTTCGTCTCATATACTATACAGTCCTGGAAGTCGAAATCGGACAGGATGATTTCCTTCTCGAGCAAGCGTTTCGCTGCGGCCAGCAGTTTTGGCATAGCCATTGTGACTTTAATGAATGGGAACTTATCATCCCCCATATACCCTAAAATTGATTGTTTCTCAACTAATTCTACGTTTAAGACCGCTTCCTGGATGTTATCCCTGTTGCTGCGCATATCAGCCAACACAACTTTGTCTAGGGCTGCTTTAAATGCTTGACAATGTTTCTTCTGGAATCCTCGAGGGGCTCCGACATAGAAATACGGGGTAAATCCGTGTACATGACAACATACAGAGTTCCCTTCCATGGTGATGCCGAACATCCGAATCACCGGCACTGGCGGAATCTGTGAGCCTGGCATTCCAGGTAATGGCGTTCCTACGTAATTCTCAACATCAATTTGCTGGAATATCAATGATTCTGTGCGAGGATTCATCGGTGGGGGCATTGGTCGTGCCCATTTCACACATGTTTGCACATTTTCTGGGCCCTCACCAATCAGTTGCTCCTTCTCGGTTTCATCAGTTTCCATGGCAATCAGCTCTGCCTCGAAACTGCCGCCCGCCATATCGTCATCATCTTCGTCGGCATTCCTATTCAGAAGGCGACAATGAAATCAGAATGAATATTTAATTCTGGATTCTGTTTGTCTCACCTTGACCGCTTTGGTGCTGCTGCACTGAAACTAGAACCACTTGCACCACCCCTTCTTTTGCTTTGCATTTTTCTTACCTTATCACTTGTATTCTACAATAATTCAGTGTTTTATCTTTATATCGTTTTGCCGATTAGATAAGTAAAATTGTTGTAGAAATGATATTTTACCAAATATACCACACCGGTGAAGCCAAGTCTATTTGTTCTTGGCGCCAATTTAAATTGATTAAAATGTCAACTATTGAAATATGTCTTCCTCTTCTTTTAATGTATGTAGTCTCATTGGAGTGAATAAATCCGATATATTTGGCTATTCACAATTGAAAATTCTCAGATAATAGCTCTATTGCGCCCCGGAACTTTGAAAAGTCCTCAAATGTCAAGTTGACTTCTGACTTCTGAGTTCTGTGCGCCTCGATCGTAGGTAGTTGTAAATTGATTGCTCACTTGAATTATTAGAAACCAAACAACAATCGATCGACATTCATGCAACTTAAACAGTTTGGTGTGTAGAGAAAAGTGCACCCAACTGAATTAGTATTCACATGTTTGGCAGATATGTATCAAAGTGCTTGTAATGCGGCGGCCACTGGATCGTGTGCTGAACCCGAGCGTGAGCACCGTGACCGCGATGGATTAATTTCACAGGAGCCTCAAACTGCCCCAATCGAGCCAGATTACAGTGGTTTTGATATTGTTAAAGCAACGCAATATGGGGCAATATCAAGGGTTAAGGAATTGGTGGAGGCCGGATGGGACGTCAATCAGCCAGACAGCGAAACAGTGACACTCCTCCATTGGGCTGCGATTAATAATAGGCGCGACATTATTAAGTATTTTTTGGAGAAGGGAGCGGTAGTGGATGCTATTGGCGGTGAACTCAATGCTACTCCATTGCATTGGGCCACACGGCAGGGACATCTCGGTAAGGAGAACATTTAAGTTGATTCTCCCTAATTGTTTTTAGGTCATGTCTTGATTGTGTGCAATGAGTTTGCAGTGACCCAGCTAGTGAGGAGGAACTGAATACCCAATTGTGATGCTTTTAAGGCAATATTCAGGAACACGATGTACTTTTTTATTGTGGACAACCTTAAGGGTTGACATAGTTAAGTTAATTTTGAATCTTCCTCCGAACGTTATAGAATAAAATTGGACAAATTTGTTTCTTCAATTTATTAAACTCTCATTTATATCAGGTGCTGTTGTCCTTTTAATGGCTGCTGGAGCTGATCCCAGCCTACGAGATGCGGAAGGTTGCTCCTGTATACACATAGCCGCTCAATTCGGGCACACAGCACTAGTAGCATACTTCATAGCACGTGGAGTGAATCCAGATCTCCAGGATCGTGGCGGAATGACCGCCCTTATGTGGGCCTCCTGGAAAGTATGTGCTTTAGATCCTGTGCGCTTATTGCTCACGCTTGGTGCGAATCCAGCTTTGGTCGATCACACGCATGGAAACACAGCTCTACATTGGGCGATACTTGCCCGAAATGCAACTGCGATTAGTACTCTAGTTATAAAGGGCAAATGTAGCCTTGATATACCAAATCTTCGCGGAGATACACCGATATCGATGCTCCAGGGGCAAACGGGTGCCGTGTGGATAAGTCAGAAAGTAGTCGATCGCATTCGGGAGGTGAGCGGGAGTAATCAACGCAGAAATTTCTTCTATCGTCTAACATCTGATAAGCGTGTTCGTTGGTGGGCAATGGCTGCATCACCGTTTCTAGCATTCTATCTAGCTGGTCTTGTTTTCTCAGCAAATACATTATTTATTATAAAGTTCTTTTTGCTCGGTTGTTTATATGCGATATTCCATTCAATTGGACGAAGTTTACTGGACGAACATCTGATGTCCCTGCTGCCTCTTAGTGTCTATCTTGCGACGAAGCTGTGGTTCTATGTAACATGGTTTACGTATGTAGCTGGTGCTGTAAGCACACTAACAACAGGGGTATTTCTATTTTGTTCGATTCTATTGTGGATATGCTTCATGAAGTCATGGCGCGGTGATCCGGGCGTTATACGACCGACACAGGAGCAAAGATTTAGAGTAAGTTTGTTTTTTTCATACTTTGGAAATTGAGCTATCATTTAAATTTGCAGACAATTATTGAGTTATCAGAGCGAGGCGGGGGTGGATTTGATCCATCGGCATTTTGTTCAGCATGTCTAGTCCGACGACCAGTGCGGTCGAAACATTGTTCTGTCTGTGATCGATGCGTTGCACGTTTCGACCATCATTGCCCATGGGTTGGAAACTGCATTGGGCTCAACAATCACAAGTATTTCATGGGCTTTCTGTGGTGTCTTCTGGTCATGTGCTCGTGGATGCTCTACGGTGGAGCTAATTACTATGTTCATGCTTGCAATGTAACATTAAACGATGGTATAACATGATTGTTAATTGAATTATAAAACATAATTGGTTTTCCAATTTGTAGGATTCTGGAATAGCATGAACGCAATCGGCAGCTGTAATCCATGGATTGGCTGGGTAATGGCAAACGCCCTTCTACACATGTCCTGGGTAACAGTTTTGACTGTATGCCAAACATATCAAGTTATTTGCCTGGGCATGACCACCAATGAACGAATGAATCGCGGAAGATATCGTCATTTCCAAGCAAAAGGTGGCAAAAGTCCTTTCACACGTGGTCCTTTTTATAATCTAATCGATTTTCTTGAATGTTCCTGTTTTGGAATATTTAAACCTCAAGTTATTGATTGGATGCAGTTCTTCGACTTTGAAAAAGGCATTGAACATGAGCCACTTCTTAGAGCAACGGATAATTATCAGTATGTTTAAGAAAGGCGGGGAAGGGAGTTGCGCTTGAGACGATTTCGGTATGTAACATTATAATTTTCCCTTGCACATAAATATCGGTCGGATTTATATATATTTGTATATTTCTGGTGACTCTTGATCGTGTGTATGCATTTTAATTGTTTTGGTCAAGGTTTTTAAAGTGCAACTTTAGGCTTAAAGAGATTTTTCAAATGATTTCCATTTATTGTAAATATTTATCTGGTCTCAAGTTTGGCTTAGATTACGTCTTAAGACATTCTCTTCTCTAGGGTTAGCGGAAAATTAGCAGTCGCTTTAGCTTTCGTATGTACTTGTGTCGCTTTAGATGCTTTCAAATGTATATTCTTTTGCACGATTCTTGTGCGAAAGTAAACAGATTCTAAAACTTCCATTCACTAGAATTATATATTGAACAGCCTTCCTCATATTACACCAGCCAAGCAGTCATAAATGGTTGTGTTTGCTTCAGAAGTTATTCTTGCATTCGCACAAGATTTTAATACATTCTCTAAATTTAAAATGTTTAGATTATAATAAATTCCATTTGGTTTTGTATACGCAAACGTCACTTAATTCTGTTCTAAGCTGTTCTATTTAATATAAAAAAATTTTTTTAAGATTAATCATAGATTTTTTAAGTATGCAAAATCAGGAATTAGTTTATAGTTAGTTAAGTTTGAAGAAAGTTCTAACATTTCTATTATGATTGTGCTATGCTTTAATAAACAAACAGTAATTGCATTAGGGAAATGAACAAATATATTTAATAAATAAATAAATAAATAGAGAAACCAAAAGAACCATCGTTACATGTTACGATTCTTCCTCACTATCAAATAAATTAGCAAAGATTTAATCACTGTGGAAGTATTGTTATTAATCAAAACATTAAAAACAAAGGAAACAAAATGAATATGTAAAAGAATTATGAGATTTCCAAAAAAAACAAGAAATTGTTTCATATGACAAAAAAATCATTTTAAATCTTGATGTTAGTTGAAAGGTAACTTTTTCTAGATTCCATTGAAACGCTAACGAACGTAATCAAAGACTTTATTTTAAGTAAAACTAAAAATGTTGTTAATTTTTTAAATTATTAGGATTAAGCGCAATAACTATAAACACTAGGAATTTGCTTGTAATCGACTTTTGTATATTTATAATTTGTTGTAATTATGTATAATTTGACATGCTCACAAAAAAAAACAAAATAACAGAACATTTTTTATTTTTTTAATGAAGCTTGAACGTTTTTTGTTATATCTATTATTTGATTATTTGTTCATTATAAATAAATTACGTCAGCTAATTTTTTTTGTCGCCAGTCGAAAGCAAGGTTTTTTAAATACGAAAAAATTAAAGTTGTTGAAGTTGTTCTATTATCTTCTTTTTTTTTTTTTGGTAGGTATTTTATAATTTCAATGCAAAGTTTACAGAAATTTTTATGCAATTTTATAAGAATTTGAGTATATTTATTCAAAATAATATGTATTAATAATTATGACCTCCTTTTAGCTTATCATTATCACTTCACTTTTGATTTGAATTCAAACATTTCAATTTAAAATTGTTATTTGATAAAGTAAACTTAAAAAAAAAAAACGCAAATATGAAAACTGCTGTTAATACCAGTGGAATTCCGTGTTATTTTTATTTAAAGAGTACTATTTTTAATTTTTTCTAATGAAAGAAACGCAAATGTACAATGTACCTACATGATAAACATTACTTTTAAGTTGCCTAGTTCTAGTCATCAATTTTCACGTTAAGAGATTTTTGAGTAAAATGCTAAGAGTTTGAAAAGAATGTGTGTTAATAGTTTGCTTTCGCCTATTTATAAACAACTGTTTAATTGCAACATGGTTTTCCACATACAGCACAATCGAAAACTACAAACATACAGGATGGCCCAATTAAAGTGTTCGCATTTGTTTTGAAAATAACTAGAAAAAACCACATTTATTTGCTGTGAAGTGATTCTTCGTTTATTTTGAACCTTGCAAATTTTTTCTGATCACTTTTTGAATATGATATCGAGTAAATGGCTCCATCGCTTTTCCAATTTTTCGGGCTAAATAGCAGTCATCTCCTATCGGATTTTGTCTTTCAAAGCTTGTAAGGGTCTGTGGTTGGTTGACGTAAACTTTTTACTTCAAATAACCCCACAGGAAGATGTCTGGAGGGGTTAAGTCGGGCGATCGCGGAAAAGGCCGAAATCACCATTTTTCTAAGTCGCCATTCGCTCGGGTGGCGACCATTTACGCGATATCATATTCAAAAAGTGATCAGAAAAAATTTGCTAGTTTAAAAATAAACGAAGAATTACTTCACAGAAAATAAATTTGTTTTTTTTTCGAGTTATTTACAAAACAAATGCGAACACTTCCATCCTGTAAAAATATCGATTCCTTATTATAATAATTAACTGAGCACAATACATATTGCATATTTAACTTAATACAATTAAATGGGGACGAGTAAAATATAAAAGTATCCTAAATATTCTCATCAGTCGGGAGTTGGGCAGACGTATACAAGTTCCATCTGGAGTTTATAAACGATAGACGATTCCCCTGGAATAAATTTTACCAATCTGCGCTGAAAAGATTCCCCAGAACCACTTTAATTCTTCTTATTGCAAATTTACAATAATCAAATTTTTCAATTTACACAAAGCAAAATTGATTATTTGAAGATCACACAATTAAATCGTACGGCAACGAGAAGACAATTCAATTGTTTAATGTTCAAAAAGTAACTTATTTTAAACAGTGAAATGAATATATTAAAGGGATCCTGAATTGCGGCACTCCATTAAAAATTCAGAAGACAAAAAAGAACATGTCATCGGCGGTCATTTCATCGTCACTTTCAATGTTTTCCCGAACAGCAATCTTGTGGGCAGTGCTGTAGATATCCTCCTCGTCGATATCTTCCTCTGGAAAGGCAGAAGTCCAGTTGCTACCGCATTCCCGACTAAACTTATATAAAATAATTACCGATGAATTTACTTTTCCGTGTCTTTCTGGACAGGACAACTTCGTCCTCGAGTGGCAGCTCAGTTTTTCTCGATCTTGTTGGAGCAAGGAACCAGAAGTCATCCATCAACGGTCTTAAACCAGGCATTCGTCTCAATTCAGCCATTAGTGACGGTTTCTTCGAAACTATTTTCATTGCACGAAATTGAAGAGTGTCTGGCTGTGATGTAGAATTGATTAAACGAATCGAGGACTTGCAAGCTGTGGAGCAAGCCATTGGATAAAGTTTTACATTCGCATCAGTTGGGATGTTGTGATACGCGATTCCAAGCGGCCTGCCAAGGAAATACAGCGCAATTTACTCCCTGAATTTCTTAATAAGATCTACTCACCTTCGATTTATGAAAAACTCTAAATATCCTCTTGTTAAATCGCAGTACACACCCACAATACATCCTTGGGTGAATTTGCTTCCATATGTTTGCAGTTTACCCTTATGTTGTTTTAATCCACGATATGAAAATCCCCAAGATTGATCATCGCTTCCCAGAGCACTGATGAATGTGAAATGATGTTCTGATAAGTCCACTTTGTCTGTACCAATTCCAAACATCTGCAAAGTAATCACAAATATTTGTTGTTAATTAAAGCCGTCTCTGTTTATAATATTTTGTCCAATATAAATACAGATATATGCACAATTCCATTCAAATAAAGAGGTGCCATTAAAAACAATAATAACAATACAAAATGGAGAGATTTGATAAGGAAATTGAAAGGGCAAAACATGTTATCGAATGTCGCACAGATCAGCAACATTTATAGTAAAAACATGCTTAACGGATGTGTGAACACGCATTAGCGTGAAGATTACAAGCAAACAAAACAATGGCAAATAAAGTTCTACAGAACATGTCGACAACTCTTTTCAATCTAGTGAGAGACGATAGCATAGATGTTATGGAGCTCCAGCTGATTTATAAACAATTAAATAGTTTGTCAATGAGATTTTAAAGTTTATCATGTTCTGAAGGGACACAAAGGGAGGTACAATAAATGTAGGAACTCCCAGACTTCCACATAAGCTCCTTCATCCTGTCCCTGTCGTCTATTCCCCAAAAGAATGCCTCGTTCACATTGACCTAGCTATGCAGCTAGCCCTGACGATAGAATTCTTCCTATCGCACATAATCTAGTGCAAAAAATCTTCAAGACTTGAGGTCATAAACTCGTAATGGTCCGCATATGGATTAAAGATTCAGCATGACTAGACATGATAACCGACTAATCATAATCTCTAGTGATCCGCAGACACCAAAGAATCTCGTTGTCGTCTGCTATGGAAACGCATCGCCAATTTTGATTTAGTGATTGAATTTTCCGTTTGCTCCTGGTAGTAACTGGATTTTAGAGGATACTCACCACATCTGTTCCAGATAAACTGGTAATAATCCGCATCTCCCAATAATGTATCATTTTTGGCTCCAAACGCTTACAACCTCGAATTATTGATGTGCCCTGACTGAATATTGGATGAAAGGTGACGTCGGGTCCATTCATGGAGCATTGCGGATGTCCAGTTGTCGAGTCCCAGACCCATTCCATTGAATGGGAATCCTCCTCACCGCATTTGCATGTCACCTGGTCGTGGATGCTTCCTTTGAAAGCACCAAATCCGGTACTTTTTGGGAAACTACAGTCACAGAACGATGGCAAACGTGTGTCGGATTCAAAGGATTTCCCCACATGAACGATTCGCGCCATTTTTATTCGGTAATTTTAAACAATTATTAAATTATGTCTTTAGTTTATAGAAATACGTCTTGTGCAACTTTCTTTCCTTATGTTTTTCTCTCTCTCTGTTTTACTAACTTCTTTTACTCCTCTCCTCTTCCTTCCTTTAGTTCCGCTGTTCGTAACAAAAACAATGTTTGTTTCCAGTACTTTTCCACTGTATTCCTAGGAATTCACCAAATTTCATAAATTTTTTTCTTTTCCACGTTATTCAGGTGATATTTTTTGATTATAATTATTTTCCACAAATAGTTTTCACGTATTTCCTTTCCACTTCCAATTAATTAGTATCAGACTAATTGCCAATAACTTGCACTTCTCACTAAAACCTTTTTCAGAAATGTCCCGAACCAAACTGAGCGATGATGACAGAGAAAGTGCGAGAAGTTTCAAGAAATAAACTGCCAAGTGCATTGGGTTTCCTATTAACTCACCTCTTTAAATAATGTCATTTATTTGAAGGTTCTAGTCTATGATAAGCGAGTTGAATTTCGCCAGTTTTAAGTTCAAATTTTCAAAACTAATACAAGTTGCATTTCTGCTTCGCAGGTATCTGTAGAACGTTCATTTAGTGCTTTGTGTAGAGTACTCACAAAATTAAGAACAAAAATTGTCTAAAAAACTCTGTCAAATATATTGTTGACAAAATTAAATTTTAAATTAGGTACTTAGATTTACTAATTTAGATTTAATTTCAAAAAGACGCTGGAATTATATAAATGTGTTATTATACTTAATAAATAAATAAGAAAACATTAATTTTTTTAATCTTGAAAAAAAAATAACAGGAATTCACCAGAAGAAGTTTCATACACCCTGCGCCTACACCCTACGATTTCCACCTCTACACTTTCGAAATTACTTGGTAAACCGAGTTTTAAAACTGTTATTGAAAAATATAAGTATAGGTTTATTATTTTATTAATGCATTTTCTCCTGGCGACAGCATACAGGCAAGAACTGCGTGGAAATCATGTTAACTTAGCGCTAAAATGCGGTGCAATTTATTCAAGATGAAATTTGTACGGACAGGTAGTTGCAGGTATTCTATTACATTTTATTTATTTTTTTCACCATTTGAAAAATCTGTGTATCTCTAATTTGTCCCTTACTTCGATAAAGATCTTGGAATACATGTAACCATTTAGGACGCTCATTCACTACTCTGATAACGATATCATCCTTTGCGCACTACCGTTCCTGCACTTCCTTTCACTTCCGTTCCGTTCACTTTCAATTACTTTGTAATTCATAATTAGTAATGATTATTTCCTTGGGAATGGAATGGAAGTTTTCGTCTATTCCATTACAAAGAATTGTACTTGTAGCTAATTGAAATTTTCTCTATTCCTAAGAGTAATTTAGAAAGTACTTGAACAAGAAGGAATTACTGCCAACATATAATCAATTACTTTTTAGGAATTGAATTTCAATTTCTATGAACCTACTGAAAAATTTTAGTTCTTCATTTTTAGGTAGATTTCGAAGAAAACTCTACCTATTGAGATCTATACCATGACACGACTTTCGAAAAATTCTTTCACAGTTTATTGTTTCATTATGCCACCCTGAGTGCGAAACACTCCTCTTTCGAAAGTTTATATTTTTATAATATACATTATTTTTATTACATAGGTATATTTACACGCTAGCGACCGTAATTTTGAGATGTTTGAACCAAATTTTATTATGTTATTTTTAGGCCTAATAACTCGGTGAAGCTCGCGCAAAATTGGTCGAACTGGGTGGGCGGGGCAGGGGTTGAAAATTTTTAAAATTTATATATCGAGACTCCTAGGGAGTTTAGAGAGAAACTTTATCTGCATAAAATAGAGTACTCCCTATGAAGCTTACGGTGCCACAAACGATACAGGGGTTGTGTAGGTACGAGTAGGGCCTAGGGGTGAAGGTGGAAATTCGAAATTTTTGAAA
This sequence comes from Leptogaster cylindrica, assembly GCA_963082835.1. NCBI lineage: Eukaryota > Metazoa > Arthropoda > Insecta > Diptera > Asilidae > Leptogaster > Leptogaster cylindrica. The sequence goes on from OY720107.1 coordinate 21,846,067, forward strand.
CCCCGTCAGTATCGGGAAAAGAGGAAATTAGGGTAGCGGGTGGTCCGAAAAAATTATTCTTGGCGTCATTCGACGCAGAATTTAATGCTCTACAACTTTTGATTGGAGCATATATATGACTCGAGTACTTTAGAATAAACATGAAACTAATAAGGAAGTATAATTGGTTTAGGTCAATAATTATGAAATATACCCTAGATGTAAAACGGCATAGTTTGTTAAGAAACCATGTAAAAACCATGGTAAAACCGTTTTCGATTGTAAAAAGAGAAATTCGTTCTAAATTATTGAAAACACATGCAAAACTAGTAAGGAAGCAATTGGTCACACCAATTACGTGATAGCCTAGATGTAGAAAATTATACTCATTCTATCGAAAAATCTAGACATACGTTTTCTTATGTCACAGGCTAGTTGTCCGCGACCGCTTAATTTAATAGTACTCAGCATGAGCTTTAATTTGATATCACACACACCCCAAATTGGACAACTCTAAGTGAGATGGTTCCACGCCAACCCCACAACCCCAAAATATATGAAAAACAATTTACCCCACCGTTTACCATTTTAAAACTGCCGACGTTTTCTTCCATTTCTATAATTTTAATATCGTGTAAAAAAAGACCATGCAGAAAAAATGTCTAACAAAAAATTAATTATAATCGGTATTTATAACAATATTTAACAAAAAAATTCAAAATGTAAGCATTCAGTTAGCAAAATCAACATTTTTGCATAAAAACGACTCAGGCTTATATGGCAACACTAAGAAGGAGTTGCCCGATTATAATCATCTTCGAACTTGACCTTGCAATTTTAATCAAATATTATTGTACCAAATTACAAGTCTCTAGCTACAAGCGTTCTCGAGTTATCGTCTGGGCAGACAGACAGACAGACAGACTGACGGACATGCATAAAACGGTTTCTTTTCACTTCCCAATCATGAATATATAGTTCTTTCTCTTCTGTGACGATTATTTCTTGGCGTTGCAAACGTTCGCTCAAAACTAATATACCCTATATCTAGGGTATAAAAATTGCTTTCGGTAGGCCTACAGGCTGAGCATTAGGTAGATTTTGAAATGTTTTTGATTGCATTTATTGGGATAATTTATTCCGAAATCGAGAACCTAATTGTTTATCTTTAAATTAGGTACTCATCAAGAGCTTTTCAAAAATTTCGAATTTTCATTTCCACCCCCACTCTTACCCCTGAATTGTTAGTGTCACCGTAAACTTTATTATATAAGGCGTACTCTTATTTAAGCATAAGTTTCTTTCTAAACTCCATACGGATCGAGATATAATTTTTTTCAAATTTCAAACACATATTCGATCATCTCCTCGGACCAAGTTTGCACGAATTTAACCGAGTTATTAGGCCTAGAAATAACATAATAGGGCTGCAAGTCAGATGTGACAAATTACCGTCCAATCGCAAGCTGTCTTTTATTCCTAAGCTCTTTGAAAAAGTGGTTTATGATTCATCATACTTTTATTGTAAATCTCTTTTTTCCCCTGCCCAGCACGGTTTTTCTGAAAAGTAGGTCTACTTCAACCAACCTTACTGAGTTCGTGCCAAAAGCTCTTTGTGCCTTGGAGAGCGGTAATGAAGTTTATGTCGCTGCAACTGATTTCAGCGAAGCCTTCGACGAATTTTCCCATCAGGTCATTGTGTTTAAGCTTCGTGCTCTCGGTTTTTCCTCAGTCTTCCTATCTTGTTTTAAGTCCTATCTTGATGGTAGGGTTTACAAGGGCCTCTTTGGCGCCGCAATCTCCTCTGACTTCCATTCTCCTTCTGGTGTCCCTCAAGGCAGTCACCTTGGGCCTCTGATCTTCATACTATTTATTAAATATGTCGAACACGTACTGACCCACTCGAGTGTGTCCATATAGTTCGACGATATGAAGATCTACAAGAGATCTCTTCCCCTTCCGATTTTCGGCTCCTCCAATCTGACCTTGACCACTTCTACACTTGGTGCAAGCATAATTTTCTTGATCTTAATGTCTCCAAATACTAATCGATAACCTACTCCCGCAAACGTCCTCCCCACGCAGGGTCGTGTTCTTGGAAGTTCAAATTCCTTCGGTTACTTCACTTCGTGACTTGGTGTTTTGTGTGATCGGAAACTGAATTTTCGGTCCCATATCGATCTCACTATAGCCAAGGCTAACCCTGTATTGGGTTTTGTTAAACGATGGTCCCGTGAATTCCCTGACCCTTACCTTTGCAAAGCCCTTTATGTGTCGTTCGTCCGCCCCATTCTAGAGTATGCTGTCCCAAGCTGGTCCCCGCCTCAAACCATCGGCATCCATAGAATCGAGTCCGTGCAGCGTAGATTTCTTCGTTTTGCTCTGCGGGGCCTTCCTTGGTCGGATCCTCTGTCTCTTCCCCCTTATGATTACCGATTGCGGCTCATCGGCGTGGAAACACTTCATCTAAGACGTGATGCTGCTGACATCCTATTCCTCCATTAACTTCTTTCCGGTGATATCGATTGTTCCTCTTTGTTGCAGTCTATATATTTTAATTCTAATCCCCGTATTCGTCGATCGGTCCCCCTTTTCCGTCTTGTGTCCCATCGTACTAATTATGGCCTTAATGAACCCTTATCGAGAATGCTTCGTAAAGCTAATTCTCTCCCATCCTTTGATTTTCACCTCAGTTAATCGTCCCTGAGAAGATTAATCTCCCTCCCTGGCCGATTGCCGTACCATTCCAAAATCGGGCAACTCCTTCTTAGTGTTGCCATATAAGCATGAGTCGTTTTTATACAAAAATATTGATATAAGAATGAGTATATTTTTCTACATCTAGGGTATCAGGTAATTGGTGTGACCAATTGCTTCCTTACTAGTTTTTAAATTACTCTTACCCTTAGGAGTGGAGAAAATGTCCATTACAAGTATTTATAATTCCTTGTAATGGAATTGGCGAAAAATTCAATTCCATTCCTAAGGAATTGATCATCACTAATTATGAATATTACAAAGGAAATGAAAGGATTTGAGCAAATTTTCAATTCCTGTACTAAGGAATTAAAGTATTCAATTACCAATTAAATTTCCAGGGAATTGGAATTGCGGTGTAATTTATTTCCTAAAGGAATGATTTCACCCTAACTCTGTTTATGTTGTAGAAAGTTTTGCGTTATAAAGGAGTTTGTTATTACGAGTTTCCCATATTATTACCTGTACCTACTTACGCTGAACGTATAGACTAGATATCACTAACAAAAAAAAAATATATATAGGTATGTATATAATTTTTTTTATTACATATTTAAAAGCTGAATATTTTATTTTTTTTATGCTCTCATAATTCATATTCATATACAAAAAAATGTTAAGTATAAAATACTCTATTAATGCACTATGATGTCAACCTTGGGAGCACAGACTTAACTTTTTTTTGGACCAATTTGCCCATTCTCCTTATCTTTCACAAAATCAAAAAGTACCTACAATATTTTTAGTTATTTTTATTTTCTACTTTTTAGTCTTCAATTGTGCAATTGCGCGCTGAATTTCCCCGAGCAAGATAATTTCCCATCTGTGCTGCTTGCGGTGGGGTACTTGACCAGTGTTATCAGTCCTGTTCAAATTTTCTGGATTTATTGGATTTTTAAACAGGAATCAATGCGTAGTGCCGTTTGATGATTGGTTAGTCTAAATTGCACTTTAACCTGCTATTGGAATTTTTTGATTATTTAAGAAGCCTGGTTGCGGAAGATTCGAACGCAAGCCCAAGGCGTTATATTAACTGAATCTGCAGGTACATACTAGATATTTAGATTTCATGCTTGATTTATGCTTGATATTTGTCGAAATCTTAAGCTTACTACTCAATAAGTGAACAAAATGGCAGTTAATTTTTATTATACAAATTTTTACTTTACGTTGAACATTTTAGCGGGAACAAGCAAAGGAATCCGAAAATGAAAATTCTTCACATCACCTTTTGCCGAGACACTTGTTTCCTTCTCAATGCGCATGTTGCTGCAGGACTCCTTCCTTCCGTTTCAGATGTCTAAAATCATTTGAAAGCTTCTCGGATTATTTTCGCACTAGCTGCGCGAAAAACCCTTCGAATTGCTATAAATTCGTCTTTTTGCGATTAAATCAGTAAGGAATTACCAAAAGAAAGTGTGACTAAGAGAGTGTTAAAGGATTCTAGACTATTCACTCTAATAATTAATAATTACCCAGCTAAAGTGCACAAGCAAAAATTGCTGTTTTTCGCTTTTGCGACAGGCTTATTTTATCTTTGCAAAATTAAGTGCGGCTTTCTTGTTTTTGTACATCAATTCCGAATATTGTTGTAGAAAGTTATGTATTTGAATAAGGCGGATAGTTACCACTTGAAAAGTGAAATTGAAAGTGTTTCTCAAGGCTACAGCTTACCCTGTGCCACCCCCTTGACTTGCCAATGTTGAAATTGCGTCTGTGATTTAAAACAAATAGATTTTTTCTTGTCAATTTTTTCCTTCTTCAGCAAAAGTGGAAGTGGCAAGTGCAGGTATGTGTATATGTGTCTGGCACAAATGCATTTCCGAACAATACCGCATTCGGGATTCGTACACATTTAGTCTGAGCATCCTGTGATTTTGATGTAAATGTTCATATATGTATTAATAAGAAACGAAAATTAGAGAAATGCAAAAACAACAAACGTATGTGAAAATGTTTCCAAGCCCTGAAGTGTTCGAGTGGTGTTGAGGCTCCTTTCCAAGGACCTGGAAATTTTTGGGTTTGATCGGCACGAAAGAAGTCAGTAGACAGTGCTGTGCTGACCCAAGATTTAAGACGAATTCATTTACGAAATACTTATTCGGATTTCTTTGGATAGTATTCCACGTTATTGTATCATGTTTTTGCATTAACATTGCTCGTTATTGGATGTGTATGTAATAGCAGCAGGTCTGAATCCTTACAACATTCGTTACTGCCAAACAATACTGTTATTGACCAGGGGAAAAAATCAACAAGTTTGATTTTGAGATGTGATGCCATAAGCCATTACTTTTGCACAGCTGAGCGGAAATCGAAGAAGAAATACACACAGGTAAATATTTGTTAATTTATTTGGATTGATTTATGGGTTTAATCTGTGTGTCCTGATTTTCTGCGGATAGAAATTTAATGTCCTGCCATTCAGAAATTCTGTTTGAAAGTTACGGAACATTGGTTGAGATTAACAATTTTATTTTATTTGAAATTAACGCAAAAAGAATTCAAAGCGTTCCAGCAAAACATTATTATTCAAATGATTTGTGTCTGTAAACCTTTGTGAAACCTTCAAAGAAACAAATTCATTTACATAAAGACGGAATATTGTTGTAATGAGCTCCTTTTTGTGAAGATAATTTGCGCATTTAGATTTTCCACCACAAATTAATTTTGCACATTTGCACGTGCCATAAATCATAAATGAAGTGGTGTTTGACACTATTAAGGCCCAATAAAAAATCTTATATTTGTGGAAGTGGTCGAAGGGGGATGTGGGCATTTTGTGATGGAATTACATTAAGTATTTCGATTTAGTGTGTGGAAACTGGAATACATTACAGTGTATAAGTTTTCAGCACTTTCTTGAGTATACTGACTTTGATGGAGTGATGAACTCAGCAGATATATTTTCCTAACGCAAGCAAAAAGGACAACCATGATTACATTATTCATTCGACTGAGAGGCTAATTTTATGAAATAGCAAAGAAGACCTTCGTGGATGGAGATTTGATGAGAGCCATCGAAGGTTTAGAATAATATCAAGCATTTTTTTCTATGTACGTATCTTACCAGTAAGTTGGTGGCTTCTATTTAGTTAATTAAATAATTTTTTTAATTAATTAATTGAATTAACCAATTAATTAATTAATTAATTTAATTAAAAAATTAATTTAATTAATTAATTAATTTGAAGCAACTGATTTAATCTATATATTAATCACTGACTCCTCAACGCTCAGCCAAAACCTTTGAGTCCGGCCAGTAAGGCCTGATTTATTAAAATTGCACCCCGAAGGGAGTAAAATAGGTAATGTAAGTTTGTATGGAAATCCACCATTTTTGAAGTAAAAGGGTTTTCGGCCTTTTGTTAGAAATAAAGACACACATGGATTTTTTGAAATTCCACTCGTAAGGGGGTAAAACAGGGGATGAAAATTTGTATGGAAATCAGTCTTTTTTTTAAGTAAAAAATTCAAAATAATTGTAATTCGGCCTTTAAAGTATGTATGTACGAGTATGTATATGTAATGTACGTCGCGTTTGGGGGTAGTTGTAAATTCAAAATGTAATCTGATGTAGGTACTATAATACTAGTACCTGATGGTACTAGGTATTATGACTTATTACGGGTAGACACCTGCTAGTTTTTGTATAATTCTGATTAAATAATTTATATCTGATTTCAGATAAATATTAAAAATGCATTTTTGGATTGATAAACGTTCACAAACATGTGGGTTTGGACGGGCACGTGTTGCAGCCTCACTATCCGGCGGTGCTGGGGTTGGTTTGGGTTTTGCGCATCCCCCAAGAAGATTAGGAGGCAAATCCATGGCAACACCAATTCATCGAATGCCACCAAGTGATTGCAATAGATTGCATAACACACATAGTAATGTTAGCAACAATATCACCACCAACAATAGCAGTTACAATCAATGTAGTAATAACAGCACTAATGCACGAACAAATCGTAATCGTAATCCAACCACCAATGGGCAACTACATGAGACTAACAACCACCCACCAGGAAGTCTTGTGGGTAGACATCAGAACTCAGCGGACAATGCTTACAATCATAATATGCAGTCAACTTTGCCGTCAGTTAACAGCCAGGAATGTCACATTCCAATTCCACTGCCACATATTTACGGGTATGTTTTCGATGATCGTTAAATTTTTAGTAACTGTACTTTAGTAACTGAGTATTTTTAAACATATTTTAGAGGTCCATCGCATGCTCAAGATCTTGAGCAAGGCTCGCTGGGCATTGGTCCTCTGTCCACACGTCCAAATCTCTCAGGCATTGGAAATGCCTCGAACAACATGAATGTTGTGGATCCAGGGGAATCCCAATTATTGCCATCACACCTGAAGTGCGGAATGTGGGCATCTTTAGTGCTGGCGTCAGTTTTTGTTGCCGGTGCGAAATTCTATTTTGATCATCAAGGCACAGGTCTGGAGGTGTTAATATTTTGTGCATTCTCGGCGACATTTTTTCTTGCCGCCTGCACAGTATCGATTTGCCGATTGCCACGTGATTTAGCAACATCCCCATCACCGAGCGTTGATGGACAAATTCGTGGGTTAGATGGTCAACTCCATGACCCTGGACAACCAAATCAATCGCAATTGTTTGCTCAGAGTCCAGATCAAGATGCAATTATCAGTCAACAAACAGCAGCCACTGCTGCTCCTCCCCCACCTTATCACATTGCGATATTATTACCCGAAAACACAAAGGAGCTTCTGCCAGATGAAACACCACCACCATCGTACGATAAGATCCTAATATAATATTTTCCGGATAATTGTGTGTTTGGGCTTGTGATCTTTACATATTTAAGATATATACATACATATATTTATTTAATAGTACATAATGTAATATTGTAATAATTGAGATAACTTTGAAGTTTGTGAAGAGAGTTGAGATCATTGCGATTGAAGGAAATGGGATAATATCATAAAATTATTTAATGCAGAAGTGCAATTTACTTGCCAATCGTTTAAATATCAAACAAAAGTGCCAAAAAATAATTAATGTTTTAAGAACAAATTTATGACGTGCAGAATTTAATTTATATTATTTATATTTTAATTTAATTCGAATTTGTTAAAAATTATTGCAAACCAAGAGGATATTTAATTTACTTGTTAAAAAAAGTTATACATACACAAAATAGTTAATTTTCAATTTTTATGTTATTTTCATCACATTCAAATTTGCTTGCTCAACTTTTCAGTAAATTATTATATTAGATTGGTCCATAAGTAATGGCGTTTTTTCTAAGTGAAAATTTTAAGTGGAAAAATGTATGGATAGTGGATACACAATGCGTTTATGTCATTCGATAGAGAATTTTGTGGTCTACAAAATAGAGTGTTTAGGTTTTTTCTGGTAGCATATTTTCTGTTCTTTTAAGGCCATTAAAATGGAGTGTCAAGTCGACAAAAAAGAGCATTTTCGACATCTTATGCTTTTTTCCTTTTTTTTTTTTTTTGTTTTTTGCCATGATCCTTCGTATTCTCCTGACTTGGATTTCCATCTGTTTCGATTCCTCTCGAATACATTGCTTGGCGTGTCGCGTGTGGTTCAATAATGACGTGGGAATGCAGGCTTAGTTGGACGACTTCTTCGATTTGAAACCCAGGTGATACCGTCGCGGTCGTGGCATTGAATAGCTTGAATGTGGGGAGAAATTGTAAAGAACAACTTGGAATACATTGTTGATTCATTTAGTGTTCATTTCTTATTTAATTTTGTGGAAACTGAAACTTAAGAAAAACAAACATCATTACTTATGGGCCAAACCAGTATTACGCACACATTTAACAAAATTTGAATTCACCTATTGCCATTAGTATTTAGTTTTCAATTTTAATCTATATACTGTTTAAAAGTTATGCCTGATCTGCAGAATCATAGTTTTGTTGGTTTGACTGACGACCAGGAGAGGGAATAGCAGAAAAGGCCGAAGTAATTCGAACTTTCGAAGATGTATTTCGAATCATGAGGCACGGAAGACATTTAAACATTTCGTATTTAATGTATTAGATTTCCAGGATTTAGCGGAAAAACAGTTTCAAGCGATTCGATAGCTAATTTATGTCAATGGAGCGACGAGCGATCGTTTCAGTAATAGAAGCATTCATGCAATACATCTCAAAATATCTGTGTTCCTTGGCATATGAAATTACGCCTTCACAAATTGCATGTTTGCAGGAGTATTTTTAATATTTTGCACAAACAAGTTAAAAGATATTTTAAGCGCATAAGAAATTATAAGCTATTATTTATTTCATTCAAAAGTTAATCTGATTTAAAAATAAGTTATTTAATTGAATTTACATCTATATAATGAAATTGTACACGGTACAAATATGATCCCAAGATTCTCTCGATTGAATGTTATAATAAATATTCAAGAAAATACATAAAATACTTTTGTTATAAGTGCCTGACTTTGAAAGGGCAATATAAGAAAAGAGCGTTCTTTTCATAATATCTACAAAATAGTACACATTAGTAAGCAAAAACAAATAAATAAGTGTACGAAAAACGAATATTTCATTAATGAGCCCCCAGTTTTGAGGAGCATATTGCTCAATCTACATGCAAAAGCATATTTACTTTTTACCATATACAAATATCTTCTTTTTTTTTAATATCAGTCTGAAATATTGTAAGAAAACTATATCTCAGCGGATGATCTGTTCACTAACACATATGCAGATGAGTCCATTTATATCGACTGTTTGAAGGAAATTTTGCTATAATTAAGAAGAATATAACAATACAAAGTTTTCATTGATAATATCTGAAAGTTTTACTATTATCCGTAACGGCAATAGAATGATTATGTGTGTTGTACATAATGGGCCTAATTTTAAACAAAAAATATTGTCATTTTATTCAGCATAAGGTAAACAATAAAACAAATGCAAAATACAGTAAGAAACGAAAACAAAAAAACGAAAAGATGAATAAAAAATTAGAAATGAGTTTAATGGTTGTTATTTTTAAGATTATATTTCCTTTTTGTTTTTTTTTTATTGATATATTAAATGCGCATAATTCAAGTGGGGCGGATGTCTTATTGCAGAATAATGACTGAAATAGACTCAAAGACACTTCAAAAGCACATCCGGTATTGATGAGCTGATGTGATTTCATTTTGTTTTAATTAATATGATATATCAATTAAAAAATGTAAGTATATAAATTATCAGTTATGAGAATTTGGAGTGAAGCTTTAGCAATGCAATAAACGATAACTGAACGCACTCGAGTTACAGTGTATTTATGCAGTTCAAAGATTTAAATTGATTTCCTTTCACTTGAGTACTTTTATGTTGCAGTTGAGTCTTGGAAACTTAGCACTCGAGAGTTTCACACGATTAGAACGTGTTCGTCAGGGATTTTATTGCGATGGTGATATAATTCACTTTTAGCTGAAGGGGTTAAGTACAAGTGTAAAAAACTCAACTTTCGTTGTGTTTTGTACTTCCCCAAACTAAAAACTAATTTTATTGAATTTTATTTAAATTTGAACATGGAATATATTGTATTGCATTTAAATAATATGAAATTTTGTGTAATGTTTATTTTTGTTATCTGTTACTTTGCTATTATGTTTGTTTGTAATATTACTTTTTATAAAAATATTGGTTTTTTAAATTGTATCAACAAGTTGACCTTTTGGTCTTTCTAAGAAGTGGGGGTCGCTCAACTTTGCTAGCGTTAGCTTGGCTATGCACATAAGCTAAGCTAAGAAGATAAGTTTCTCGCTCGGGTTGTCAAATCAAAATAAATTAAATGGAGTGTTGCACAATTGACCGATGCAATGTGAGCGAATAAGTCTCTGTACGAGCGGTGTGTGCTAAGTTTGCATGGACAGCACGGACAGCATGGACAGCGCGACGGACCTACAACTGCGGTTCGCTTGTCAATCCTTGTAATTCCTAGTACCTATTAGACCGAAAAAAGGCCTAACTGCGGAATAATTCATACAACGGCAAATGATAACTTCGCTGGTAGGAAATGATGTCCAGTCCTGATTAACGTCCCAAAAATGAATGCTTTGGAAATTCTCTACAAAAAGAAATAAAGGGTATTTTTTTCGTATACGCAAGCGTTTTCTTGAAAACAACGCGTAAAAAGTCAGATCGCCACACCGACTGCGAAAATCTTCGGAATTAATACTTCTCAAAAAATCTTAAGCTGGTTGCGGATATCGGAGTATCCAACAGCCGTTTTATACTAATTAAAACATAGGTACTGATTTCAAATATGAAAACCGTTTTTTCCATCACCCACCGTTTTTTTGATATTCAAATTCAAGAAATTTAAAAATGGCCGAAATTGTGTAAACTTAACGGGAATTTATTGTTATATGAAGTACTAATGATTGAAGTTTAAGCATTAAAATGAATGTATATTGTATATGAGCCATATACCACTTATCCAATACAGTAACATTTCATTGAAGGTATAATACACTTATAAAATACATGTAACTGATGCCTATTTTATTCAAAAACCATAGAGGACAGATATTTGTTTCGTGAAGTCAATGAAAGTCGAGATATCTCCAAAAATTGCTTTCCAGGACCCGATTCTAGTCCTTTAAAGCCTTGCCAAATTTTGTCCTTACACTTCCGCTTTGGGAATTTTTGGAACGTTAATCAGACGTCATTACCTACTAGAAAAGTCATCATTTGCCGTCGTATGAATTATTCCGCGGAAAAATCCTAATTGCACTGAACTATCCAATGTGTTTTCTATGCAAAGAAATTGTCTGTATTGGGTGAGAGTTCACGAGGTCTGTTATTTTGAAGGTTTGTTTATAAACAAGTAGAAAAGTACAAGAATTCTGGAAAAGACATGTCCAATGAGCAGCAGAAAAACTTGATAGAAGCAAAAAACATTTGCAACTATACAACACCAGCACGAAGAGTGTATTTATAAAATGACAAAATTCAGGGAAGAAAAGGGTCTGGTATTTCTAGCTATACCACTGGTTTCGCGTTCATTTAATTTTCAACACAGCTGAAAAATTTATGAAAATAATCGTTTACTTAAAAGTACGAAAACGAAGTTTGGAAATATTGAAAGTAATGACGTCAAAACTTAAAATTCTCAACGAATCAATTAAAACCAGAGATGAAATTATGGAACACTTGTTCAAATAGCATACATGGTGCTATGTTGGCGGATCATTCATGGAGTTTCGCCATTTATTTGAATCTCGTAATCACTGAGTGCGACAACTTGGGGGCATAAATTGATAAATCCAAGTTGATTTTTATATATTTATATAACAAAAAGAAACTGGAAACCATATAAAAGAGTTTAATATTAACAATGAGTAGTGTGCATTACCTGCTGCTGTTTATCTGCATATTTTTGTTAACTAATCAAGTTATCAGTTACCGAAATGATTGTCTTCGTGGGAGTATTGTATTGTCATCGACGTTCTTTCTATCTGACCCGAAAAACTGTTCTATATATTATCAGTGCGAGCATGGCGTAGAAAATAAACATGTATGTCCTTTTGGACAATTGTTCAGCATCGATACTGAGGTGATTAAAATTGTCTATTTTTTTTTAAAGTATAAGAAAAAAAATCATCTCTTTCAGGCATGCGAAAATCATCTAGATGCAATTTGTGAATAAATTATTGCTACAAAACAAATGAAACCGGAAAGTGTAATTTTTTATAATAAGCAAACATAGCTTTCATAATTTGTTTGCAGTTAAACCTTTATTCTTTTAGTAATGTAATCTGTATTTTAAGAACTTTGTTTTAAATATTTCAAAATTACTATTGTACACAATTTACGTTTTCTTTGTAATCACAAATTTTGCGGTTATTATCGAACCACAATCCAGTGGGACATGTCTTAAAGTGTGGAATTTCGGCAACACACACCCAGAACAAGTTGCATTCCCTTCTGTGGCGGAAAGAGAATCCTGTTGGTTTACCTTTGCAATTATCGTAGTCTCGGTCCTCAGGTTTTCCAATGTTTGGTCGTTCGGTTGGGTTTTTCGTTGATGTGACGGTTGGCTCTACTGGTGGGGTTGTTGATGGGTCTATTGCCGGGGTTGTTGTTACCGTTGGTTTTTCTGTTGGTCTTACGGTTGGTTTTTGGGTTGGAGTCTCAGGATCCGCCGTAGAACAATCTACAGCATCCTTATAATTGCAAACTTTTAAGTTCTCATCAAACCACAAATCCCTTGGGCAGTTCATCAAGATTGCGACATTTTGGTTGCACACCCAATATTTTCCACAGTCACTTTTATGCCGGAAGGAATGTCCATTTGGCTTGTTCCTGCAGGATTCTTTATTAGTGGTGATAGCAGCAACCGCTAGTTGCAAGCCAATGCTGAGTAGAATTATGTATTCTAAAAGTAGTTAGGCTTGAGTAAGCAAAATTTACAATAAATGTTGCACTTACTATAAATCATGTTGTTACACTGATAGTTATAATGAAATTGCAATTGATTCTGAGGAGTGCTGTGCCTTTTAAGGTGGTCTTATCAAAAAGATTTTGTTAGATAAATTTTTTAAAAATGGAACAGTACGTACCTACTAAGAAAAGTAATAGTTTTTCAAGTGTTCCATGAAGAGGGTTGCTTCCTTTCAACATCCTCAATGTACAGTTTTTCTAGAGTAGGTACTCATATGAAGTTTTATCATTGTAATCCTAACGGTTTAAGCGGATGTTAAGTAAAATTGATCAATAAAATATATGCAGATATAGATATGTATTATGTCGATAAAACTTATCTATAGCTACACAGTGTTCTCTCACTAAACCGACGCTCGCTTATAATTGAGCAACCGCCATTGGATAATTCGCCGCGTCATAATGGTGAGAATCTAGAACCTAAATCATCATCCCCACTAGTACGAGAGCCCACGACCAAAATTTTTGTCTCTTCGCGATACGTCCAAAACAATATAAAATCGGTAAATATGATTTTTCTGACCTCAAATACCGAGAATGCAGTTTTCAGACAAAAATAGTGTCGGGTTTAACCAGGAGACAATTTAAAAAAATTAAAAATGAGACAGATTATAGAATAGAAAAATAAGAATAGAAAAAAATTATATCAGACAAATTTAGTATTGGATTTTACTTAATAATGGCGGACAGCTTCTTTTTGGTGAACTGTAAAACGAATTTGCTTCTGCTTTCTTCCGTCGCGCTGCTCCGAAACGTTCTTTTCGTTTTTAGGAAGACTTCGAAGAAAAATCTACCTGTTGGGATGTATGTACCATGTCACGACTTTCGAAAAATTCTTTCATAGTTTTTCGTTTCATGCAGCCCTGAGTACCAAACCACCCCCGTTCGAATGATTATATACAAATATCCAAAAATTGACCGCTCGACTCAAATACAAGAAATTCTCCTTGTGTAAAGCAAGCTTAAGTTTTGATTATTTTGAAAAATTAGTTAGGCTCGTCTATTCAAAAATCGTTTTCTGGGAAAACGCAGGCAGCTGGTGGAGTATGATAAACATCATTGGAAAGGATACAAATTAAGGATGTTTTTAAGTTATTTGAAGGGTGATACACTCGGTAGTTTCTTTGTTACAGATAACGGAACTTACAAGACTGATGTGGAAAACTACTTTCCTTGGTATTATTTTGCCTTTATTTTTTTATTTTGGACCTTGTACGCTGCGGTAACATTTTTTTTTCGGTGGACTGTTTCATAGCACAACAAAACACACAAATAAGTCCGACAAAAAACTCTAATTAGATGCATTATTGGCTGTTAACCGCTATAACACCCCTGGTTAGCAGAAAATCGGAATTTTGCGAATATCTCAAAAACCATGCGACTTTGGACTATAACGTATCTGGCTCAAAATATTCACTATGACCCCCCTATCCATATGCAAAATATCTGCAACCCCCCTCAAAACACCCTGTATATTATATTATATCAGGAAACTAATTATTGATTTATAAACTACTCATCAAGAGCTTAGCGTATACGCTAGCGGCCGTATTTTTGAAGATATTAGAACCAAATTTTATTATGTCATGTCTGGGGTAAATAGCTCGGTTAAGTTCTTTAATGAACAAAATCGTCCCAATCGTCCACCCGATGGGGAACGAGTGGGGTTGCGGGTGAAAATTCGAATGTTTCCAAACCTCGTCTTGTGGGGTATCGTTGAAAAGCTCTTGATGAGTAGTTTATAAATCAATAATTAGTTTCCTGATTTTGAAATAAATTACCCCGAAAAGCGCAAACAAAACACTTCGAAATCTACCTCAGCCTGTAGGCCTGCCGAAAGGGATTTTTGTAATCAAATCCGACACAGAAAGTGTCTAAAAACGATATATTGGTAATCTCAGCAGGTATAACAATTTATAAGCGAAAAATTGAGGTGTATAATGCAAATCGTCTAAATTTTTCGACGGTTTTGAAAATGCGCTCAGGTCAGACCCATCGCGCAAAATGTCTGAAAACAAACTTTTTCGTAATAAAATGACAATATCTATGTACATTTTTAATATCAGAAGTATTGTGATAATGCCGTCTGCCTTTTTTTCTGACAAAGCAGAAATGGGCTCACATCAAGTTCCGACATTTTGAACCGTTACTTTCCACCTAGTCGGCTTGAGAAAATGAGAATCGTCGAATCTATTGATTTTATTTGGGTTTGGCGATATTGCGATGATACATAGTTTTAGTTGTCGGCTCTCGTACTATACATAATTCACCTTTGCTATTTGTTAGTTCAGTATATGCATACCCAGACAGTTTCATACCTATTCGTCGTTGAAGAGTTTATGGAATACAAAAGAACAAAGATAAAATTATGTTCGTTTATTCATAAGGCTATTGTGGTGAACAATAATCCACTGCTTTAAGTAATCTGCCATAATAAAGAGAAAATTGTGATGACATATTAGGGAAAAAAACACTGTAATTGTTTTAATTCTTTGCTAATTTTCTAATACCAAATTAATTATTAAATATAGTTACTTATTTGGTTTTTACACATCACAAAAATTTATTTGTATTGTATGAATTATTGTATATTAAACTAGCTGGCTACCTGGTTTCTGCCGGTGCGATGAAAATCATTATTATTTTATGATATGCTCCGGCGAAATACTGATACATTACCAACGTGCGTCGATAAGGAATTTTGTTTTTATATACCAATCGATATACACATGTATTGAAAAAAACATCGATATGTGTAATGTGTATATCGTCCCATATATCAGATTCCGATTTTAAAATGGATTTTGTATGTTTTTCAAAAAAAGCTTATGTTAGTTCGCTAGCAAATTAAACCGGAAAAGCGGAACAGACAAACACACATTTCGCACTTATATAATATATATAATATTATATATTATTATAATATACTAATATAATATAATATAATAATATTATATATAATATAATATAATATAATTATTATACTTATATAATATTATATATTAGTAATGATTAGTAGGGATGAAATTGGCGTTGTAAAGGCCCGATGGATTTCAAATATTCTTTTATTCATTCGTTTCAATTTTTAATTAATTATAATAACAATAGCCCAATTTAAGTTAAATACGCAGAACATTTTGATTAATGATGCTAATCAAATAATTTGTATAGTTTTAAAAACAGGTAAATATTAGGTGCATAATGCATTAATGCATATGTTATATGCAGTTACATATCACTAGTTATGGTATGGTAATACAGCATACATTTCGGGGTCCGGTCACAAGTCGTCCTACTTTTTGGTCACAAGTCATCCGAGAAATTGTATCGCATTTTTGCAGGTTAAATTTTTTTCAATTTCAGAATCAGAATTATAATTTCATCAAAAACCCGACGCACATAAAACATTGTTAAATTTCAGAATTAGAATTAAAATTAAATTAAAAACACGAATACGTGTTTGTCGAAAAGCAAAAAAAAAAAAAATTAGGACGCCTATTTTAACAAGTGCATGGGAGGATTTGTCTTGCATTTTCTGGATAAATTCTGACCAAAAAATGCAACACAATTCCTCTCATACATTTGAAAAATATTCAAAAATTTACGGGATAACTTGTGTCGTATTTTTTTGCTTACAAGTGATCCGAGCAAGAACGACACAAATCATCCGAAACATTTGTATAGGGGACTTCTGACCGGATGACTGGTGACCGGTAGCTCTACTTTTTGGCGCATAACATTCTACGACTTTCCATTATCATTTAGCATTTTTTGCACTTGAACATTTCCTATAGAGAAAAACATATCATGACTTCCCCAAATTCACTGAATATACGAAGACAACGTAGTACTGCGAGAAAATGAGTTTTTCAAGTGTTCCCTAAAAAGGGTTGCTTTATTTCAACACCTTCATTATACAGTTTTTCTAAGTAGGTATACTCAACTGAAGTTTTATTATTGTTATCATTACGGTTTATTTGGACGTTACATGAAATTGATCAATGATTTATCCATATTATAATTGTTTACATATTTTTGTTAGTTTATTGCACGAACTTTCTAATATAAAATAAAATCCTTTAGTTTTTACACATCTTAAAAAGAACACTTTTGAACAAATTAACAAAAAACAACAATTGTTACAATAAATATTCTTGATTTACTTGTATGTTAAACTAATCAATTTTATCATCAGGATGTCCTGCCTGATCTAATTTGGATTCAGGTTCATCTACATGATGTTCCGGTGACGCTTTTGGTGATTCCTCCCCTTCAGCCTCTTTGCCCTGATGTTTCGGATGACGATCATCTTGATCATGATGGTCTGTTTTGTCTGATTTTAAATCATGCTCTTTTAAATGATGTTCATCTGTTTTCTTTATTGATACATGCTCCTCGGCATGTGATTTAATCTGATCTGCTATCGATTTACCCTTTTTATCACTTATTGGCACATGCTTATTTTTAATGTCCTCAAAAAGGTTTCCTTTCTTCGACCGAGATCGTGACCTTTCTTGTTTTGGTTCATGATTTGATTCGTCTTCTCCCTTACTTCTTCTTGATGGTCGTTCCCGTTTTGACGAAGGTCTTCTCGAACACTTGCAAGGCCGGCATATTCGTTGAAAGCATTTATCGTCCTTGTCGTTACTTTTATCTTCATGTTTTGAGTTGTTGTCATCGTGGTGAGTTTCTTCAGCATCACAATCGCATTTGGGACAATGCACTTTAACGCATTCTTCCTTTTTTTGATCAAACATTTCACCTGTTTCGCAGTTATGTTGTGTAACACGTCCTTCATGGCACATCATGTACCTTTGGCAACTCCTCGAGCTCGCAAATTTATGATTATCGGAAGAGTCCTGACATCTTTTATCCGGTGGTCTGGCTAATGTAACGCTTACCATTGCAAGAATCAACACGACAAAAAAACCTAAAATTTCGAATGCTACGTTTGTAAATAGGTACCTATATATTAATTTCAATTTACTTACGAATCATTTTTCTTTTATATTTTCTAAAACTTCTTTCGACTTTAATTGATTCCAAGCTGAATGACTTCTGAAGAAACTCGAAAGTACTTCACGTTTTTATTGTTAAATTTCTATGCCAAATAATGCGATGACTAAACAGTTTGTAAATCTGTAAACATTTATTTATTAATCACACTTACATTCATATTTTTATTTCTGATTACGCAAAACTTAGTGAAATAAGTTTGGAGTGAGTAACAACAATAACAAAATCGAAATTCGTAGTACTTACGCATACAAAATTGATAATAATGAAATTAATTCATATTGCATTTTACTTTTACAGTACTTGCTTAATCTATGGTTGATTCATTGTTTGTGTAAATTTTAATGTTTAAACATGTGTCATTATTTCGTTTATTAAATTAGATAAATTCAATATAAACTTTATATAACATCCCATATTGCTTACTTCAGATATGGCTTAATTGCAATTATCTGTTAAAAACGTGATCTAGAAATAATTTCGGCTTGTTGTTCTTTCATCAAATTATTTTTGACTTTGACTTTTTTTGTGCAATTTGGAAGTAGAAGGATTAACAAATAATATTAACCAATATGATATTAGAAGCAAAATGTATATTTGCGGTTTTAATTATAATACTTGGAGGTATTTCTTTTTATTGTAGCTTTGAAAACTCTAATAATATTTAAACCATTGGCTTAAATCTTCCTCCTTATCATCTCCCATTGCTTGTTGTTCTGATTCTAGGTGTTCTTGTAACTGATTTGTTGGATCTGTTGGTTGGACTGTTGGTGGATCTGTTGGTTGGACTGTTGTTGGATCTGTTGGTTGGACTGTTGTTGGATCTGTTGGTTGGACTGTTGTTGGATCTGTTGGTTGGACTGTTGTTGGATCAGTTGGTTTTACTGGTGGATCTGTTGGTTTTACTGTTGTTGGATCTGTTGGCTCTCTACCACTACAATCGACATTCTCCTTATAATCACAATAACCATTCAACGGATTGAAGAAGTAGTCATCTGGGCAAGTACCCTGAACAGAATTTCCATCCACACATTGGAAGAATGCTTTGCAATTACTTGGATGTTCCCTAAATTCACCATTTGGACGTCCTTCACAAGGATTCGGCGTGCAATCAACATTTGACGGATGATCGCACATTCCATTTGCTGGGTTAAACCAATAGCCCTCATCACATTTGCCTGGTTTCGGTTTGCCATCGATACATTGGAAGTAAGCTGCACAGGAGTCGGGATCTTTAATGAATGCACCATTACCGATTCCATCGCAAACACTCTTTTCTGGTGGTGGTGTTGGTGTTGGTACATCACTGCAATCCACTGCATCACTAAAATCACAAATACCCTTCTGTCCATTGTAGAGATATCCTTGTGGACACTTTCCAGCTTTTCCATGTTCATTTATGCAAACGTAATATTCACCACAAACCTCTTCGTTTTTCACAAAGGTGTAATCGGCAAGTCCTTGGCATGCAATATTACCGAGTTGTAGACCATTCTCCTCACATTTAAAATCCTCCGGTTGGACACATTGCTGCTTGCTAGGATTGAAAACCAAAGAATCTGGACATTGTCCTAGTTTCGGATCTTCTTGAATGCACACATAGTATGATGAACAGGATCCAGGATTTCGGACAAATGTTCCATCCCCTTTTCCTTTGCATGGATTCTTGCTGTCACAACTTACTTTATCCTTGTAATTACATTCAGCTTTTCGTCGATCGAAATAGTATCCTTCACGGCATTTTCCAGGTCTACCTTCCTCGTTCCAACACTGAAACCAACCATCACATGATGATGGATCCTGGACAAATGTTCTGTCTGCAACACCTTTGCATGGTGGACGACCCCAGAGAAGATTTTGAGATTGTGCATCCGCTCCTAGAGCAGTTAATACTGCAAGTATCAAGACGCACGGAATTCCTGCAGGAAAAACACAAACAAATTGTTATTATGACCGACTTATGGCGTTGACTATAAAATACCACCTTTCATCTTTAATCCTTGTTGTTAGTTCTACTCGGATGACAGAAAATTAGTAAACTGGTTCACAGATGCCTTCTTAATTTATATAAATACTCCGGATGTATCGGATTTCACCTGAAAAACCGCGATACTAGGATAAGATAGCGCAAAATACCTCAAGATAAGTGCTCCTTCCACAATTTCCACTCTCCATCAGTTTTTTTGTATTTTATTAACAGAAATTTCACAATTCAATTGGCATAGATTTTGACTTATCAAGTGTTTCATATTAAATCAGTTGATAATGACAATTGCAATTGAAAAATGAATCCAATTATAAACATGAAACAAGCAAACTCTTTTATTTTCAATAAAGGAAAGGAGTTCAATTGTGTATTTGAGTGGTGCTTACTGCTTAGAGAAGTGCTCACGCATTTGTGACGTACGTACATTTTTTTTATTCGCGTGTTGTATTTCCCCTGAATAAAATATTGGGACAGATGATTAGAAGCAAATAAGATAATTTATGCGTTGTTAAAAATAATTTGAATTGCTTACATGGGCATAAAATGAAATTATTAGATCAGTTTTGTTTTTCCAAAATCAAAATCCTCATGTTCAATCAATAAATGATTCACCTTCTGTGAAATGTGCAGGAAATACAATCATGTAGGTACTCCTTTATCCTGATCCATGGGCGCCTAATTTATAATGTGCTGTAGGAAGGAGCCAAACCGGAGGTCTGGGCCCTGGGGTATCGGTATGGTATACTTCTATTAAAGCAGTCTTTAAAAATGATGAATTTTTAGGTTGTTGAGGTGAAATATTAATCTTCCATATTCGACAGATTGTGCCCATAAAACTTCCAGTTTGACCGTGTTGAAAAATTAAGATCTCCCGTCTTACTTAAATACTAGATAAGGGTACTCATATAAATATATACTTTATGAAAAAAGAATTAATGAAACTTTTTAATTAATCCGAATTATAGAGTATAAATTTAATTTTTTTTATCTATAATTACCTATTTGTTATTGAATTTCACTTCTGTTTTGTCAATTGACTTTGTTATTGAATTTGAAAGTATCGGCTTTGTTGTCCACTTTTGCACCAAAGTTTCATAAATTACGAAAAAACTCTTTTTGGTACTAACCCTTACCCTTATGGCTAGAATGGTTGGAAAGTACAACAAAACGAAGTTAGAATTGAAGCTTCACTATCCTCTGATCTCATTTACCCATGCCGCGAAGAGAAGGAAACTATGCCTATAGTATATATAGAGCCTATAGTGAACCCTCAAGATATTTTATGCAAATAGTACCTAAAATTTTGCACAACCCTTACAGAACATTGAACTTATCTTTTTTGCCCTATTGCATATTAGAAGAAACATTTAATTAAGGGTTATAAATAATAGAACCTGGTGACCGAGGGTCTACGCGGGTCGCGGGGGACTATGCTTTGTGGCTCACCTTGCTTTTCTGAGTGTCCCCTGTTTAAATCTGACCCCATATACTTCTTTTGGATTTTCCGTTCCTGAGATCAGATCGTTGAAACTACACAAACCTTTGCGTTTTAATATAATAAAAATAAAATGATCAGTTTTTTGGACTTCGGAATTTACGATATGAGACCCTCAGGATATATTTTAAAAATTCTGAAATTTGGTAGGTATTTGTTTATTTACCATATATCTATTAGAATTCAAAATTAAAAACAATTTTGTTCATTGCACCATAATGCACTGCACACCTTAGAACGTGAAGCAATTTTCATGTGTCCTTCTCTTTGTGGGAAGTATTCTAATTCCTATATGAACTGCTTAAAGCATGCTTTGATTAATTGAGTTTGACTCGTAAAGTTTTTATGAGAACATTTTTATGACGTCATCATGAGAATAAAAATCTAATAATTTTATGAAAATATCTTCAATGTCATTGCAGAATTTCAATTTCGATATCAATGCAGTTCAGAATCGTTTAAATGCTGCAAGGCCATTTTCCTCTGAAATTCTTTTCAAAATTTTTCTCTTAATGTATATTTGGTTGGAATCGATTTTAAAACACAACAAAATTTATTGACTACAATGCAAAGATTTATTCAGTTGCAAACAAGTTAAATGCTAATTTAACACACATGGCAAAATGCAGATAGAACCTTCTGAATCGCAATTCGTGCTTAATGTAATTTTAATAGATTTTTGATTGCGCACTTTCAGTTGGTGAGTAAAAATGCAATTTGTAGATAAGTTTATCACTCGATTCCACTAACTTTCAATGGTTCTGCTTGTTTTTTCTTAATCTATTGGAATTTCAGTTTCTGGTACACTACAGAAACGATGACGATGAAAGAAGTTTCCAAAATAATCTACGATTCTTTCGTATTGTTGTTAAGTTTGTCGGAGTTAACAATTTCTTCTCGGAAAATTGAGTATCATTTCTCGTGTCTCTTCCGGATGAAGATGTAATTTCAGATGATGTTGTTGTTGGTTCTGTTATCAAAATTAGGATAAGCAACAGCAAAGTAATTACACGTGAAATACCTGAAAAACGTAAATTTTCTTAATTATAATATTTATTTAAAATGGACCGAAAATATTCTTACCCATTTTGCCAAAATGGTCCTTTGTTTGGGTTCCACAAATGTATAAATAAATTGATATAATCAGCCTGACTTGAATTTTCCAAACAATAAAGACTTCACAACGAAGAATCTGTTTCTGTTTCAAGTTGCTAGAGATAAGATAAAAGCCAAACTGTCATGCCTGTAGATTTTAATGGCCGACAGTTTATTGAAGTTGTAATTGTCGAATATGAAGATTACCAAGTTATCCCCTTACTAATGATTATTTTAGAAGATAGCGTTACTAACTCAAGTAATTGTCTGGAAATTCGCAAACGTTGTTTTTTCAATGGAATAATTTTAGTAGTAACAACGTATAACTTCTAAAAGCTGGAACGCAAACTGGAAGTCAACAAATCTAAACATTAGAGGTTTGTTACTTCTGACCATGAGGAGATATCACATCTTTAAGATTTGAAAAGAAAAAGAGAAGAGTAATTGCAAAGAATTGTATAGACAATCAGTTATGTATAGTGTATACGTAGACAGGTGTTATCTATGTTTATACATGATATTTTATCTTGGCACATATTTGTAATGAGCTTTTCTTATCCTTGTGCAAAAAAAATCAAAAATCTTATAAAACATACTATTGCCATTTCCTTAGAAATTAAAAATTAAAAAAAAAACTAATTTCTAGGACATTATAACAATTAATTAGTATTTTTGTCATTACTATCAAATTTTAAATTTTATCTTTAACGTTTTAGAACTTAAGGACAGTTCGCAATTAATATTAATACGTATGTCGTATGTTGTATATCCATTTAAAAGATACGGTAATCTTATCTCTTTTCGGTATTTATTGTGTTAAATGTAAAATTTATGAAGAAATTGGAATGAAATAAGACGTTAAGAATATTTTCATATAAAGATAACAGTTTTGTTTTCGATTTACATTCACGTGAGTCAACAATATTTTTCGATATATTGGTAGGTAGTTTCCACGACAGAAATGACGATATTTCACGTAGTAAATTTATTTACTATTCATCTTTTTTAATTAAATATCTCCGTATTTAAAAGAACATCACATATTAAACATAAATATTTTGATGTTTTTAATAGTGATTGTGGCGCCAAGTTATTTTTGATTTACGATTTTACAAACATCAAAGCTTTTGCTTTTTTTACAACATTTGAGAAACATACTTAGGGTACATATCTATATCTCATAATGTAGATACTGTCGGTACCTACGTAAGAAGCTGATTGTTTTTAATTAATTTTTTTTTCTTCCGAACATTTACATTATGGAGTCTTGCTGCTGAATTACAGTTGGTCGGCTTCAAACTAAATTTTTTTTGTCAAGATCGGTGAATGACGGCGTTTTTCACAACTGAATCGACCACACCATCGACAATGATCGGGTCAAGGTCTTGCAAAAAAAAAAACCTTTATTGCCGTATCGCCTTCGGAGTAGAAAATTTGGGCCATGCGAATCATATTTGGAGCGAAGTCTCGGAGGTTGCCTGTTGAAATTGAAAGCGGCACGATCGCTGTCCATTGACTCCACACAGAGCATGAATGGAGATGGATCAAATCTTTCCAGCTAAAATCATTACGTAAAGTCTTGCTGCGGTTCTAAACTTCTAAAGTGAACCGCATTCACTTGGGTGAATCACGCGGTGAGATCAGTTCTAGGGGTCGGAACTTCATTCTCTTAGTTGTTAACTGCTGAAACATTAAGTTGCGATCATCGTTCGTTTACAAAACAATTTAATGAATGCTAATACAAAATCGACCGTTGCACGTCCGACAGTGGCGGCAGAACTGATCCAAAAGATCCTCGATGTTGAACCGAACACTGTCAACTCCCCCGCTTTTGCATGTGATTCGAATGCCAATCGGTTTTATTCTGATCGCCAGTCAGTGAGATAAGCGCGACAGGCGAACGCAAAAGGGCCAGCGTACAGTTGAAACTGGAACACGATCAGTAAACATTCAGTTCCACTTCACACAAATATCTGTCAATGTTATTGTGTTATGTGCATCTGTTCACGCTCGCGGTGCAATTTGCAATGAAATGATAACATTATTTATCATATCGATTGAATGAAACGGTGGAAAAAGTGTGATCGTGTTATCGTGCGCGCTTTTTATCAGAGGAACTCGCCAGTTGACGCGCATCACTACAATCGATTCCAAAAGAGCCGCTAAGTGGCTTACGCATGCGTGCAATCGCGAATCGTTTGTGTGCAAGTTACGTCGCCGACCACGACCGCGAATGCGGGGACAAAAGAACATATTTTTTCCTGTTACTTATTTTTATATTATTTGATTTTTGTTTTATATGTATGCAAGTTTATTTAGTCGCGGCGATATCGTCAAAATCTCGTCTCCAAAGATTTTTGCTCTCTCGCTCAGCAGCAATTTTGAATAGTCCACTTTGAAACTGATTTCCGTCGTCGAGTGTGTTTTCATCTTGTTTCGCGTTTTCTTTTAATAACTTTATTTGAAGTTGGAAGTGTTTGCATACAGAACCGCCAAAAACGTATGTAATAAAATAAAAAAAACCATTAAAAAAAGCTCGCACAAGTTCGTTTTCATCGCGAAATTAGTGATAAATCTAATTACGTCACATGCATCTAGAAAGTGATCGTAGAGTATTGGTCGGTAAAGGTTCACTTTGCGGTGACGGTTTACCTTTGACTCATACGCCGCGAAAAGTGATCATGAAATTGCATCGATTCGAGCAGTGTTGAGTGGAAAGAGTAAAAATATTTGAAAATAAAATCATTTATTTTTGGTTGCTGTTGTTGATGAACTTGATCAATTTTGACATGTGGTGATTATCACTTCCAAGGCAAATCCGTAGTACATTGAATCCATATCAGAGGAAGCTTAAGTGGCTTTTTTATGTGTTTTTCATTCTTCAATAAAGTTTTATTGTTGTATATAGTTGAAAGAAATAAACGATTTCGAGTTTTTCGTGTTAAATAAATTAACACAAAACAAGTTCACGATTCAACACAAAATAGGAGAAGCATTTCAAAATGAGTGATAAAAATAACAAGAAATCAACTAAGCAACAGAAGCTAGAGAAGAAATGTAAGAAAACTGATGGCAAAACAACAAAAATGTCTGCTCAATTTGATAAACCGATCCAAACTAATGCCAGACGAGCAACAATAACTACCCCAAATAGTCTCTCACCACCGATATTGTGCGGTGATCCGAAAAAATTTGAACGTTCGAACAGTTTCTTTCTGAAGCGAAAGCTTTCGAAATTTGTTAATACATTTTCGGAGAGTCGAGACCATTTGCTACCAAAAATTCCGGACGATGACGAAAATGCCAACGCAATACCATACAAATTTACTCGAAGTCGGAGTATGATACTATTGCGAAGACCAAATAAACGGAGTGTCATCGAGCCACCACAATTGGGAAAGCTGACCGAGGAAATGGAAAGGGGTGAGAAGCCACTGCAGCTAACATCACCGGTGCAAACATTGCCGGAGATAAATGCTAAAGACTTACCCCATACGAAGAAGCGATCCTCCAGTTTGATAACAGCTCTAAAAAGGACATTCAGTAGCAGCGGGGATAAGAAAAAAGTCAACACCAGATGGAGTGCATCTCTAGTTAGTCTCCAGGAGATCGACAACATGGTCAGCTACAATGACCTTAGCTTTATTGATTACGATAAGTTCAACAGTTATGAAAGAATTTTGGAGGAGAGAATATCCCAACAGGATCTCCGTCGTTCATCTCCGCATTCAGATGGATCTGGTGGCACATTCCAAATAAAAGTTGTACGTCGTGTTAAACAAAAACAAATCAGTGCATGGCCATCAATGCAAATGGAGCTCTGTTCAAAGTTTGATTCAACATTTGAACGTAACCTTGACGAAAAAAAGAATCTTTATCGACAAAGTTTGGATGAGAAAAAACTTCAACATATCAATGATGTTCAGCGCGACTCATTTCAATGGATTAATAGCATGGAAATATTTCTTCGTGGTGAATCTGTGCCGCTGGATTCCACTATAGTTAAAGTGCAGCGAAATGAAAGTTTTAAGCGGAAAAGTTGTGATGCAGTTTTGTGTTGTGCCAGTGAAAAATCCTCTGAGAATTTTGGAAATACTGCCGAGAATAAAAAGCATAAGGTAAGACCATTTTACGGTGTTGGTTTTGCTTGTTAAATTTCAAAAGCTTGGGAAATTTGCAGTTTGTTTAACATAAATTTACTCAGGTGGTATAACAAATTGGTTGGATAGAAGAATGCTCCTAATTAGATTCGTTATTCATTGGTAACGGTGCGAATGCAATACACAATTTACCTATATTCCGCGGTAACCTGTCTGTATTCTATAATCTATACAATATTGATTTACTCGTTTAATTTAGATTTAATGTATAAAACAAAATTTAATTAATTTTTACATATAAATGGACACAAAACCATTTTTGAACATTTATTTCGAAAATGAACATTTGTATATTTCTAAAATATTTGAAACTATATAAAAGACAATGTCTATATTATGTCTAATGCCAAAATGTTAGTTGCTTAATCTAGTTTGAATCTACTGGAAACCTGTCAATATTTGCCGTATTCTTGATCCTTTGCAAAGTGCAAGAAGGCCAAAACTGTGTCAAGCAGGTACATGGCTGCAGATACAACGCAAAGAGATCCAAGAGCCAGACCAACTTGTCTTTCGGTTGTTACATAAAGGAAGTCGTGGTCTGACATGTAGCCATGCCAAT
The DNA here is from genome assembly GCA_963082835.1 of Leptogaster cylindrica. Taxonomy (NCBI): domain Eukaryota; kingdom Metazoa; phylum Arthropoda; class Insecta; order Diptera; family Asilidae; genus Leptogaster; species Leptogaster cylindrica. Next base: position 21,873,589 of record OY720107.1, read on the forward strand.
AGTGCAGTGCTGTACCACCAACAGACACCCACATAAATGTACCAATGATGTTCATAATCGTGTCAGAAAGCTCCCTAAAAATATGCGTACATCATTAAGTTTCATAACTTTCTTAAATTTGTTTCGATTTTATTTATTTTCAACCATTATATAACTTTTTACCTCTTGTGCTTAGTTGTTCCGAAAGCGAATGTAATCAGTTGCACAGCTGTGTAGATAAAATATCCTACAAATACTCCGGATGCAACTATTTCCGCATCGGCGCTCTTCTCCTCGTTCAAATTCCAAGTGCCTCCAATGCCAAGGAAATAACCACCATCTCCAGTTCTGTATAAAATAAGGACGATGATGTTCAGCACCTGAAATTGTAAATTCCGCATCACTTGAAATTCATCTCATTATTTAGTAAATTTTTAATGAAATTCTTCCAACAAATGCTCCCACATAACTTTTATAGGTACAATCGTTTTAAAATCAATTTATAAAATATTGTTTTCTGGTCGAGTATCACGCTTGTTAGAATAAATTACCCACCTTCATTTGTTTATAATTGAAATTCAGATTGACCAAACTGATGGAATGTGGGTACAATACATGAATTAGCACATTTGTGAAGATTACGCTGATATTTTCCACACGAGTTGGTGGATACGTTTATTGATTGGAAGGTGCACGCATTTCATGTTTACTAATTTAATTCACACTGTGGTGGCGATGTGGAAAAGTGTAACATTTTTAGATGTTTGAATCAAATTGCAATTGTTTGATTTCATAAAATTGAGTGGATTTTTAATTGAAAGGTAAAATGTTCATATTACATTTTTTCATATTTTCATATTATTTATATTTCATTTTTATAACCTAGATGCAGGTTAGTTAGATATATGGTGACAGAAAGAAAAACTGTGTTTTCATCATTGGCAAGTGAAAAGAAACCGTTTTCTGGATGTACGTCTGTCTGTTGTCTGTCCCGACGATAACTCGAGAACGCTTATAGCTAGAGGATTTAAATTTGGTACAATAATATTTCGTTAAAATTGTAATATCAAGTTCGAAGATGAATAATATCAGGCACCTCCTTCTTAGTGTTGCCATATAAGCCTGAATCGTTTTTATAACAAATGTTCATTTTGTTTACTGAATATGTATTTACATATTTTAACTTTCCTTCGTTAAATATTGTTATAATTACGTATTACCATATTATATTTATACGATCTTAAATTTTACAGATACCAAAAATTTTCCTTTTTTTTTCACGCGTTTTTAATATTTTAGAACGAATATATTAAGTACTTTTTGCATCTAGGGTATTTTATAATTATTATCATACACCAATATTATACTTCCGTAAAAGTTCTTCTTTAAGTTTAGTTTAAGAGTTCCAGTAAGAATATTTTTGTGTGATTCATCACGATTTTCCAGTGATGATCTAATCGAAAATTCCCAAATTTAATCATTAGAAATTGTTAATGCGGTTTTCCTCAGTTTGTTATTTTTTCGTGCCACAAAATATTTCTAATATATTTTTGAATATCGTGCTTTGCATTCAAAGCAATGGAAAAACTCTCTTTAAAATTTCCCTGAGGTTATTTTGAACGGTTGTCCTTGAAAAAAGCATAAAATGTATAAAATACATTTCATTACGTCACTCTACTCTGACGTATTTTAACATTAGTTCAAGATATTTAGTTTAAATTGCATGTGCAGTCATTTAAAGTCCATAAGTAATCTAAAGTAAGAATTGCTTTGATCCCGCCAAATAACGTTTTGGTGGTAATCACTTTCAGATAATTGTTACTAAAAATGGGTTCTAAACAAAATGCACACATTCATGCACAATAGAGACACTACGACATACAGTACCAGTATACGACCTAAAATTGAATACTTTTGGTGAAAATAATATTTACTTTAGACATTTAGTACGACATTAACATTTAACGAGGAAATTAAAAAATGTTTTTATGAACTCTTTTGCAATTGAATTCAGGTAGTTGAAAAGTTTTTTTTATTATTATTATAAATTATTATTAGTGAATTCGATTTATGCGGTTTTAAAGAATTTTATAATAAAAATGATGTGAAAGGTAAAACTCCATGATTCCACCTCTTTTGGTTAACGGTTGATTTCCAAGAATATGTGGTTGAGTAAGGCGACCACTCCCCAATCAAAACAATGACTAATGGCCACTGATAACGTCGCAAATGATAAAAACATATTCCTTTATAAAGTTGTTGAATATGTTGTGTTTTGGGGAAATATTGAAATCGTTTTCGATTGCATTTCAAATAGAATAAACTTTGAGAACATTTCACACTTTACTTCAAAAAAATATCACAATTCTTACCAATTTGAATATTTTGATGAAAATTGACCCAATTGTTTCTATCGACACCATTGTTTATTATTTTTTATATTCTCTTGGCATAAACAATTTTGAACATCAAAGAAAACAAAATGCTAGAAGGTCACGGACCAAGAAACAATTAAAATTAATAAAACTACACAATTAACGAGCTCCTGCGGATCTTCTTATTTCTTGTGGCAATCACTTTATGAAATGTTCAAACTGTGTCTTTCGCATTCACCTGCCTTCGCGAGTAAAGTGTACCTTATCTTATCTTCGTCGATAGTGATATTCCTCGATTAGATAACACATTTAAGGTTCGCTTGTTCACGAAGACCCGCGAAAACCCTATCCAACAACATTAGGTGTTCGGTGTATTTCACAATGAAATACTTAGAACTGGCAGTGTTTTTATCAGAATCGCTATTAAATCTATATTGATAAGACACCGCCGCGCCGCGCCGTAGCCAGGATTTTACTCCGCAGGGCCGAGACTTGGGGGGCCCAGGCAGCCTGTTTTACTGTGATCAAAATTGGAACCGAAAAAGTAAAAAAGGTTAATTGTACATATAAGTAATAAATAGACTAAATTTGAAATTAAATTATATATTGAAATTTAAACATGAATGGTACTTGTCATTTCAATATTACACAATATATAATATAAATAATATGTAGGTATACTTTTTCTTGATCGCGATGCGACATCTAGTTCCTCTGATATCTATGCTCGGAGGGAAGGTAGCGGAGGCAACATATTTCACGCCAGCTTTAGTTTTTAAAAGTTTTATTTTTGTCAGTATTTTATTATATTTTTCTGTTACTTAAAGTTACTTTTGTAAAGCATTTTATATTTATATTTCATTTGTGATAAGAAGCACACTCATCTTTACTATATGATTACTCATTACATTTTCTAGATATGAAATGAGTAAATTTCAAACTTACTGACTGGGTTGCCAGTTTTTATGAAAAATACATAATTGGAATTGTTATACCCTAAATGTTAGGTTTATTAATTTCGAACGTAACGTTGGCAACGCCAAGAAATAATGATGACAGAAAATACCAATCTGTAAAAACAATGTTTTTTACCATAATTTTATTCATCTACATTCTACATAGTATTTTCAAAATAATAATTTTTTTTATGCACATTGCAGAACGCTGTCATTTTTGCATTATTATTAAAAATTTTATCCGTTTCTTCTGTGATAATGGGATAAAACTTTGAGAGAATGCATTGTCAAACGACAACGAGCCTTAAAATTTTAGTTCGATTAGATGACGGAAAGTGTGTTAATTAGCCGTCGAAAGATTTTCCTTAATGGCATGAATACACAAATAAACAAACAAGCATTTTTTCGCCAACTTAATATCTATGAACTAAAAATATGTACTATAATATATTTATGTTTAGGAAGTACAAATAAACCGCTTTATGGCTGTCCGTCTTGCCAGATGATAATTCGAGAACGTTCGTAGCTCGACGATGGTACAGTAATACTTCGTTGAAATTGCGATATTTTTACACTCGATCTAGAAAGTTTTCAAAAATCGAAAACTTTATTTTTTTGCGCGCCTTTTCAATAATTTAGCACGAATTTATCTTTTTACGATGGGAAAATTGCCTTTTCACGGTTTTGTACACAATTTCCTTAACAAACGTTGCTTCTGTCTTATGATACTTATAACTGTGCTGTTTTACATCTAGGGTATTTTATGATTGCCTTAAACCAATCTTCTTTACCTATAAAACAGTAAGAACCGTGCGTGACTGACAGACAACGCACAGGCCAAACCGCTGGACCTAAAGAGTTGAAAATTTTACAGTGCATTCCTTTAATGACTTAGATATCCGCTAAGAAAGGATTTTTCAAAATTCCGCCCCTAAAGGGGTGAATAACGGAAATTCCTTTAACATGACGTCACAGAAATTCTTTTCCACGTCTCTTCTTTGTGCGGATCTTCGTAGGCGAGAACGATCCCTCACTGAGAAGATGCGGGCCAGCGGCATGCACACGGCTGACGGCGAACGGGCGAACATAACTGCGTGCATGGTGGAATGATATATCTGTGACTGTGGTGTCTGCCTAATAACTAGGGGTAAAGTGGGCGACAGCCGCGTATTTGGCATCCTTTGCGTGAGTGACTTGGTGCTAATCAGTAAGAAAATGGTTGAGGAAATTTTATTTGTTGACGGGGAATATGTCCCTCAAACTGTCGTTCCTGTCGTTCCTGTCGTGCCACGTATTCCCTTAATACCTAATGACCACTCCTTTAATTTTAAGGGACTACAATTTCCCATCAAAGTTTGTTTCGCCTTGACGATTAACAAGTCTCAGGGTCAAACTTTAAAATATGCCGGCGTAGATTTAAGGGAAGATTGTTTCTCCCACAGTCAGTTTTATGTTGCTTGCTCACGAGTAAGTCCGCCCACGAGGCTGGTAATATTAGTGCCGCCCAATAAAAAAGCAAAAAACATTGTTTATAAGGAAGTCCTCTGAATATTTATTCACTTTGGCATCGTGGGTGAAATTTGGTAGACCAATAATTAAATTAAATTATTACACAAAATAGAAAATTCAGGCTGTCTACTTATATCAACTAAGTTCTGTAAAAATGTGAAGTTAAATAATAAGTAACTAATTTGTTTTAAAATTTTTTCTTCGTATTACATTATACCTAATTACATTATACTTCATTATACTTCATATTGTTGTTATAATACGAAAGGTTTGTCCTGTTTTCATGCACAGAAGAAGCAATGAATATAGATAAAGAGGCGAACAACAATAAGAATGTAAAACGATGATGAATCAATGGCACGATAATTAATAACAATCATTCCACCAACCGACCGGGTGAAACCGGGTAGACCAGCTAGTTATAATATAATAATATTAGTTTTATGTTTTTCTTTTTTTTTTGATTATGTATGTTGTAGAAGAAGCGTCCTTCCGTGTTGTATAAAAATTGTATTCCTATAACATATTTGTATCTACCCGAGAATTTACTAATCCCTGAGGTTGATGTTGTATCCTTCGAATCAAATAGAAGTAAAAGAAACCGCGATTGATACCGCAATCCTGGAAACGACCTTTCAAATGGTTACATAAAAGGTTGCTCACATTAAATGAAAACGCTCAAGAGATTTGTCTATGGCTTTGACTATCAATCCCCAAGTAACATTTATACACTTCCTTGAGCATCCCGTGGTGCTTTTATTTCTTAAACACTCCACCACCCACTCAATCTCTTCACTGCTCTTCCACTGCTCAGTTGGGATATCTAGAAAATTATGGGAATTTGTGTACATCTGGTGGGACCAGGCGCCAAAACTTGGGATGATCACAGCGATTTTATTTACATTTGACTTGTTACTCTCCTTTTCATGACTACCATGTCAAGGACGTTGTGATTTTACTCGCCTAGCAACCTTCTACGACCCCACATTGCATCCTTTTTATGTTCTTTAGATACGGGAAATGGGTCTGTGGGTTTTCGGTGTAACTTGTTGCGAAAGGAAAATCATTCCAGATTAAAGTACGTATATTCTATTTTATTCCTTTTTTGGTTAGTTGGAATGAAATCAAATATATAAAGTTCAATTCTTGTGGGGTTGAGCTGATTAAAGTCATTGGTTATGTGTGTGGGGTTGGCGGCGTGCAGAAATACAGTAAGATGAATGCCCCGCAAGGAGATGTTATTTATCACAGCAGCTGTTTGAAATGTTCTTTAATGTCTTGATATAGTCGAAATGAATTCCTCTGTGTCTGTTCTAAATTAAAGGACATGTGAGAGTTAATCGGGCCAGCAATCACTGGTTTTCAGAACACGTTTTGTCTTCTTGTCAGCATACCATCAGAAGTGCTCATACCCTTCCCTCATAATTATCTAATACTTAATGTAATTACTCCTAAGTGCTCAGAGTTCTGCTTTAACTTTTGCGAGTTTCTAGATGAGAAGAATATTTTTCGCGTTCTCTTTTCAAACTAAACATAAGTAGGTACCTTAATATTTCTTGATCATGAAAATTACTTAAGACTTGAGGGAAAATCATGCTTTTTATATAGCTATACCTACCCTACCATAGATGAAGGGTAGGTATGTAGATGTAGGGTTTTGAGCGGACATTTGCAACACCATAAAATAATGGAAGAAAAGAACTAATTGTAAGTATATTATATTCACTATCGGGAAATGATGTCCGTCTGTCAGTTTGTCCAGACGAAAACTCGAGAACGTTTGTATCTAAAGGATTGAACTTTGGTATAGTAATCCTCTAATAAAATTGTAAGTTCAAGCTCAAAGATGAGACAAATCGGGCAACTCGTTATTAGTGATTTTGTTTACTAATGTATAGCAACACTGTCTGGAAGTTATGGAACTGTCCTAAACCAATTATACTTTCCGTACTAGTCGCTAGTTTTGTTAAATCTTTAGGTATATATATATAAAAAAATCAACCTGTAAAAACAGTGTTTTTTACTATAATTCATATATATAGTAGGTATTTTCAAAATGGTGACAATTAAAATTAATTTAAAAAAACAAAAAGACGACTTGATTTTTGGATATTTTTTGTTTTATGTGCAGTGCAAAATGCTGTCATTTTTGCATTATTTTATTATTAAAAATTTTATCCATTCTGACTGTGAGAAAATGCATTGCGATCGACAACGAACCTATCTGTAAAGTTTTAGCTCGATTGGATAGCGGGAAGTGTGTTAATTAGCCGTCGAACGGTTCTCTTTAAAACGGCACAAATACACAAACAAGCAAGTTTTCGCGAAGTTAATTTGGACGAATTAAAGAGACAGGTCCTGAATCACTGACTCATCCAACGCCCAGCCAAAACCTTAGGATCTAGAAAGCTGAAATTTTGCGCAGAGATTCCTTTTATAACGTAGACAACCACCAAGGCCGGATTTTTGCAAACTCCCGCATAAGGGGGTAAAATGGGGGATAGTTGTATGAAAATTGGCCATTTTTGAAGTATAAATTCCAAGGAATTGGTATTTGGTCTTTAGATAGAAATAAAGAAACACATTTATCAGGATTTTTGAAATTCCACCCATAAGGGGATAAAATATGGGGTGAAAGTTTGTATGAAAATCCGCCATTTTTGAGGTAAAAATTTCAGAAAAAATTTGTATCTTGCCTTTTGTTAGAAATAAAGAATTACGTGTAAAATTCAACCCCTAAGGGGGTAAAATAGGGGATGAAAGTTTCCATGAAAATTCGTTATTTTTAAAGATAAAACTTCATAAAAATTGGTACACACGACGTGTACCAAGATCTTTTGAAATTCCACCCCTAAGGTGGTGAAATAAGGGGCGAAATTTTGTATGAAAATCCGCTATTTTTGAAGTAATACTTCATAAAAATTGCTATTTCGCCTGTTTGGTTAGAAAAAAAGCTCAATGGGAACTACAAACTTCTATCCTAATTCAATCGCCCAAAACTACCCTCGCCTGAAAAAAACTTACTGTACCGGAAACGGTTTTATGTAATATACGTCGCGTTTCGGCGTGTGGGGGTAGTTGTCAATTCCAAATGTAATCTGATCTACATTATATCATGATTTTCACCGACCCTGGGGTGTAACCGGTTACCGGATAGACACCTGCTAGTCCATTTATAAATGTAGGAAGTATTTTTCGTTAGAAAAATATAGTTAATTTCAAACGGAGATTTGTCCCGGATTACTGACCTCTTCTAACCTTTTTTTGTTTTTCAAATGACAAATGTATTCTTGTCGTTTTTTTCGAAGAAATGACTCAACAAAATTCCAAGAGGTCCACAATATTTTGAAAGTCGGCTCCAGAAATTTAAAGTTAAAAGGAAATACCTTGCTCGCCCTTTTAGAGTCCGGTTCATTTATCTTTCACGTTGGATAAAAGTGTCTTCTAAAAGTAAATATGTACGTGATAAATTTTAACGGTTACGTGCTGCATGTTTTAATTTAAAACTTAAATGTGTAAATAAATGTAGCTTTTTGTATTGTATAATTTAGGGAAAATGAAATTATATATTTTATGTACCCTCCCGAAAGGGTCGGTTTCCATAGTTTCCGGAACCAATAAGTCCGTGAGATGACATTTTGTCATGGGTAAAATCTGCTACCTTGAATTAGTTTATTATAATGAAAACTAAGGATTAAATTTAGTTTTTAAGCTAGTGGAATTAATTGCTTTAAATTACTGGCTCTGACTGCCCACACCCCTTGCCCATTAATAAACTCTATTCGTTCCGCCACTTTATCACATCCTTTTCTATACCAAGAAAATGCCTTCCGTAGTAAGCAAAATGGGGTTGCTGCACCAACATTTTATGCTTGACCTCAACTTAAGATGAGTTAAAAGATTAACCTGAAAATTACACGGACCAAAGAATATTCAATTTCCTTGAATTTTTCTGGAAATACGATGTAAGATTATAACATAAAGGAAAGAAAAGGGTGTGAAGATATAGTGTGAGACGAGACAGAGAACAGTTTGAGTTTCCTGGGAATTTTATTGGTCAAATTTAAGATTAAATTTGGTTTTTCATCCGTTAAATTGTTGGTCATAATACCTTCAGAATCTTTTTTCGTGGTTGGTGTTCCCTTTTTTATGAGTTCAGATCCTCAAGGTAAGCCTTTTATAACCATATTTGGACAACAAAAAATCAGAACAATGAAAGCCGAATTTCGGGATTATGTTAGTGCCATTTTTTGTACAGAATATGGACAGTTTGGGTACAAAAGAATTTAAGTGAACAATAGTTCAGATTTAAGTTGGAAGACTTATTATAATCTTTATAATGAATTTGCGTTTGAGGTTTTTCCACAACACTAAGGCAAATCTTTTTACTTCATCTGCAAGAGAAATGGTTTTCAAAAGTTTTCAATTGAATTTAATTTAATTTGCCTATTTAAACTGTCAAAATTTAATTCTTATAAAATAATGAAATTAATAACAGAACAATGACGTAATAAATTCTAGCACTAAGTGACAAGTATACGGTAAAATGCTTTACAATCCGCAGAAAGGGTTGGCGGAATAATTGGATGACAAAGGAGCTCGGAAATTAGAGCAAGCTTTTATCCTCGAAATAATGGAATTTGCCAATAAATTTTCCGTGAAAAGTTCATCTAACGAAATGCACACACGCTTTCTAGTGCAAAGGCAGCAGGTGAAACTGAATATCCATTTTCATAGAAGTGATATCATCACCCAAAGTGAACTGCATAGTGTGAATATCCTGTGAGGTTTGGAAATGCTCCTTCTTCCACATATATCATCCATAAAACATTTTTTTTTTGTGAAAACTTGATCATATTATCGGGCTCAAATATGTGTAAAGTTCCCTTTTATTTTGACACGGAAAAGTTTTCCTCGAGCCACTGACATTCCATGTATTTTGCAAAGTTCTTGTGACCGTTAATTGGAACGATTTATGCCACGATTAATATAAACTTCAAGAAATGACAGGAAGACAGGTGTTCCCCGACGTTTTTATATTTTAATTTAACGTCTCTCTTAATGGAGTCGAGTGTATTAGTAATGGATATCCTTCTACCCTGCGGTACCTCAATGGACGCAGGTATAGGGGGCGGGTCGCACATATTATGTAGGGGAATGTCGTGTGGTTTGGCAATGTTTTGTTTTTTGCGCATAGAATTTCACTGTTTGAAGATATAAAGCGATATACCGTTGGAAAGGTATAGATTATACCTAGAGGTACAATTCTGCATTATTCGGTTTAAAAAGAAAACTGAACAATTTTTCCATTTTTCGAAAGGATCAAAATTTTAAAATTTGATTAGAGTCACCTTAAAAAATCAGGAAATACTCATAAAAACTTAAAAATGAAATGTAAACGGCTAATTTTAATGAAAATATTGATAGATTCTTTAATTGAAATAGAAACTACGCTTTGCACCCAGGGTTCTCTTTGAACTCCACTCATTTATGTCAACCCCTCACACGCATATATGCCGAAATTGTGAAGGGGTTTTGGGTTCTTTTTCAAAATTTCAACTCAAAATGTTTTCTTTTACATTTCAAGGTGCGCAGATTTCAAAAATGTAATACCCGTCCATCGGTCGTCCACCACCGTGGTGTCTGTATTCATAGTCGACAATAATAAACCCAAGTGTAAGGATTTTCCAGCTTTTTTATATCGTAGATGTGATATTCAATTTGCAACTTGTATAAAAGTGCTGATCAGATCAGAGAAACAAATTACTTATATTATACTTGTTGGAAAGTGAAAAATACGTTTTATGGATGTCCGTTTCTGTTGCCAAACGATAATTCGAGAATGTTTGTAGCACTTAGATATTTGGTACAATAATACATATGTACTTCCTTAAAATTATGATTCGAAGATGACCAAAATCGCAGGAAACCTTCTTACCAGGAAACACCCACCTAACGGAAATTCTAAAAAATTTCGAATAAGCATCAATTGAAAAAATATTTTTTATTTTTATTTTAGACATTTATATTGGGTGTCCTCGTCCCCCCATTCTCGAGATATAAGCGTTTAAAAAGCTCCCAAATACTGCTAGCGACTATTTAGGCGTTAAGTTTTAAATTTGCGAACACTTCGCAAATCCGCATCCATCCGCATTATTCATGAATTATTACGATTTAAAAATTTTCATTACAGATAGTCCAACATAAAGTGTTCTAAATAACTAAAGTTAATAAAAGTTAATTGAAATTAAAATTAATTGTAGGGACTAATATTTGTAAAAATTTATTTTAATAAATTTTCATTGCCTAATAATAGGCGAAATGTTTTAGTGCAACGAGTATGAATGGAAATCAATTTTAAAATATTTTACATTTCTCGAGAACGTGGGACGAGGGCACACAATTTATATGCCTAAAATTAAGTTCATATATATACTTTTAATTGATGCTTATTTAAATTTTTTTTTTATTTCAGGTATTGTGGGTGTTTCCTGGTTAGTATTGCTATAGGGGAAGTACGGGCATAATGGTCTGGCTAAGCTTTTCCGATTTTTTTTAGTTAATTTGCAGTCGATCTGGAAACTTCAAAATTATAGAATATACATATCAACCATTTTAGTGAATGTAAGAGTGTTTTCATTATGGTTGAAGAACGGGAAAGTACCCTAATAATTGATTTCCCAAAAAGTAGCCCAGTGAGCAATATGCCCACAGGGGTAGGAGTATAATGGCCACATAGCTAAAAAGTGGTAAATAGATTAGTAAAACAGGCTAAATTAAGAAAAAAATTATTTTGAAGAAATGCTAACCTGTTTAAAGTAAAAACCATAATTTTTCAATACCGAAGATATTTTCCAAAAATACCACTTACAACCAATTACCTACTGGCCGTTGTGCCCGCCCAGACGACATGGAAAACAGCTTATTGTCAGTTATCAACAAAGAACGAATCATTCTCAATACTGAATTTTGAAGCCAAGTTACTACTGTTAAAATAATTATATTTTTATAAAACCCACATTTTTTGTTACGTAATCCCTTATATATATAAATGCGAATGTCCGGGATTTTTGTGTAGAGTAAGCTCAGAAACGACTCGATCAATTTGCACGAAATTTTGTACATGACTTTATATCCTTCCAACTTACGACATAGGCTAATTTATATTAGCCCTCGATCGCGTTTTAATATAGCTCCAGTACAAAATATGTTCAATTTATAAAAAAACTTTAGATAAGCTTTAATTACAGTTGGTTTCTGACTCAGGTTTGTTTTAATCGATTGAAGTTGAACCTTTTTCTGCTTATTATGGTTCTAACCTGAGATTTTTATGCTTACAATTATAACTGTCATCAAGTTGTAAATTTTATTTAAAATGAAATAAAAACTGTTTTCGACTCTACATGTAAACGTAGTAAATGTATGCCTGGCGGTAAAGTGAGCGACAACCGCGAATTTGGCATCAGAAGTTGAATCCGTGTTTTCATCTTCAAAATTCAAAAAATTAGTATTTGCCCTTTTGTTAGAAATAAAGAAACACGTATACAAGATTTGTGAAAGTGTGTTAATTAGCCGTCGAAAGATTTGCCTTAACGGCACAAATACACAAGTTTTCGCGAAATTATATAGATGAATTATAATCGATGAATGAGAACTACCAACATATATGTATCCCGTCTAGGTTGCGTTTGGGGATAGTTCCAATTATTCAAATTGTAATATGAAGTACACTATATTATGATTTTCACCGTCCCGGGTGAAACCGGGTAGACCTACTAGTATTTAATATTTGCATGAAGAATGAAGTGAGGACATAGCTTAAAAGTTAAAATCTTAGATCAGAGAATAGGAAAAACGTGAAAATTGTAATAACTCGTGATAACGCTGTTCTTTCTTCCTCTTCTAACTCAATACAACTAACGGGATTGTGCGGATAAGCTTCATGAGTTTACAGCACGATACCAGCACTGTACACTGTACAACCTTGCAAACCCGCCTTGCCATTGTGACCGTACTGGCCGTTATGTCTGGCTTCTTTCTCCTACATACACATATTAAATGAATAGTTTTTAAAGTTGATTTATTATAACAATAAGTTTTTTCATGTTGATATTCTACGTATATACGTACAAGTTGCGTTTTTCTGATAATATATTATAATCACTGTATTAATACATTTACTTTTTTCGTACGATCTTTTTGCATTATGTTGAAATGATGACATAAACGCAAGAAAACTTTCCATTTACGCTGCCTCGAACCAGAGATGATATAAACTATCTATACCTATAATATCGATATATATCCATAGGTATATACAGGGTGTTTTTATACCGTAGAGTAAATGTAGAGTATATTAGTTTTGAGCGAACGCTTGCAACGCCAAGAAATAATCGTGACAGGAAAAAAATAACTATATATTCATGATTGGGAAGTGAAAAGAAACTGTTTCATCTGTCTGTCTGTTGTCTTCTGTTCAGACGATAACTCGAGAATGCTTGTAGCTACAGACTTCAAATTTGGTACAGTAATATTTCATTAAAATTGCAGATTCAAATTCAAAGATGAGCAAAATCGGGCAACTCCTTCTTAGTGTCGCCATATAAACCTGAATTGTTTTTATCCAAAAATGTTGAATTTATTTACTGAATATTTACATGTTGAATCTCTATCGTTAAATATTGTTGAATAAATTAAAAATGGTTTTTTAAATAATACTATTATTAACAAAACGTTTTATCTCGGCATTTGCGTTGTGCTACAAGGCGCGTCCACGGGTTGAGGATAGAGGAATGGCCTGTACTCTTCCTGGTTAACTGCGAAAACAAAATAAGCACTCGCGGACAACTAGCCTTAGTTACATAAGAAAATGCATATCTAGATTTTTACGTAGAATGAGTTTATTTTTCTACATCTAGGGCATCAGGTAATTGTTGTGACCAATTGCTTCCTTCCTAGTTTTTAAGTTGAGACAACTAAATATCTCGAAAAATACGCATCGTACGAAAAAATATCATAATATGAAAAGTTAATATTTCCAAGCAGGACACATGTCTGTGTCATTAATCATTATTATCCATCACTTCACTTTTCTTTGCAGCTTTTGATATAGACCGTTAAAAAGAAGTAAAAGTTACTTGAAACGTTTTTCTTGATTCGTAGCAGATGGCGCTGTAATCAGTGAAATTTCAACTTATCGATTTTTGCATAGACAACCGATTTTTTCGATTCAACAATACATTTGCGATTGAACTGTATACTTATTACTTTGCTAGTACAAAATTTCAATATTCTTCTTAATAATTTGATTACTTTTGCAAATTTCAATTTATAGGGTGTTATTTTAGGCGTGTTTTTAATTTAAAGAAAAAACAGAAAAATTGCAAAAATTTTTGAAATTTTTATTTCTTCGATAAATCAATACTTAAGTGTTTATGTTTTGGTTTCTAGACTAGTGTTGCATTTTTTGTTAGCTTAATTTTATTTTTTTGAACTTCAAAAATCAAATATTCCAATTTATGAAAAATTAATAAAATAATGAGATTTGACATTATTTAATGTTTTTCGTTTTATTTAATCTCTTCAACTGTCTAGTGTGTAGATTATGCCGATTTGTTTTGAACTTGATATATGTAACTTAATTAAGTCAGTCAGGCTAGTTTGCTTGTTGCTTATAAAAGAGCTGACAAATCAGGTTGAACCTTTTTTCTTGATTTACTAAAAATTAACAATTATGGCGGTTGCAACTCGTTACTTTCATGAACATTTAAAACAATTATTTATTTAGAACATTTTCCTTGCTCTATTTTCGTGACCAAATTGCATAAGCGACATTAATTTCATTAATAAATAACATTTTAAGAAAACATCAATATTATCAGTTAGAGATAGAATTCCAGGCGTCATAAAGGCACACATTTTAGAAATATGATTATTCCATGATTTTTAGTGATTTTTTTACTGAAATTTCAAACTTTAAATCGGTCTTCTGTAATATTTGTATTTTGTCGCTTAGCCGCCTTTTTCTTTCAAGCATCGATATGATCTTTGTTCGAACGCATTTCTTACTTTATACCTAATTTAAAATCTTTATTTTGCACTGTTTTTGTAAACGATTATACTTTTCGTTTTTAATTCATCTATATTAACATCGCAAGAACTTGCTTGCTTGTTTATTTGTTTGTTTGTGGCGCAAATCTTTCGACGGCTAATTAAAACACTTCCCGTCATCCAATTATGCTAAAATTTTACAGATAGACTCGTTGTCGATGACAATGCATTCTATCAAATTTTTATCCCGTTATCGCAAAAAAATTGTAAAATCAAGTCATCTTTTCTTTCTTTTAATGATTAAGTGTCATCATTTTGAAAACTACAGAAGATGATTAAGATGAGTTTCAGTGAAAAACATTGGTTTTACGGGTTGGTTTTTTTCTGCGTAAAAAGTTTTTGTTTCCGAACGAAAATTGAAAAGTGATAGAAACGTTTGAGAACGATAAATTTGAGTAAAATTGTTTCGTTCTAAAAAACAAAAAAAACCGTCTTATTGAATTATTGTGTTTTTAATCTTGATTTTAATTTTGAATTTTTATTTGAGTATAATTATATGATTATTGTTTTGTAAAGTCAATTTTTATCGCAAAATTATGTACATTGTATGGGGTGATTTTTTAAGCTTTTGGGTTTTAATTTTAATGAAAAACATCGAAAAATTGCAAAAGTTTATGAAATTTTTATTTGAGTCGATAAATCATTACTTGCCATTTATGTTTTAAAAATTAATTCATTTAATTGTTGATCGTTTTAAGTGATCCATGCGAAAAGTCCAATTTAGAACCACTTTTTCGAGCATAGCAAATAACCGTCAATGGCGTCCGCTATCGTTCGATGATTTCGAAATTTTTTTTGCCCTAAATGCCACGATCAGAATGTGGTCGATATGATGTTGTAAAATTTCAACAACACTCTCTATGCTGAAAAACTAGCGACAATTTCAAAATTGCAATTGAAAAATTCTGGCAACGTAGTCGTGGTCAATTAAATAAAATAATCTTTAAAAAAATGGCTTGCATTGATTCATTGACTGAAATATAAATTTTATAAATTTTTGTATATTTTCTGTGTTTCTTCTTTAAATTAAAAACCAAATGCTTAATAAAATCACACTTTACATTCATGCAAAATTGTTTATTTATGTAAAAACTAGCGGGACCCGACCGCGACGTGCGTTGCTACGCCCTTTCGTGCCTACGTTCCTACCGAGGTTCCTACGCTTTCTATTTGAAATTATATTATTCGTGGTATTTACTTAGTGTTTTTTTTTTGTAAGGATACACTGTTGAATAGTTTCCAGAGCACCACCCTTGATTGAAAAAAACTACCCGTAAACACGACGTAGTTATAATACATAGAACCGTTTGCCGTAAGTCGGTTTACAATAATAGTGTGTTAGTTTGTTTTCAGTTAAGGGGGGTTCAAGTTGAATTAGGATAGTGTTTCTAATTCTCATTGTGCGTTATCCGAAGGCGGAAAGTGCAAGAATGGTCAGTGCTAGAAAAACTCCTAGAAGTTAAAAAAGAAGCATAGGGATAGCGTTTTATCTCCTACAAAAATCCAGATACACGTGTTCCTTTATTTCCAACAAAAGGACAAATACTAATTTTTTTATTTTTTTTATTTCAAAAATGGCGGTTTTGCATAGAAACTTTCATCCATTTTTCTCCCCTTTAAAGGTATCGATCTCCACCAAATTTCACAGGATCCATCGCGAGACTATGCTACATTATCCCTGAAAATTTCATTAAATTCGGTTAAGCGGTTTAGGAGTCTATAGGGAACAAAAAAAAACCACATCCTCTTTTATATTATATTAAGATTACAATTATTATTAGATGTATCTTCTATAGCCTCTGCATAATATCAGTCATATTATGATATAATAGCATTGATATAATATAATTGGTATTATGAGGCTATACAAGATACATTTAATATCAAAAATATCCGGCAAATACAAAAATTTCATAAAATTCACATACAATTTTTACGTTTAGTTGCTTCATATATTTATGGTCAGATAAGTTTTAACGGTTTCAATATATGTTTACGATTCATAATTAGATTTTTCTTCGAAATCTACCTAATATAATCAAACAACCAACCAACTTTCGCAAATATGTATGCATATAAAATTTCCCATAACTTCCTACAAAATCTCTATTTACACGTAACATTTCCCAAAGTCTTTTAAATAAACCTAAAAATTTCGCTCTTGAACTTTATATCAGAACTTTTTCGTTCTCGCTCCCAACGAAAACAAAAATTTGTTTTTTTCATTTCTCCTCGTGATTGAAACCAGACAGGAACGAAAACCGCGTTCTTGTTGGTCTTGTTCTGAACCCTTGGTAAAAACCAATATAAGTATGTTGAATGTATCATATACCTACTTCCAAAAAATCTGTCGCATTACATGTACGATATTTCATAATTGGTCTAAACCAATTAAACTTTCCTTTCTACTTATGTTATTTTTCAGAACTTCTGTCACCAGCCAATCACAATTCAAACTGTGTTTATTTGTATGTATATGCCCTTCTATTGTTTTACACATGGTGCAGTAACATTTTACGATAGAGAATTAAATTTGACCGAATTCGCGGTCACCTCTAATTTTGTCGTTGACAAGCAATTAAATGATTTGGCTGCCGAACTTCGTGACAACCGTGAAACAACCTGTATTGTTTAAGGACCACCGGAAATCCAGGTGAGAAATAACGTTTAATGGAAAAAAATATAATTATTTCATATATTTTGAGATTTTCAATAGCGAGCAAGTACAATAATTTTTTTTTTGTGTGATATTTGTTGTTCTTTTACTCTTATTTATTTTTAAGAATCGTAGCTTGTGTCAAGCGAATAAATAAATCTCGTCTTGGCGGGGCCAACCGAGCCCCCAAATATTTAATATTTAAGGATTTCAAACAACTAAAGTACCTAATTCAATTTCTAAATATTTTCATTTAAAAACTCTATTTGTTCTTAATTGCATTTCGTTAATAGCTTCGTAATTAATATTGTTTAAAGACTGAAAGCAGACAACCATTTCCTCTTAAATCCTAGACGCCTCTAAATATGTGATTCATTATGATAAAGGACTCAAAGTTTTCCGATTGAAAAGCTTTTCTCAGTTTCTCTTCGTCTCTTTGATTTTCTCTTTAATGAAACTTTTGAAAGAGACTTTACCAAAGCTTTTTCCATTCAGAAAAATCAACCCCCCGGATCAACACTCCTCATTTCCCTTTTCAGCAAAAGCACGCTCTTACCGAGGTATATAAATTACTATCAGGATTCTTTGGCCCTAATTTCGCAAAAGAAAAATATGAGTTTTGTTTTTCATTATTTTGTTTCATTATAGGAATAACATTCGATGGGTGTTTTGAACTAAACCGCGAAATACCGCAGAGGTGATTAACTGCCGCAGTTGCCCAGCTGCATGTATTGACGGCAACAATGTAATTATGCAAATGCACAGGGATGCGTTCCTATCGTCACTGTTCACATGGGTCTAAACTTGAAATAAAGTATTATAAAGGTACGTTTATTTGTGGACCCATTTTATGATGTTGGAAATTGTGATCCCCGCTGCTGCTCGCAGCCATCGTTTTTCCCAATTTCCATGTGCGATATGAAAAGATCGAAAGATGTTTTCATATTTGGGATTTGTTTGAGTTTATCGCGCTTAAAACACATCATTAACAGACGTGATGGCAACACACATTTCTGGCTCAAAATTTAATAAATGGCTGACGGCGAGGGAAACTGCGGAGGGTGTGTGCGATGTGTGCTATTACGATGGCACTACGACTGCCAGAAATCACTTCGTTAATTTAGCAAAATTAAAGTCTTTAATAAATGCACACGAATAATCTTAAATTTATGGAAGGGTTAAATATCTCCGGATGATTGTTGTAAATAGAAGAGAGAGGATAAAAGGAATTTCGTTCTAAGGTCAACAGCATTGTTTGTCAGAAGTTACTGTTTCACTTCAATTCTAAACAGCAATACCATCAAATTGTTAATAACATTGCATTTCGCTTTAATTTAATCTCAAGAAAAATTTATCTCAAGCAAATACTTAAATTCAATTACGTAATTTCTACATCTCGACTCTTGAGGATAATTTTACGTTTGTTTATTTTTTATTTCAGGTAAGGAAAAGAATTTGTTTGCTTTGCTGAGATTGTGACGACATGTAAGTACAGTTCTACATTCTGCATGCGAATCAACAAACAGGCTAATATTTATATTGTTGAATACATTGCATTAATTTTAATGGTTTATGAAATTAACTGGGGAATAAGGCATTCATTTTCAGATAGAAATTATCCAAATGTAATTATTTTTTTTATAACTTTTTACTTTATAAATATTTTATTATAATTGTGTATTAGCTGCCAATAGCAATTTTTAATTCATCTGTATTAACTTCGCGAAAACTTGCTTGTTTGTTTTTTTGTGGATTTGTGTATTTGTGCCGTTTTAAGGAAAACCTTTCGACGGCTAATTAACACACTTCCCATCATCCAATCGAACTTGAAATTTACAGATAGGCTCGTTGTCGATGACAATGCATTCTGTCAAATTTTTATCTCGTTATCACAGAAGAAACCGGATAAAATCATTAATAATAATGCAAAAAAGATAGCGTTGTGCACTGTGTATAAAAAATATTATCATAAAATCAAGTCATACACATATGTTCTTTTTTTAAATAGTCTTAATTGTCACCATTTTGAAAATACCTACTACATACATAATGCATATAGATGAATTTTAGTAAAAACCATTATTTATACGGGTTTGTTTTTTATTCTCTAGATTTAGGGTATATTAGTTCTGAGCGAAAGTTTGCAACGCTAAGAAAACATCATGACAGAAAAAAAGAACTATATAATATTCAAGATTAGGAAGTGAAAAGAAGCCGTTTTATGCATATTCGTCTGTCTGTTGTCTGTCCAGACGATAACTCAAGAACGCTTCTGGGGGTGGGGGGTAACCTTCTCCCTTGGAGTTGTCCAATCGTTACACCCTAATATTTTCTCTTTCCTGGAAGCCAAAGAGATGTAGCGAAACAAATTGATACTGGTTTTATTACTTATAGAAATTCCTATTATTAAATGCATCTTATATAGAATAATCGCATAAACGGATATAAAATATGTAAATATGAAATAGGTAAACTAGCAATTGCGAAGCATTGCCGGGTAAGCTAGTATGAATACCTATAAAATGAACAACAATTTCTCATATCAAAAGATAAAAGGTACCTATATATTTTTCGTGTAAAGTTTCTAAGAATAACTGAAAGAACTAGACAAGTCATAGTCAACGCTATCGCCGTTTAATGCATATTAAATCCTTTTTTCGGAGAGTTTCATAATTTTTTACATTTCAACTGAAGGATCTTCCAACCAAAGATATGTTAAGTTAATATAGAACAGGAAGAAACTTTTCTAAGGCATGGAAATCTTTTATATAACTTCTTAATCGTTGTATAGTTCTCCTCTAAAATGTTTACAAGTTTTGTAAAACTCAGCGTGAAACGGTTGGAAAAATTTTTTTCAGTATTCACGAAAAAAGATTGTTTGAGAATGCAAGATTGTTTTTCATATTATTCGATGGAATCAATCAAATCTTTATCCTTTCGACAATGGATCAGGAAATGACTATGCAAACGGTAAAGTTTATATGTATTAAAACAAAAAAAAAGAATATGAAACTGATTTTGCGGTAAATACATTGACCGAAGAAAACAAATGGATTAATTGGTTAATTCATTTTTTTTTCAAAGTGGTAGCTAGAACTTTGCCTGGCTTTGAACTGCAGTCGATAGACCAATGCAATGGTTCGGGCACGAAATCCGCTTCAAATGTGAATCAATACGTATCTGATTGTGGTTATCAGGACACAACAATACGCTCCAGAGTTGGAGTTCACTCTTTCGTCTATAACTGGAGTTTTATTCATAACCAGTGCATGTAGCATGCAATCATTCATGCCGTCGGAGTCATTTCATCCTGATATGGATAGACCACCAGTCCATCCGTTCCCTTCCTGAAATGTTTTGCATGCTCGATTGAGTCAATACCTTTTTCTCTCTTCTTCCCGGCGACGACAGCGTCTTTTCCATAAATAAATTGGAAACATTGTTTAGAATTAATTGTTGTTTTTTGTTTTACCTAATTCTGTTGGTAAACGATTTCATTTAGTGTTCAGATTATTGTTGTATTTTTAGAATTATTTTCTATATTTAAATCGGAATTTTTTGTTTACATTAAATATGAAGTTTCAATGTTTTGGGCCCCATAATTTGGGGTGGTTTATTGCCAATCTTTCATTTTATTACCTCGATATGATTTACCCAGCATAGAAGAGTGGTAATAAAAAATAATGAATTATATCCCTATCCATTAATGGAAGGTGAAAAGAAACCGGTTTCTGGGTATCCGTCTTTCTGTCTGTCTGTTCAGATGATAACTCGAGACCTCTTATGGCGGCAGGATTGCAATTTGGACAATGACACTTCGTTAACATTTTACAAAAGTTAGTAGATGAGATTATGAGAACTAGTAAGGAAGCAATCGGTCACGTGATACCCTAGGTGTTGAAAATTATACTCATTCCATGTACAAATCTAGACATGCATTTTCTAATGTAACTGAGGCTATGTGTAGTTGTCCGCGACTGCTTAATTTAATAGTATTCAGCAAGAGCTTTAATTGATATCACACACGACCGTACTTGGACAACCCCAAAGAAGATGGTTACCACCCCCACCCCCACAACCCCAAAAATGTAAAAAAAATTACCTCACCGGAAAGATCCCCATTCAATAATTCTAAAAAAAACCATGTATAGTAAATTCAAGCACGTTTACTACCCTAAAAATCCGGAAGTTTTCTTCCATTTCTGTACTTTTAATATCGTGTCAATATATAATGAAAAAAATTCAAAATCTAAACATTCAGTACGTAAACAAAATCAACATTTTTGTATAAAAACGATTCAGGCTTATATGGTAACACTAAGAAGGAGTTGGCTGATTGTGCTCATCTTCGAAATTGGCCTTATAATTTTAACGAAGTATCATCGTACCAAATTTCAAGTCTCTAGCATATCGTTCTGGAGTTATCGTCTGAACAGACAGACAGAGATTTCAGAAAAACAGACGGACATGCATAAAACAATTTCTTTTCACTTGCCAATCATGAATATATAATTCTTGTTTTTCTATCACCATTATTTCTGGGTGTTGCAAACATCTAGGGTACAAAACTTGGAGAGTAACTTTTTAGTCTTGTGAAGTAAAACTGCTCCATTTTATTGCACAAATGTTCATTCTCTTGATAAATACATAGGAACATATGAGCCATTTATTCTAAAATGTCTTAAGCCAATTTGCCGTAATAAGAATTGTATTTATGCCGAGGAAAATATAATTGTTCTGAGATAATAAATTATTCAATTAGGAAATCTTCTTAAAAGTTGTCAATATTTTTGAACTTTTAGAACAAAGGCTCATATGTTGACCTCCTTTCTCTTAATATTCTAACAAATGCGTATAAATATATTAAATATTTATTACATACCTACACTTAAATTTTAGTACAAGCTTTTGTTATGCGCGATGTTGAAATTATAGAGTATAGAGATACAAGAAAGCCTTTCATTTTCACATGGCTTTTAATAACTTATCCTGCATTTCTCATTTTATGAATTGATAACTTTTTTGGCACGGTTTTTTTAAACGATTATCAAGTATCTATCGTTTTATTTTTACATTACTAAAGTTGAATGTGCCTATCATGTAAAAAAATCCATTTCCATTTCATAATTGGTCTGAACCAGTTATACTTTCCTTTCTACAATAGTTTCAATTCCTTATTTCCAAAAATTGTTTTTTTGTTAGAAAATCTATAATATGTGAATAGAAATGATTTCTGGATATATACCTAACCATTTTAAAGATTTTTTGAATCGAGTACAGAAAATTTTCTTATCAAATCCTCAATTATAATCGCATAAAGGAGACACATCTGTTCCATATGAAACCGATTGCGTTATACAAACATTCGCTTCTTCTAAAAATGACAAGATTTTAAGAGAAAATAGATGATGACAAAAAGGAAAATCTTTGTTATCTAATTTTAGATTTCTCGATTTTATTTTCTTACGAAATTTTTCTTATGAATATAATATATACATGAATATAAAATATTGAAAATATTCTGACAATCGCATTCATAACACAAAATCGCATTCCAACGGGCAGATAGACTTACACCAATAAAGTTAACCCAAAAATCCCTTATTACGAGTGTATATAGTAAAAACAAAATGTGTGAAATTGTTTTCTCTCTCTTTAATGCCTTGCAAGAACCATAAACTGATTGTCCTTTCGAAAGCTTTCATGCTTCCTTTCAAACAAGTACAAAATTGCGTTCTTCTGCCAACCAATGGAAAGCTTTGCTCTCCAGGATTTAGTTATAAACGAACCGTCATTTTGTATAGACGCGAAAGTTGCGAAACATTTTTTCTATTCCTATTGCAAATTTCGAACGGTTTACGTGGTTCTTAAAACACTTTTCGTTTCGTTTTGCTTTTGTAATGTTTTCTAATTTTTTTTTATTTAATTTTATTTTCACTTTATTTTCATTAATTTTTTGGAAAATAATAAATAAACAAAACAAACAAAAACATAAATGAAAATTGCTTATTTTATATTTAGTGAATTTGTGTAAAACACTTTTTATTAGTACGTGTTCAGTATAAAATATGAATATTTTATTTTTTTTGCTTTACGGTGTGTATTTGTATGGTAGTTAAATCAGTTTCACAACTTCTAAACAAATTGTTAACAATAAATACCGCCACTTTGCATCTAATATGAAGATGGTCAATTTTGCCAAAGTGGAAAACAATTTTCGGTTTAAGATGCTTTCGGTTTTTAGCATAAAGATTCGTTGGAAAAGTGACCATATGTGCTGAATTTTCTATTATTATTGGTATTACATACAATCAATAAATTTACATAGTAAGCGAACGTGTACTCAAAGTTATAAAACTTCAACATCAAATTTTGGACTTTGTCCAACGAAATTATCCCAAAGAATTTTCGTTTTGTTTTTTTTTCTTTTTTATACTTAGGTATATAAATCACGTTAAATTATATTCGTGTGATTTATCAATGTTATTTCAATATAATTAAAATTTGACTGAAAGTGAATCAAAATTATTTATAGTAATGGAATTTTTTTTTAAATTTCTTAGATAAAATATTATTCTGGAAACATTACTATAAATCGTTGATTTCCGAAATGTAGAACCCGAAATATAACGACAAAATCAAAAATAAAAATAAAACATAAAGATAACTGAGGATATAAGTAACGTACCATTACATAGGCAGACGAAGGACTACGAATCCTCTTAGTGCAATCAATCCTTCTAAACATGGCAAGCCATTACACACCCTCAACTTTTCCTTCCCGGGGATAAACAGAAGACATTGAGGTTTGGAGATTTCCATCCCGATTGCTTTTAGTCCTTGTCGTTTCTTTGCTATAGCAAATCCTATAACTTTACTATTCGAGTGCCATCTCAATAAAAATAAACCGAAATGTAACTTATCAAATTTATCTAAAGCAGTTTGATCTCAGCGTCCTACTGAAGCAGATGGGACTCCATTTTCAATTGTATCGAATTTCGAAGACCACAATATACAACCACAATATGTCAATAATTTTATGCAATTTGTGCTTCCATCCTAAATATTAAAGTCATTGCAGAGATATTCTGCAAATTGAGTTCATTCCGAAAGATGCAGAGCTCTGCATTTATCACAAGCTAACGGAAACCCAAGTTTATGGTCTAACTGAAATCCAATTCAATTTTCCTTGATTATATCGATACCAGGAGATTGAACTACTTCCAATTGATTTGTCTATCAGTTCTCACGTAATTTATTTAACGCCCTTATTCAATATGGTATTTAACTTCAACAATGGAAATGTTTAATTTGCTAAACAAATGGAGACATGCATTTCAGAAAAAAACTTCCACCCCTACATATTGTCGCTTTTGATACTAAACGCCTCATACAAATTTTCCGTTAAAGTTCACAAGCCTTCCTCGGTCTCTCTCACGGCCACACTTCTCCGTTTTCGTCATTGAGTTATATTATGTAAAAGAGGCAAAATTATGACACTACCTGAGCCAATGAGAAACACGAAAAAGGGAAACGAAAAACCATTAACTCGTCTCCTCATGATCAATTTCCTAAATTATTAGCGGAATAGAAAGGAACGCTTTGGCTGGAGGATAAGGGTGGGCGTCATCATGAACTGCGGTATTGTTGTTACTACCCTTGGATCGGCCACAATTCAAAGGATTATAAATCAGCGAGAAATGATTTATATTTTTTGCGTGATGACCTTTCACGACGAGTGTTTATCGAACATTACCCTGCATTAGGGATGAAAATGAAGAGAAGTTTTTGTTGCTCTTTTTTATTGCTTGGTGAAGTTTTTAATGTTAGCGACTGGAAATTGAAATATAACTGATTTATTTGGTTTTTGAAAATATTTTGTTTCTTCTCTTTTTTGTTTGCTGTTTCAAAATTTGTTTCATTGTTTGAAGTTGAATTTATACTTTCAGATGGTACATATTATTCATCTTCAAAAAAGTTTTTGTAAATAAATATTATATTCTTATAAAACGATTATTACAAAATTTCGCCTTTTTATTTTAGTTATAAGTGTTATTAGAATGGATTTTGTGGTAAATTTTTGGTCGAAAAATTAATTATAAAACAATATTCTGTTTATACAGTGATTGCATTTATATGTATGTATTACATTATCTAGTAATAATCGTTAAGTCATCATGCCTACAGTTTTTTGGGGTAAGTTTTGTTTACATTTTAAAATTAATTAAGATATATATTAAAGAAAATTTAATATTCTTCACAAGTGGCTTACAAATATGTCTGAAATGTAATTATTTTATTTTAAAAGTTATATATTATTTTATATGCTATTGTTTGTGAATTGCTCAACTTGAATACGGAGAAATTAAACTCTTTTGCGAAAGTTGAAAATTTACAATTCATTTGAATTCAAACAATTGCGAAAATTTAAATTATTTCACCTGAAACGATTTTGGAATTCATAAAATTTTCGTTTTTTGTTAAAGTTCAAAGTTACTTTTTCGCTGTAAAGTACTGTTGACGACGCCAAATCTTTTAATTAAACTAGTAAGGCAGTAATTGGGCACAACAATTTATGAGCTACCCAAGATGTAGAAAAATATACTCATTCTATACAAAAATCTAGACATGCATTTTTTTCTGTAACTAAGGCTAGTTGTTCGCGAGTGCTTATTTTGTATTCGCATGTAACTTGGAACAGTGCAGGTCATTCCTCTGTCCGCAGCTCATCATTGCAAAGGGAAAAAGGTTAAGTTTTAATAAATAATATGTAAATGGTATTATTTATAAAAACATTTTTCATTTATTAAACATATTTAACGAAAAAAATTCAAAATGTAAATATTCAGTAAACAAAATCAAAATTTTTGCATAAAATCGATTTAGACTTATATGGTAACACGAAGAAGAAGTTGCCCGATTGTACTCATCTTCGAACTTGACGTTGAAATTTTAATGAAGTATTATTGTATTTCAAGGCTCTAGTTACAAATGTTCTCGGGTTATCGTCGGGACACACAACAGACAGACAAACCGACAGACGGACATGCATATAACGGTTTCTTTTCGCTTCCCAATCACGAAAATATACACATATTTCTTCTTTTTCTGTCACGATTATTAATATTTCTTGGAGTTGCAAACGTCCGATCAAAACTAATATACCCTACAGTATAAAAACATAAACATCATAATGTGCTATTTAGTTAATTTAATAGATAGAAATCTTTGCAGTCATTGCAATAACGTGTGCTCGACTTTGGCATATAAAGCAACTGAGAATGATGACAAAAATTACAAACTCACAAAATTAAACTTTTAATTAGCCACCACTTGAATTATGTAGATCAAGTTAGACGATGAGTTTTTAACGAGTTGCAGATGATAATATCGTTTTCATTCTTAAATTGCTGCAATTCTAACGAATAATGATGATGTCTTTTTATTTACCTCTAGTCCTTTCATGGAGTAAATGTTCACCATTAGGGACATCCGGAAGAGGCAATAAGTGTCCTGTTGTAAGATGTAGAGTTTCTAGTTGAAGACTTTTTGCTGCGGGCAACTTAAATTGTAGAAATATTCTAAAAACTTGATGTTTGTTTTATGTTTGGTAAATCTCCAAATAAATTACTGTGCCCAACTTTCATATTTTGGTTTGAAAATTAATGGATTATAATCGTGGGACGTTTTCGTAATGAGTTGTATTTTAAGCAGAGAATATTAAACGAATACTTCTCATTTATTACTGGTATTTTCGGGTTCAACTTGTACAAATATCCTTCACAAACATTTTTATTTAATTAAACTAACTTAGCACGAAAGTCATTGTTTATGTAATCAGGAAAAAACAATTAATGGTTTTGTTGTTCATAGTTTCCAATGAGTTTTCTCAACCAATTTAAATATTTAATATTCAATTGACATTTAGGAATTAGTTTTTTTTATTCCATCATTCTTTGTTTTTACCAATATACTATACCTATATACTATACCTATGTTATGTATAAAATAATTTCATTTTATTAAATGTCAACTTCGAATTCCAGGAAGATATAATAAACATTATAATTATATACAATCAAATATCGTTGATTACGTCATCAAAACTAACCCATAATATATTAATGCATTAAGCCGAAATTTAAAATTTCTAAAAATTCTTTTCTTATTCCTACCCCGTACAGACGAAAGCACTTAATCGAGTTAATGATGTCAAAATGACGTAGCCTATGTAAACTTCAGTTATGACTTCGACTTACAAATCTACCTGCTGTAACCCTATCATACTCGATATACTCCTGTCGGCGCCGACCGCGACGTACTAGGTAGACGTAGTAGTGAAGAGTTGTACTAAAAAGTAATCAGTTGTGAAATGTCATTTTGTTTTTTTTTCCTCTTTTTGGACGAAATACTTCTTTACAGCAAATTTAATGCAAAATAACGTAAGTACTCGTATAAACACATTTTCTTTGCTTTCTGTCGCGAATCCATTTTATGTTTACTTTACACCAAATGTCAATAGATATGTAAAGAACTAACTCCGTTTGGCCACCGACGACAAAGCCGGGGTCCGGGGGTATTAGTGAAAAAGATTCTTTCACACTGTCAATTCAATTTATTGTTTTAATTATGTGTAATTCAAATGATCTCCAAATTCCCTTCGACATTGGAATCCTCTTTATTCTATTGTTTTCATTTTGTTGTCGTTTTGCTTTGTTCATAAACCAAAAACCTTCATAAAATAGAACCGCAACAATCCTTTAGCAGGAAATTCAAATGATTGCTGTGGGGTGCTGTTTGCGGGTGTTAAATCCACACATAAAGTCATTATGTCCTTTATCTTTCTAGATGGTTCAAGTGGTAAACCATCATTGATCAGGAGTAAATTAATCTAATGCGATTGTTAAAATCTTTCGTTGACTTAACTTTTTTAAGCAATCTTCAATTTACACACGTTAAAGGAGATGGATTGTATCCTCCTAAGTTCAAGTCTATTGACCAAATTGACTTTCATCCTTACTCTTAAATTGGTGAATATTTTCACTTTCTGGAATTTCTCAAAAGACGTCGAACTGATGGAGGTTCATTCTTAGCGCTTTCTAGAAATATTTGTAAGTTGTCAATACATACTTTTGCAACAATAGAAAGGTCCTTTTGGGAGGAAGACTTCAGACAAATCCTTTTCATATATTTTTTTCTGAAATCGATTCAACGAAATATTGGCATGTTCGTTCATTTCAAGTCAAACTTTTGTTTTCGAGGATAAACATTTTTTTGTCATTTGAATATAAAAGAAATTTAAGTAATTGTACAAAAATTCGACACTTTAAAAGGATGAATGTCAATGTCTGTTAAACAGTTTTGTCATTTGCCGCCGCAAATTATCCTTGAAAATCGTTGGTGGGTACAGGATTATATATTCCCATTCGAAAAGTTCATGATTAGAACAAGGGTCGGATTGCTGTCACGGAGAGGGTTGCTTACCCCAAGGGAATTGCTAAAGTAACAATTTATCACAGCATGACATCAAACTGCCAACAGGGCAACTTTATTGTGACTGTGTCCTGACAGGATAAAAGCATGAAAGTCTTTTGTCGCCATGATTTGGTAAAAATTTTTTGGAAATTGTTATAATGCATTGGAAATGTGTTTTTTTGACAATGAATTACAAAAGTTTCGAGGACAATGTGTGAGTAAAGATGGGTTTGCAAAAAAAGAACTACAGACGGCCACTTATACAATTAGTGTCAAATGAAAGTACTGTCACTTAGTAATAACTTTTGCTATAACATTACATTGTATTTCATTTAGAAAAAAAAAATTATTTAAATGTAAAAATTGCATAGAGAAATAGTCAGCGTTATATGGCAACACCAAGAAGGTGTTGCCGGATTTTGAACATCTTCGAACTTGACCTTAAAATTTTAACAAAACATTGTTGTACCGAATTTCAATCCTCTAACTATAAGCGTGATCAAGTTATCGTCCGTCGGACAGACATACTGTAAAATCGACTCAGCATGTCGCAGAACCCACGGAACACCGATTTCGTTCCATTCTAACCACATTAGAGGTTTTGGCTAAAAAAATGAATTTTCGGCCCTATGCGGTGGCGCGGCGTGAGAGTCGTCGGTATTTCCGCGCAGTCCTTCGGTTACGTTTGTGTCATTGTGCACTGTCAGATTGTCTATCTTTTTCGTTTAATTATTTAATAAATACTTCTAGATTATTTATTTCACTTTTATTTTTCATTTTTGCACTGAACATAAGCCAGGATATGAAATGCCCGTTGTAATTTTTGGGACAGATCAAAATCATCCTTTTTCTAATAAAATTAAAACTTCAATCAAAATGCAACTGGATCATAAATTACAAAATACTATTATAATTCTATCTGGAATTTTGTTAATTTTAACTGGTCTATAGTTAATGACCCTATCTAGACTGACATACATTTTTCGAAAATAAAATTGAAAATTTTGTAATTGATGCGAACATTGTCGATAATGTCGAATGAAATACAGTAATCCATTAAACCATCACGTGATACTGATGTCGTGATTTATAAATATTTATCGTCGGGTCTGAGATATCGATTCGAACTTCATCATAATTCACCTGACTTCAATGATTGTATCAATTAAACCTCACATGAATTCCAGCAACAATCCCTTGAGAGGAGGTTCAAAATTGAAAGGCAAATTGAAGTCATTTTGCGTAATTTCATATTCAAAATGGGTCACCAGAACATTGTCGTTTCGAAGGATGTAATGTTGAATTGTTATGTTCAGACTTTGATTATAAATTTTTGTTTTTGCAATAAACATATACTGGAAGGCTTAAGAAAGGCCCTCGAAAATTACCGGAAAAACTCACTTCCGTGGTAAAAAGAAATTGGGTCAAACAGGGATATTATCAAATAATTTCCTTTCGAGAATTTCCCTTTTTAAAATGAATGTAAACTTGAAACGAAGACTTGAACTAATTGAAGTTCACAT
This sequence comes from Leptogaster cylindrica, assembly GCA_963082835.1. Taxonomy (NCBI): domain Eukaryota; kingdom Metazoa; phylum Arthropoda; class Insecta; order Diptera; family Asilidae; genus Leptogaster; species Leptogaster cylindrica. The sequence continues at coordinate 21,904,172 of OY720107.1, forward strand.
GACCATCTCGTTTTCCATTAATAAATGTTAACATTCGTCTATGTTTGCTAAGCTTATATTATACAACAGGACATGATTTAGTGTAGTCAAATATTTGTTAAAGCCCTTCCCCGAATGTGACTTTTGTTTTTCGCCTGATAAAATAAACTTAATGCACATACATAAATTTACATATTTGCTTAACCTCTAGGAGATCATTTTTCATTTTATGCAATACCTAAAACTAAACCAACCTGTTTTTTTAGATTTTGCCGTTTTCAGGAACTTTCATGGGTAAAAGAAAAAAAAACAATGTGCTTAAGGGTTTGAGAATTGTCTTAATAGTCAGAGGTTAAAATCTTAACGGAAGTTTTGCAACTTCTTTGTTGAAAGTTTTCTTTCATGTTCTGGAACTTTCATATGTGCATCTTTTATAATATGTCAAAGTTTTATATGTTTGCCAATGTTTTAAAGTTATTTTAAAAAATAATATCAATATTTTCATTATCATGACAATTCCCTTTTGAATTGCTTGTTCTAAGGATCAAAAGTTGATATATCTGATTGAATTTTGAATTGTGAAATATTTCGAAATTTTTCCTTAGATAAAACAACATTTTCAAAACAAATTTATGATAGACAATCTAAAATTACGAGTAATAAACTAAAACAAGATAGTATAATTTGATTTAGGGCAATTATTATGGAGTACCAACCCTAGATATAAAATGGCACAGTTTTAACACAGAAGACAAGTTTTGCAAGAGCTCGTGTAAAAAACCGTAGAAGAACCACTTTCCCATCGTAAAGTTCCGGTGTGGAGACTGCCACACATTACTTCCATATGTTCAAACTCACCTGTCCCTCAATCGAATTTTTACGTAAAGCAAAGCATACTTACAAATTAAATTTATCTAATTAATTAGTCACTATCTCAATTCATTGACTAGAACGGTGGTCACATTAATGATCTGATCTTTAAAACATAATAAATAAAAACTTTACAGCATGGTAAAAAAAAATTAAACTGATATCTTCTATACTGTTTGTGTTAGTGATTTTTAAAATAGTGTAGTTTCCCTGCTGCATGATTCTAGGGTATGATGATGCAACAAAATTCAGTTGCGATAATTACGGAAATTGGTATTAGTTTTGTTTTAGTGAAATGTGGGAAATTGTTTCTTAAAAAAGTATTTCCCCAATTCATACGTGGTAATGGAGGGAAAATTTGTGAGTAAGCAGTGCTTTGGGAAAAACTGCTTTATTCAGAATAAGTTATTAATTTTATTGTCAAAATTTATTCGTCTTATTTCTTGTATAGTCTTCATAAGATTTCAATTAAAAGGAGCGTAACATTTAGATAAAATTTAAGCTTAATCACGATAATTGTAAAAGTTATTTCGCCGTACAATTTTAATTGTTGCCATAACTGGAAACGCGCAGTAATTCCGCAAAGACCCATCTCTTCAATTACTTTGCACCAGGAGCCGATTAAGGAAATAATCAGTTCGAAATGACTGTCTTCTAGAATATCCTGTTCGACTTGAATTGAAGAGGGTGGGTTAGAGCCGTTGGAGGAGAGAAGAATCCTGTTTAATGTCTCATTAAAATGCTCAACCCGCACACAGTTGCTCTCTTCCACTTACTTAGCAATTAAGGTGGCACCCTTGCAATGAGTAATATCTTGTAAAATAGGTTTTTGCTATAAATTCAAGCACTAAACATAATTCATCCGTTATTTAATGTTAATGAATATTATTTGACGACATCCCTCAAGAAAATGAAATTAATGAAGACCAAACAGGTTTACATGGACTCCCGGATGAAGACATTAAAAATTTCTTATACCCTAAATCCCTTTTCCCTGCACATCCCTGCAATTATTGTATCACCTTGTGGAAAGGGTTTTCATGATACACCAGGTGGCCGTCGACTAGTGTAAAACAGACCACTTAATTATCTCGTACTTACTTTGCTATAATCGATTTACTGGACCCAGCAATTACTGTCCTCGGTTATATCTGATATCGCAATCAATAAGTACATTAGATGAAATCATCTTCCATTAGGATGTGGTTTCTGCGGTATGTAGGGGGTCGAGATATGCTCAACAATAAACACCAACGACTACATCAACGTTGTGTAAAATCCTGAATAAAATAATGTTTCTATTCTTCTATAACAAGGTTAAATACCTGCATGTTGCATTTAAATATATCCATGTGAAAGGCCGAGGTTTTCCATACTGAAAAGCGATGTCTCCTTGGAATTTACCTCAATCAAGATAAAAACCTGTCACGTTTTAGGTGTCAAGGAATCTTTTCTTCCTTTTCCTTATTGCCGTTTTATTTAGATTTATATATTTTTTCTTTTCTTCTTCAACACAAATCTTATCAATTCAGATATCGTAGTATAATGTTGAACCACTCTTCTTATCACAGCATGGATTCCGTTTCTCGTAGGTCTGGATCATCGAATTTCCATCTACCTCTACCTCTCCATCTCCCCTTCGCATTCTCGAGTGAGTTAATCTGTTCACTTGACGCAGGGTGGATTAAATGCCTAAATGCGTGGAAGCTTGTGAGCTCCATGAAATATTTTCATGCCATTCTTGGTGGCAAAATACGGCAATTGTTTCCGATAAGTGGCAGGCGTTTTAAAACTTGGTATTTTCTATGCATTAAGGATGAAGACTTTCAACTCCCCTCTACTATGATGAAATTTAATTTTGAATAAGGACACCTGAATGTACCGAAATATATTTGTTGGGGGGATTTTGTAAAGTTGATGACGTGAATTTTTTACTCGGGTAACCGAGACATTTACTTTAGATTACTATCATTAAATCTAATTTTCCAGATCGCTTCTTGATATCGTTTATATTCAAAATAAGGATGTATTGTAAATGGTTTTCCAGAGCCTTGGGTAAATCCAAGTATTTTATCAAAAATTTAATGATAAATTAACTTTAAAATTCAGTAATTACATTTTGATTCTCAGATTTATAGGTACACACCTACTAGGAATGCCTGCGGCCGAAATTTGTCTGAAATTTAGAAATAAGAATTAAATTATTTTTTTTTGAAATTTATTTTGTTTTGTTGGAAACGTATAGTTACATGCAGTTGATTGATTAAAATCGCTCCAAATCTCTCCGAATCAAAGTTGCAAACCCATTTCAATTTTCGTTCTATACATTTGCTCATGTCAACTCCACCCTCATCCAGTGGCGAACTCAGGGGGGGGGGGGGGGGGGGGGACATTTTCAGTTTTCAAAAACAGTTTTAACAGCTAGATTTAATTGCCAAATACTACACCAACATAAAACACTCAAGGATCACTGACATGAAAATCATAATGATTTCTTCTAACATACACTAATTAGCTTTTGGTTTCATGGAGGAGAAGACTACAGTAGAAGCAAAGTTTAGTTAAATCTTTAACTTAAAGCTTTGAAGCACAGTTGGTTATGTGGAGAAGGAAATGGCCAGAATGCGGGAGCAAGCAGCCAAAATATTTTATTTGTTACTTGAATGAATGTGATAAGCATATTTTCCCATCTATACGCAGGTTTTTGGAAATTGATGTGACTATTCCTGTTACAACAGCAACATGTGAACGTTCATTCGCAACTCTGAGAAGAGTGAAATCATGTAACATATGAGAAGCGCAACAGGTTTATAGGTCAAGGTCGCTGGTCGTTTGAATGACTTGGCATTGTTGTCAATCCATAGAGATGTTTCAATAAATTCAGAAGAAGTTCTAAATGAACTGTCACAAAATAAATCAAGGAGAGTTGATTTTATTTTGTAACTAGTATCCGTCAGAAACTCAAAAATGACCTCACTTCCGGCTCATTCGCTTTCTTCTCTCTTGTTTACTTATCAAAGGTAACGAAACAGAGCTTTAACTGAATCATAAGATTTTTACCCATTTTTTCAATCCAAGAAATCAGTGACTTCAAAATACCTTTAGTATCTGTTAATGGTATTTTGAGCTCAAATCTACTATGTGTATTAAACCTTGGAAATTCAAAATGGCAAACAGAATATCGTACCCGAATTTTACTGAATTACTGAAAAAGTAATTCGATTACTAATTTCGAATCCAATATCCCAATTTTTCAATTCAAGCAGACGAAGCTGGATGTATTATATATGGTATCAATTTATCAAAAATTTATTATACAAGGAATTTTTGAGCAAATACATACGAACAGTGAAGTTTTAATAGTCTCAATTTGTAACAAACAACAGTGCCAGAATTTTCTAAATTCGTTTTTTGGTTCCCTAAAAAAAAATGTCCGTTATTAGGCCTTGTAATATATCAATGTTTTTATTTATCAATATATCGATCATGATATGTACCTATCTATATTATGATTTTCATCGCCGGGTTATACAGTGTGCTTATGTATATCTGCAAAAAAAATATGGCACATTTGAATTTACGTCATCATCCGAACTTTCACAAGAACCTTTAAAGCAACATTTTTCTAGAGTCTTGTGTACAAACTCTCGGTTTTTGTAATTAGTGTCAAACGGTTTCTTATGAAATTCAAGGATATATAAAATACATAAAAACTTTCAAGAAAGGCACCCAGAAAATTTGCCCCTAAAACAGTCAACTCGTATCATTTTATTTAATTTACTGTAGATAAATTTATTCGGGAACACTTCATCCTTTCTGCGCAAACCATTTCGGAGCTTATTGCGAGAATTAAATGCCCTAACGAGACAAAGTCATATCAACTTTCTCGAACTTCTCTATTATATAAAAATCCTCCGGAGTCTTTTCCAATAATCAAGTTGTTCTGTTTCCATAGAACATCTTCCGACAAGAGAAAGTCAGAAACTATCAAAAGTATCGTTGACCTAGGAAAACTCAATACGGAATTTACTGGACACACTGAAAATTAATAACTTGACCCGTTAACTTCTAATGATGATCTGACGATGGTTAATTAACCATAAATATTCTTTTTCCTTGAATCAGTTATTCATCGTCCGATGACAGGGAAATCCGATATCATTAAACATTTCATGATGAAAAGGGACTGAAACTAGAACTCAGGTCAAGTGGTCAAGAGGAGTCTGCCGCATTTTCCAAGGATAGCTAATGACCCTTCGTAAGATGATGATAGTTTGAAAATTCCACAGAAATGAATTAAATGGGTCTTGCTTCATGCCTTAAAAACAGAATTGCGCCTGATTTTATTTTGCAAGAAGAAAACCCAAACTCTGGTTCAAGCACTTTTGTTATGAAATTCTGGCATTTAATTTTACAAAGACAGTTCAAAATGAGTGTCAAGGAGTAGAAAACAACCTAAATGATATTATAATGCTTACGGAGATCAGAGAAGGATATGTGAAAATGATATATTCACATTTAGGACATTTTTGCTTTGAAAATTTGAGGTAGAAGAGTATATTTTAAGGCTTAGAATACATAACGGACTGATGCCATAAATTTTGATGATTCATCTGGATATGAAATCCTTTCAATGGCCGATCTGAATTTCTAATATATTTTTTCCACATTCCATGAAGTTCAAAAGGACATTTTCTGAGGATAACCCAAGGATATGATGTGTAATAGGGGAGAAGACACTCAAAATACCATCATATTATGATAAACCGAATTGAAGTATCCCTATCAAAAGATTGTTACCTACTTAAAGATGAAATTCCTGCGCTTGGCGTGTCAGGATTTCTGAATCCAACGGGAACACATTTCGGTATCTTTAGGTAAGGATAAGTGAAAAATATTTTAAAGCAATTTTATTTCCATTATTGGATGCCTATTTCTGTTAATCGTTTTAAAGGTAGGGGAAGGCGGCGTAAGATGACAAATGGGAGAAAATGACGAATTCAGTATTTCCCGCAATAAACCACATATAGCGGTACGTCCAAACTAACATAAGAGTCTCTAATGGTGGGCATATTATTAACTACTTCAAACGAGCACGCGTGCACGTTGAGGTTGGTACTGACCAAAAGTTCATATACAACGCACCTCGATGTAATTTTTTTTTTTACCCTACATCGACACTGATATGGATACGCCGGATTTCGAAGAGGATAAATTGTGTATCATATGCTCGGAAGAAGGCAAGGATGAACTGTGGTGCAAGGGCTGTAAGTGTTTGAAGTGGGTTTATTTTGAGTGTCCCGGATGGGATCAGCATCAGGGAGAGGCTAGTCGAAGGGCATATAAATGCGACTACTGCAGTTAAATATAGTTACCTGTTAATAAAGATTTTGAGATGTTTTAAAAACTCAGGTCTTGTTGGGCATCTTATCACAACCAAATCGTCACCTTAACCCATAGGTGGGGATAGACAACGAAAAGGACAAGTTTTAGAAACACGCAAAATCGAAAAAATTATTGGATTAGGAAAAATGTGGAATAAGTTCTACAAAAAAATTCCAGTTGTTAAATTCATTCGCAGTAGCCAGGAAAAATTGTAGAAGTCTAACCTCATCATCTTACCCCGTCTTCTCCTAGTCCATTGCAAATTGCAAAAACATAAGAAAAAAAGATGTACAGTAGTTGTTTTCTTGTTGTAACAATTTTTTTTTTTTTTTTATAAAACATCAAATAATTTTTTGCAATATGTCCATTAAAACAAAAGGTGTATTAAACTGCAATTTTTTCACACATCTTCATAGCCGGTAGCTTTTGATGAACATCATAGTTGTCCTTTTGTCTTTAATTCAACCTTAATCAATTAAAGTTATTCGGTTAATTATTCATACAAAAACTAATTTTAATGTATTGTTCTATAACACAACAATGGTGTGACTTTTCCATAATTACCTCGGATATTTGCGTTTCAATTTATTTATTTGCAACTACATTAAATTCCAAGGGCTGGAATTGTTCTTCGTCTTGTATCAAATAATTCTACATGATATTTGTTGGTGGAGATTTATTCAAAGATCATCTGAGCTCCACAGAATTGTGGCGATTAATTATTTCGAATTTGATTTGGGCTTTCATCTGACAACTAATTACTGGAAACGTTTTTAGTTCTGTTAATAATCGTATTAAAAGCTAAAATATCGATGTGCATTAAGAGAATTCAAGAAATCTTCTGAACTGCGTAAATTAATGAAAAGAACTCAGGAAAATTTAGCACATCGATTTTGAATTAATTATATTATGCATATATCCTAGTTATTCTCTTCGAAAATGATTTAATTCATGCTGTCGTCCCTAAGGAAATATGAGGTAGTCCTTTTAAATATGGATTTTATTATATGTATAATGTATATTGTATATACGTATGTATGTACGGCACTCCTAATGATCATCGACCAAGCAATGAAGGTGAACAACAACAGTTTCTGTTACCATGATAGCCGCCGTCGATTTCTAACTTCATTAGTCATTGAGGGTAGTCGTGGGGCAGGTTGGGCGTGTAGATTGACTTGGATTCTACACAAGACCTTACCTCAAGTCTGTGTGTAACCTCCACCATAACCGCAATGTCACTAGTGGAAAAGGTCCTTGGTTTGATATTATTCAATTCCCATGAATTTTATGGCAAATCAACTAAAAATCAAGCAATGGGTTTGGAGGTTACTATGTTTGTAAAGGTCAACACAAGTGAGCGTGGAATTGAAGTAATTTAATGACTTGAATACTAAATCCTTCTACAGAAAACTTCCTGTCGATATAATCGCAACCTTACCCACAATCCCACAACAGCAGCACAACTAATATTTGAATAAAAGCAAAATCCCTTTTTTGTTTCGGATCAATAATCGTTCGTGGTGAGATTCCAATGACTCGGAGGTCTCCAAAGTTTGGGGCTCCGATATTAATTCAATGCACGTGATGTTGTGGTTATTCGAGGTGGTATGCTCCTTCACGCTCTCACGATACGGTCAACTATCGAATAGTTTTCTATTCTGCCCATCGAAACACGTTTATCGTACAAATTCATAATTTCATGGATGATAAATGAGATGAAAGTGTCCGAGTCATTGAGTGGAGAGGGTAAAGTACTAGTCTCCGGAGGAAACGACCAATATGCCTGCAGTGCCTTTAAGCATGGCAGTTATATATTAAAACCATAAGTTTGAGACTTCCCTTATTGTACTTTCCAAATAATAATAATAATAAAAATAAAAATGGGGAAAACTTTGGTAAAGTAGAAGTTGATGAGAATGAGTTCTTTGTTAAAGCATGAATTTATTACGAAAATAGAGACAGAGTTTCTCGGGGATATTGCTTTTTGGATCATATTTTGGATGGAGAAAAGTGAGTGATCACTTTTCGAGAACGGTATCAATTTCAGATAACGTCCAAAGAATAAAAATACTGCCCAATTTTTGTGGGATTCACCAGCTTTACTGTGGAAAAAGTTATATGAAGAAAATGCCATTTTTCGGGGATTTGCAGATTCATGTTTTGTCAGAATTTTTAAATGGATAAAGTTTTTTGAAATTTTTAGTTACCTACTGTCTTAATGGGTTTTTCAATTAAACAGTGTAAAAAATTATTTCCTTGTCAGAATTAAGTAGACAGAAGTAAATGGCATCAGATTCTCTTGATGAAACATACGTTTTGTGAGTTATCCTTGAAATTCATTCAACAAGATTAATACTACCGAAATAAATTGCCTCATTAGAATGTTAGTGACAAGACAACTTTGTCAGCTTAATGAAGTCTTCTTCCATCGTCTATCCCGAGGATTTCGCCCATTATTTTGTTGAGCATATATGCATTTTTAGAGGGAATGCAAAATAAATGCATAATTAAGAACATTCTTAACTGCAATAAAAATGTAAATGGTTTTTTTTTGAGAGTTTGTATATTTTTCATCTGACATTTCCTGGATGATGGACAAAGAATGGGGAAATGGATGCTGAAATGGTTTTCTTTGAAAACGATGTTGAAATGTTTCCAACTTCGTTGAATTTCAGTTAGTTTTGTAATTTTGCGGTTAAGAATTCTTAGTCATTTATCATAAGAGTTGTTTATTTCCAGCTTAGTAGATATCTTTAATCATCGAAATCCTGATAAAATGTCCCATTGCCATAAAATATGGTGATTTCAAATTACAATTTCGAACTAATTGGGAATTTCTCTGGTTTTTCAATGGCCAGATTACTTTCCATACAAGGGTTCTATCATCAATCTGAAAATGATTTTCCTCATCAATTATACAAATGCTGTCGAATAAATTGAATTCCTGACGATAATGGCAGGAATCAACCCCGACAAAACATCATCAACACTATACAAACTCTCTGCTAGCGCCAAGGATGTGTCTGCTATTTGTTCGAATGTGCGGAAAATCCTTCACCAAAATGATAGTCACTTTCGAACTACAAGATGTTCAATTTTATTGAAAGGCTTAACGTTGAAATTTTTTTAGTTAACTCTTCTCTATCAGTTTTGTGGTTGGACAGTTGGACACGCTCCACTAGTACAGATAAGTAAATAAGTTAATTGATTCGTTCGAGTTGGTTTTGTAGTTTCTAAAGTGAGCAAACGAATTTTACTCGCATAGTAACTCTTCTGAGCATATAAGCATCAGTAAATAGGGCAGAGAAATTTTTGTTTGAGGGTTTTCTCGAACAAAAAATACGGAATATGTAATACTTTTAAATTAAAAATGACAAAACAAAATTCTTGGTTTTCTGAAATTTTTTAAAAACACTTGTGAAAATGAATTAATTTACAGTTAAGAAGAAGAAAATAATTTTTTGTTTTATATGTGAGACAACGAAGGAAAAAGAGAGGGAGGTCGCAAAACCGCGGGAGCCTGGCGTCGCGGTCGCAAGCACAAGAGAGAGGGGAATTAGGTCGCCACTCGCCAGAGTCAGTAAGTAAGAGCCTAAGAGGCCACCGTGCGTCGGGAACAAACGTACGAAACGTCCGCGCTCGGAAAATAATTTAAATCGGAGTTCTTATTTAGATTTAGTTTAATTTTACCATCCTAAAACGCAATAAATGCAATCCTAGATTAAAGTGAGTTTCTGACTTATAGAAAATTTGCCTTAATATTTTAACACAAATTTAAAAAATTTACTTCGAAAAAATTTTATAAATTTAAATTTCTTAATAATAATTTAGGTAATGAGTATGCTTTTTATGAATTTTTTGAAATTTTTGAATTTAATTTGTATCAATTTAATTTAAAATAGTAAGGACAATAAATTATTGTCTATTATTATTGTGTCTACTATTATATTATATTACTACTATTGTCTACTATTATTGTGTTATTATTTTCTACTTTTTAGTCTTAAATTTATATAATAGATATTATTATTTTTAAGGTTCAAATAGATTCTGGTGTTTGAGTACTACAATAGCATCTATTATTTGAACTTTTAAGCTCTAACAGCCATCCAGTAGTACTTCATTGTACCGTATAATCGGCTAATTTTAACTTTTAAGATACTCCAGTACCGCTTGAACTATTAATTTTAACATGATTAATTGCTCTAAATGACACTAGTACATTCGATGATTGTGCAATGTGCATCAATGGACAATGTTGAATGTGATATGCAGGGCGTAAATTCCTTAATTGTTGCATTTAATTTAATGCTTTGTAAGATTTGAGGGATCTATTGTTTTGATCTTTACTCCTGCCCACGTTCGCGAGCTTTTTCGTGGCGAAATTCGTGTTGTGAATGTGTTTTCTTTTTCATTATAGTGTCATTTATAGTAATATTTTTTAATGAACAGTGCAGGGCCAGAAAGGGATAAAAATTTGATCGAATTTATCAAAAACGAGTGTAGTTGAAAATTGTGAGCTTGGATGACGCTAAGTGGTTTAATTATCTGGCTAAATTTAGATTTAAATTTTTTGATTTAAAAAAAATCCCAGTTGCGAAAAATTCGAATCCAGGGGAACAAGTTAGGAACACGGACCACCCAGAAGGAAATGGCGGATTTTTATGAAATTTTTTAAGGACATGTGTTTTAATGTCTGAATGACGAATCCGAAAGAATATTTTCATAATTTTATTTATTTTCCGAAATATTCAACTTGAAAATTTGGAAAATGACAAGTCAATTTAACCGATTTGTTAACACTTTAACACATTTCGTCCTTAACAAAATTACAGTAACTTCCTTAAAAAACAATTTCTAATCCTGTTTTATCTTCTAAGTGGTTCACAGGTCCGTAAAATGAAAAAGGCATTAATGAAATCTTTGTTTACTTACTTGCTGTCAATTGTTGCCAATTGCATGCTTTTCCTGCTGACAATTACGTATTTAGACTAGAGTACGTTTGTAAAATAACGAATATTTTGTATGCACAAATTTTCTATTTATGTTAAAGAAATTAATTTTATAATTTTGTTATTATTAGGTACTTGTTTTAAATTCATATTCTTATTTCAAAACATTATTAAGCCATTTAATTCTATTAAAAAGAGTTAATAATCAAAAAATATTTACAATTTATTGAAGTCACTCCTTTTTGTGATTCAGCGCTTACTTGTATAGCTGAATTCCTATACTTAAAATAACGATTTTTAGCGCTGAATTTTATTAGAGAATTTATTTTTGTAATTTATTATTCTGAAATTAAAAACAATTAAAATGTGCCGTTCAAGTTGACAATAGAAAATTTGTGCATACAAAATATTCATTATTTTACAAACGTACAGCAGGAAAATCATGCAATTGACAGCAAGTAAGTAAACATAAGATTTCATTCATTCTTTTTGATTTTATGGACCTGTTAACCACTTAGAAGGAAAAACAGGATTAGAAGTTGTTTTTTAAGGAAGTTAGTGTAATTATGTTAAGGAGGAAATGTGTTAAACTGTTAACAAATCGGTTAAATTGACTGACTTGTCATTTTCCAAATTTCAAAGTTGAATATTTCTGAAAATAAATAAAATTTTTAAAAAATTCCTTCGAATTCGTCCTTCAGACATTAAAACACACGTCCTTACAAAATTTCATGACAATCCGACGTTTCCTTCTGGGTGGTCCGTGTCCCTAACTTAAGCCAATCCAAGCTCCACGGCGCGGCATACCGATCCAATTCTTTCTACTCTCTTGCTCTATCTGAGTTGCTTCTTTCAATATAGTTTTAAAAATTTTCAACGACTCTAAAATTGGATTACCAATTAGGCGCCATAGTTCCCAAATGAGGACTTGCTACGATTTTATTTTATTGTGAAGTAATTACAAAATTAATTCTTTATTTAATAACAATACAATATTCTAAAAAAAAGCAACTCTTAAAATTTTGAGCCGTCAGTCCCAAGTATTTCTGATTTTGGCGAATGCATAACAAAATTCAGAAAAAGGAGAAATACCTATTCCTTATAAATATGTAAGCTTCACCACTCTGTAAATTATATTAATTTAATTTCATAAAGTTTAGTGTCAATTTTCCAGGACTTACAGTTCCACACAAAATTTGTTATGAAAATAGTTTTGCATAAAGTGAATCGCTAACGGAAAAGTTTCCTGTTACAAAGAGTTTTGAAAACTTTTCGAAAACTTTACGAAGAAGTTTTTCAATAATTCACGTTCTACATTCCAAAAGGAAGGAAGTGCTTGACGGTCTTCGACGTAAATTTATTTTGTCTCGAAATGTACCAACCACGAAAAGCCGCAGCCTATTACTTGTAGTAATAAAAAAAATTAAGTATGATAAAAACAGGGCGAAGAGAAGAGAATAAAGTAATGAAAATATTTTCTCCATTAATGTTCTGTGGCTGTAGGTACACTGTGCAGTCTACAGTACGTACACCTTCGGGTAAGTCCCTGTTGTTTTACGATAATGGAACCAACTGTTTTGGTGCCTTCCGCTCGAGTGGTGCCAATATTTTGAACTTGTGAACTCCTTGGGTGAAATTAGTTTCAACCATTCCCATAAAACGATTCGGTTTCACCCGTGCCAGAGTTCTTGATAGTCGGCAAAAGCACAGTTTAAAGCTGATAATTTATATCCCTTCTCACTTGCTATATACTTACAGTTTCTGAAGCAAACTACAGAACATGGTGTTTTTGGAATATGAACCCTTTTCAGCTATCATAATTATGTTTTGCTGACTTTTTGCAGTAAACTAACTGATTAAGTTTGAGGATTTTTGGATGTTTAGAAATTATCCTTTTATCTTAAAACAATTTTAAATCTTACTATCTCTACTCTTCCATTATCCAAGAAGTTGTTGATGTTGTTTAGCTTAGGGTATTACAATTGAAAACCATCTTTAAACCCTTCTACAGAATTCGAATTGTGCGGACATATTGTATATGTATATCACTTTACAACAATCATTCAATTTTAACTACATAACAATAACCAATTGGTATGTGGTACATTAACTTCAACATCAAGGATAAAGCATTATTTACCCAAGGACTTAAGGACGCTCACACATACAAGTACATTGGTTAAAGAATCAGGCGACCATAAATTAGGCTTTTAAATTCATAAATGTCTGCATTCATAAATCCTTTGTTGTCAAAGCTTGAAAAGAATTACGGTTTGTTGTAACTGAATCATTGTTGTATTTTTTTTTTATTATAGAAAACAAATTGAAATTCGTGAAATGTATTCTAGGCATTTGAACACACATATTGGCGACATTATTCTTGGTAGAATTTGCAAAATAATCACATCAGACAAAAATGGAGCAACATGTCAACGTTCGTGATTAAGTGAAAGTCTTATTCTGCGTTGGTGTTGATTCCTTGGATTGAATATTGAAGACCGTCGGGACTCTTCTCCGAAACAAAGGTGAAAACAAAGGTGAAAATGCTACGTGTTCTCTCAAAGGAATTTCCCGCAAATGAATAAAATTTCAATCGGTCTAACTCACCTGGACCAACCTCTGACTTGTGAAAAAGTTTTTTGGTATATTTCTTATTTATTTTTTTTATACGGTGGCATTTGTTGTTTGGAAAAAGTTATACAAGAAAATCTGACCCATTTCAGAGAAAGTATCAATAGAGAAAAAGTAGAAAGGGCCAATAAAAGGGGATGCGGGAATCTAGAGAAATTGTTTCAATCCATCAGAAAGATATATTGTTGGGGGATTTATTTACTTTTCTATTCCTTCTACACATTGATAGTAAAGAAATTGAAAAACGTAAAGTTTTTATGTCCTCCTCCTGTTTTACTCCATCGAAAAGAAAGACGACCGACAATTCATGTTTGGCGAGCTCGTAAATATTCTCGGTCACATATTTTCACTTCCTTTTATACAGAAAAAAAAAAAAAAAATAAAATAAAATAAAAACATTCGTTCCACTTGGTCTGAGATTTTAGTCCGGTATCAAAAAGAAATATTGCCACTCCATTGCGCCATGAAGTTGTGCAATATTTGGTGAGCTCCAGTCTTGTAGGACTCATTGCTTCCCCACTGCACGTTTGATTAATGACTTCATTTTCGTATCTCTTTTGGGTGAATGACGACTACCTTTATTTTGGTGTACATACCAAAACCGAATAAAATACTCACAAGGAAAAACGTCCTAAAGAAAAACAGAAATACTTCGAATCCTTTGTGAAGCTTCGAGGTGATTACAGGTATTAAGGATACTTTCCAAAAGTATTTATTTGGATATAGAGATGCTATTCGGGGAAAAGTGGATCCTTTCGACGTGTTGAAACCTCAACAAGTGGCCCGTAACTTTGTTCTGTGGAGTAAACAACAAACTCATTGAAGTGAAAAGTATTTGGAGCCCGTCTGGGGTCAAAAAAGTAACTTTCTGGTCAACAAACGTGAGAAAATTAATTATTTACGAAAGATTAGTTACAGGTAGTTCGAAAGTTATAAATCGAGTCGAAGTTTCAAAATTGACGGTAAAGTCGTTTGCTTAATTTCAAAAGTTTCAAGAAACATTTTGGTATAACAAAAAATTTGAAGTGTGAAATTGATGGAAGTGATCAAATTATAAATATGCTCCAGTAAACTATGTATCTTTATAGTATGGGAAAAAGTGTTTCTAAAAATAATAAAACCATACACCAATGCAATATTAATAGTCCAGAAGGAGGGAAAAGAAAGTAATGTATTCAAATGGATCGAAGGAGGATCAAGTACCCCCATCAGTTACTAGTATAACGTATAACAGTGAAAATATTGCAGGTTTGGAAGTTTCTTTCAGCGGGTACATGTCTAGTAGCCTAAAGCAGGAAGCACAATACAAGGCCCTTGAACCAAGGCCATCACGACCAGGACCAGGACCAGGACCCAAACTAAGGTTTACCTTATATTACATGAAAATGTATGGAGCACCGCACACTACAAGGCCCTTAGGCCAAGACCATGCTGGGCGCTTCGATCATCGTCGATGGCTTCTCGAAAAAGCAAGCCAAGTGTCAAAGGGCGTAGAAGGGTCGATGATGAATCATCATTTGTTACTGCAAGACATAGCAATAAAGCAATAAACAACCAGTTTCAGTGAAAAACATAAACCAACTGCGGAGAAAAATGCTTTCGGAGGGTCATGTAGTGAGCGACAGAGAACTTTGGCCATGGTCGACGTGGTCGAAGAGCCGAAAGGCCCAAGGGTCCAAGGGTCTTGTAGTATGATTTCGGCTTAACATGTTCATTTACAGATAATGTCGAAGAGGATAAAGCTCAAGTTGTTGAAGAAGATGAAGGGAGTAATTTAATGGAAGACCTATTGACGTTTCAATAATAGTGATAAGATTGTTTATGAATATTTTGTACAAAAATTACTGATTTCTATATTTCTAATTCTTTTTTTATGTATTACTTATACCTGGCTTTATATTGTTTTATCAAGTGTATATATATTATATATATATATATATATATATGTATCCAATATCTCGAAATATATGTCTAATACCCTGGACAGACGAGAGCACTTAAGTGAGTTAGTGCCGTCATAATGACGTAGCCCATGCCAATTTTCCATAAGAACTCGATATCGAAACCTACCTCCTGGAACTCGGTTAGACTCGACACACTGCTACCATCGCCGTAAGTTCCACATTGTAGAAAATCTTTGTACTAAAAAGTAATCAGCTGTGAAATTTTATTTTATTGTTTTCCTAGATGTTTTCGTCTTATCGTTACCTTACAGCAAATTTAATTTGAGTAAACACATCAACTAATCTCAAGCTCATCGCAAGAAACTCACTTGATCGCTGTTGCGAATCCATTTTATGTTTACTTTTCGCCAAATGTTATCAGATACGTCAACCCCGAACTCTGTTCGGCGGCACACGACATCTAAACCCACTTTACGTGACGTCACCAACCCCACTGTCAGGGGTATAAGAGGATAAACCGTAGTGGAAACTGGAAATGCTCGAATAATTTTTACCTTTACTGCGTCAACTGACGCCCTTTGCACCGTTACACACGCAGCTGATTGGCACTTTTTTCGTACTTTAAACTGTTTAAACAATCACATAGTTTAATTTTATCTGGAGTACTATTACTTTATTTTAGGCGGTTTTTACAAGTTCATGCCACCAGGTGACGCATATTGCACCCTCCAAGATGCAGCTGACGAAGTTTTTTCAACTCACTATGGTGTCAACTATTTATGCAAAGAATTTCAGCCGGCGTACTATTACTAAAAATGTTTATATTCTTTACCACTTTCTCAGCCTCCCACACCCAAACGCACTGCTACTTGAGCAGCTGACGTTCAGTTCACTGACTGAGTGACTGACGGGACAAGATCAACTATCGATTACAAAATCAGCCGGCCTTATATGACTTTTTCATTTGCAATGCTACCCCACACTCCACAGACTATAATGACTAATAAGAATCAGATGTAAATGCTTACAACTATTGTCAACGGCTTGAAGCGTGGATTCAAACAATAAAAGTTGCTTCAACAAAAACCAATTATAACAACAAACAGGACCAAATATCCACTCGGTTGCTTATCATATTTCATCATACTAAATAGTAAATTAGAGTGAACGATTGCAAATGTGTATATGTCTATAGTGACCATGGAAATTGAACTGCTCTTTTCACTTATAATTCGATTCTATGTAGATGTTCTCTTGAAAATAGACTTTG
This sequence comes from Leptogaster cylindrica, assembly GCA_963082835.1. Lineage (NCBI taxonomy): Eukaryota > Metazoa > Arthropoda > Insecta > Diptera > Asilidae > Leptogaster > Leptogaster cylindrica. The sequence continues at coordinate 21,921,166 of OY720107.1, forward strand.
CTTGCTTCTTTCAATACAATAAAATCGATTCAAAAATACTCAATTTTGTGAAAGAAAAACTTTGTCCACTATACTTTGCTTTTAAGTAATTCATGGCCCAGCGAAAGCTATGACAAAGCGCAAAACATTTAACTTCGTAATTTCATCTCCGTCGTGATAAAAATGGGAAATTATGTTAGACTATATGAAATATGTTCATAGTTTCTTTCATAAGGAAAGGATGACTTCTCCAATCTCATTTCACTTCTCCCGGCCAGTTATTGATCTAAAATAAAACCTAATGTTATAGACTAGGCACGAATTATTGTGAAAAGATGCTCAGAAATCATGCTTAACGGCAAATGGTGTACCAAGCGGGAAACATGTCATACGCTATGTTTTTAACCCTTTTGAACATGACTAGGGGTGTTTCCAAATACCATCTTCACTCCTTACGGCCCAAATCCAAGATGACGGCCGGGAATAGGGCCCAACTTCAAGTAGCCCAGGAATCAGGATAGTTATGTTCTTACCCGGAAAACATTCGTAAAGCTAAATTTTTGCACAATGAATCTATAGACTATGAGAAAAACATACTAAAATTCTTGCAGTTCCCGCGCTTGCGACATCGATTTCCAGAGAATTTAAGTCAGTGAAATGGTGTTGTCACATTGGAACGTGTGCCACGGGCGCAGAGATGATCCGATTGGTATCGGGTTGGTCAGATATTATTCAGAACACACCAGAGATCAGTATCCAATGCTTAAATCATACCTTCTCCGGTGAAAATTGAGAGCCTACAAGGCCGCCAAATTCAATTTTTTTGAAATTCAGTAGCAGCAAAACGCAGCGTGCAACTAGAACCCGTGCCTAGACCGTAAATATGGAGCAAATGAGTTTTAGTAGGTCTTAAATAATTATTGTATTAATTCAATAGTTGATTATACCTACGTCTGTGCGGATGTTGAAATATTTGCAGAATAATTAGCGGAACATTTTTCAAGTAAACTCTATTTTAATACAAATTTCGAAATGCTCGATTCCGGGAAAACTTTGATTTTATCACGTACGAATATAAAGACCGCTGTCAACCACAGAGTCTTCGTCCTTCATCGACGAATTCAATTACTTGCTTCAATCAGCCAAATCAAACTCGAAACTTATATAAAACATTTACCGTCTCCCTTTCCTATTGGCAAAAACTAAAATAAGTTTTTTTTTTGAATGAAGTGCAGCCATTTTGTGAATTAAACAACATCAACAACTACAATCAAATAAAGTCAAGCAAAATAAAAAGGGAGAGACTGTGAGAGAGAGAATAAAAAGAGGCGATTGAATTACATTCATAAAACGTAGGATAACTTTTCAACTGTAATTTTAAGAATGATGCACCCCCTATCAAATGCAATAAGACAAGCTCCATTGATTCGTTTCAACCTGATCCACCACATTGAGTCCTTTCTATGCAGGTCACATACCTGCCATCAATCCATTCATGCTCGTGTCCCGGAAAAGTGATGGTCGATGTGCACGAGAAACTGAAATTAGATTGGCTCGAGTAATTTATGCTGTCTTACCTGGTAACCTACCGACATCCCAATGTCCGACGCCGACCTCTTTTCAGTATCGTGCCCTCCATCGCAACCCGCCACCAATTTCATTTTGAAGTTATCAAATCAAATCAGAATCCTCAAGGGCGAGGAAGATTCTACCTCTGTACAGAACGGATATCAAAAGTAGAAGACGACTCTATCTCACCTCCTTACTTCAAGGATGTGCTTTCTTCCTTTTTTAGGCTTTTTTAATTTAATAAATTTAATTTAAAGTTATGGCTCTAATGCTATGATTTTTAGAGGGAAAAATAATGTTATTTTTTATTTATAGAATAAATGTAATTCACCATGAAATGCTTCACGTCGAGTGGGTAACACTTACACACAAGCTTGGCTGTTCTATATTAAATTAATTCCGATGTAGGAAGTACATCCTTTTTTGAGCTAAATGGTTAAGATAAGATTATTTTTTTTTTTGTAGCCCGGAGTTTTCAACTTTTAAGACGATTTAAATTTACTTACATTTATAAGAACCAGTGGGAAGGTTTTATCGAACAAGGACTTCCAAATTCAAATTAAATTTATAGTTCACAAAAAAAAAAAACATTGAACGAAATTTTATGAAGTCAAAAAATAGATGCCTAGTAAAATGCCTAAAAAATTAGGGAGGCAACAAATATTCAAACAATGTTCAAAAATATATCAGAAAATTATCCGAAAGCGTTTTGTCGAAGCACATGCTTTTCAGGACGTCTAAAGTGATATTTAAGGACTCACTATTATCCTATTTAGAGTAGGTATGTATGTATTTGCTTTGAGTTCACCGTTCAGCTTGTTGTTTGCTTCTTTTCCCTTTTTCTTCTTTTTGTTCTAGTCGCCTCCTGCCATTGTCTTGGCACATTTCAAGGTTTAATTCCTTCAATCGATGCCGATTTTCCTAATTAATTGCTTAATGTATCCTTGGACGGACACTGATGCCAACGGCGGTAACGTGTTATATATAACTCGATGAAAGCTAATGGGTCTATAAATTATTGACTCCAGAGCGTCACAGAATTTTGTTTTGCTTATAGTTGTTTTTATAGTTCGTTGTTTTTATTCCGATATATAAAAAAAGCCAAATAAGGAGAGCTTGTGCGTGATAGTGGACAATAAAGTGGACCCAAACTTTCTGTGGACGAAAATCCCAATAAACATTTTCTCTGACCAAGAAAACTTATGTTAGACGGAATAAACTCTCAACAACGTTTCTAAATAGTTATAGCAGCTGTGCCATGATTTATTTTTGTCCTTTGTTCAGGTGTGAAAAAGATCCAATTAATAATCTTAAAAATAGGCATCTTGTTACTATGTCGAAAGGTATAAAATCGATGAACTCTCAAGTTTGTTCCCATATGCTTTTTGATGTTCTTTGAAGAAAAAAAAAATACGTAAAGGTGTCTCATTCACGGCACTGGGAATTGGGATTAAAGATTTTTTTGTAATTTTCATGCTCGATATGCACATGTGATCTCAAAAAAAATGTCGGTATGAAAGATAACAACATTTTCGAATATCGTTATAGGGAATATCGAAAAATGTATTATAATAGGTTCAGTATTTTCTATAAATTTAGATATGTAGTTGTGCGCAGTAAACGCGTGCTTTATTTTTTTTTTCATTTTCTTTGATTTCAAATCTACTATTGAACTTTGGCAGATAGAATGTGGTATTTTACTGGAATTTTATTGTAATTAGTGCAAAGTCAATTTGATAAGTTAGCATGATAACATAGTTGAAAATAGGGGTTGGCCTTGATCACTTGCCGGGTTGTGGGGGTGATGGATTTCATATTGAACGGGGGGAATATGAGTAGAGGTCATAAATCCGTGTTAAATATAGTGGATTGCAAGAAACATAACAAAACCATACATTTTGCCCCTGTTTTTGCTAATTTGATAAAGATACCCCTTTACCGATGGCCTCAAAAAATACGTTTCACCAGTCAAATTAAAGGAAATTTAATGCTCTACAACTTTGTAAAGGCATATAATAACAAAATATGCTTTGTTTATAAGATATAGGCAAAAAACCGAAAAAAGTGCCAAAATATAACGGTTTTTTGGCCGCCAAAAATTTTCCACAAGGAATTTTTGTTGGAAAACTTAGGAGTAGATACACTAAGCACCCATAAACAATCCCTGAAAGTTTCATTAAGTTCCGAATTTTTTCACAGAAAGTCCATTTTTTTGCCTAAACCGACTGGACTACTGTTATACTCTGATCTGTGGGCTCTCGAAAGTAAGTTCTGGACTCATATTAAGTTGCAGTTTAAAGTTCTCTTACTGATATAAGAGAAAGGGAAAAGTTCTAGCCTCCCAGAATTATTAAAATCATTTGTAGCAGTAATGTCAAGCATCTAATCAAGCGTCTAATCTACGATTTCGTTCAACAAATGATCTGGTAAGTTCTTGACTATTTTCAGTCGACAGAACTATGGCTGAAAAGTATCAGGAATTGTAGAACTCATGCGTATGCTGATAGAACTCACTTTTATTTTTGATCTTCTGGCAAATGATCTGCTAACTTGACGAACATGTCAGTCAGTCAGTCAATGAGTGGGAGCTTATCCAGTTTTTAAGACTTTGAATCTTAGGAACGGCTAAATGTAGAAGTTTGAAACTTGCTGGTTACACTATAAGCTATACTCAGGTAACATGTGTTTCACATTTCATCATGCCGAGCGCCTAGATATTATAAAAAATTTAAATCTTATAAAATCTGTGTTCCTGTGACTAGCATATGAGTGTTAGTTTATATTCAAAGGAAATCAACTAACATCCGTGGATGGAATATTGAACATGGGCATGAAATTCTAACACTTTCCATCAAGGACTCACGGAGTAGGCATCCATCAATCTCTTTACAGCTGGATGTCCTTCTTTAGCAATTTAATTAAACCTCTTTCTTTAAAAAAAAAAAAAAAAACATTTTTATTCTTTAGCATAAACTAAACAACAATATAAGAGATAATACAATAATTCCCATAAACAATGAGTTAGGAAACAAAAAAGTCTAAGTCAAGTGAACTTAAGTGGAATCCTGAGCAGACTGGATACACTCTGGGGATTCACCGTGTTTAATGGAAAACACTTGCAGGAGGTGGGATTAGAATCAATTCCTTGGTATCCTTTGATTCTTTGCAAATATCCGAAGACAAATTATTTATTCTACTGTCGATGATGCTGTTTACGATTAATTATGCAGACAACTTTGATTCGATGAATTGATTAAATATAATGGAACACAAATTGTCATCTGCTGAGTTGCAGAAATTTTAATAATGGATTTTCTTTCTTCGTTTTTACATAATAAATACCTGTCCTCTATACATATTGTAAGCTGAATGTTGCAATTATAAGATTTTGCTATTTGCTTGATGTTAAGGATGTGAAAGATTACTGCATTTCGTTGTTGAAAAAAGTTCTGTGAATATATTATTGCTAATAGGCGAACAATAAATTTCTATCGAGAACAGTTTTTGCTCTGTGTACAAAAACGGTATAAGCTTATTACGAAACTGGCAAAAGTTCTTGACTGTGTACCTTGGACTTGGAGACGAGCACTATTTTTTATCGCTTCATCACTGTTTGTCTCCGCAAATTTTTAATTAAATTAGTTAAAAAGGATTTATGAAAAAAATTTTCCCTGCAAGTGTTGCTTTATTGATATTTTTTCTTCTCTGTCATGGAACAAAATTTAGTCTAGAGCAGTGTTATAAAACTCACAACAGCGCGAAGAATGACAAAAATTTAAGAACGGCAAAGTTTTGTTTTTATTATCTTTATGTTTGATGAATTTTTTTGTTAACTAAAAATAAAAAAGTTCTTGAAAGTATTTCCAAATATATTCATGTAGACAGTAAATCGCAAGGAAAAAAGGGATGTTTAGAAAATTTATTGTTGTTCTTAAAATTGCAACATTTTACTACAATAAGACGAAGGACATGCTGAATCGGTTTTTGAGGCTTAGAGAATAGCCTGTCTGTCTGTTTGTCTGTTTGTCTGTCAGTCCAGACTATAACTTGAGAACGCTTATAGCTACAGGGTTGAACTTTGGTACAATAATACTTCCTTAAAATTGTAGGGTCAAGTTCGAAGATGAGTAAAATCGGTCAACCTCTTCTTAGGGTTGCCACATAAGGCTGAATTAGTTTTATATAAAAAGCTGAGTTTTTGACTGGGCTATAGTAGAAAATTACGCAGTATCTTTTTTCGATAATTATCTATATAGATTATTAATACGATCTCTTAAATTTGTTTAACTATGGTTTTATGATGATCGGCACGCGCACTGCGCAGGACAATTTTGCAAAATGATTGCTGTGTTTTTTATGATGCTGCAGTAAAATAACCCAAATTTCGTGTCTTGGAAGTATTTTTGTATTTCAAATTCCTTTGAAAAGGATGATCTCAAAACCAATTATATTTTCAATACTTTTCAATAACAAAATGTTTACTTATAAAAATAGTTCATTACACCAGCCTGGCCTCTTTCTTCACTTGCCTCGTTTGTGCGTTGCCACAAAATTTGAGATAAATATGAAAAGTAAAGGATCCATAACTTTTGAGTGGACAAAGATAAATGGAAGATGAATGAATGGAATAAAGAAGACAAAATTAGGCTTTATATAAGGGTTTAAAAAAAATAAAAGGGGAAATTTTCGAGATATTTGATTTTGAACACAAAAAATGTAAAATTTCGAGCAACAAATCCGGCTTAAAGTTCTTATATCTCGAGAGCTACTTTATGTGAAGTTTTCAAAACCACGCCAATTTAAGAATAATTCGTCTGCTTTTAAATCCGTGTTAGATCTTTTTCATACGCTGCTTAGATTTGAAGATGTAGGGAAAAATGTAAAACCCTGCACTTTCATGAAGTAATGTCCTTTTAAGTCGAATATCTCGAAAACCGTTTAGCGAATTGAAAGCCCATACAATTTTTTTCGTTTCTCGAGCACCTCTATCACCAGTCACCTCTGTGAATATTGACATCCTTATTTGAAACACCCTGTATATTTTAATGAATGAAAATTTATAATCATCGGAAAAAAAGGTCAGCATGATGTGGCGTCCTCAAGAGCATCATTAATTTAATCCTGCGTTTATGAAATTTGCTATATACAATATGCATTACAGTTCTCAAAATCATTTCTTACATGTTGCATACCTACCGGCGTCTAATTTTCCCAGGATCAACATACATTCCATGTCCTCGTTATCTAAACAAGTTAATTGAAATTAAAATTGCAAACAGCTCTCCAACTAATTGAATTCACACCCCTTGATTTGGTTTCGTAAAGTGGTTCTTAATCTATTGTTACTCAAGTGAAATATGTATATTATATTTTATTGTTGTACGTCTTCTTACACAAAAGTATTATATAAACACTTACATAAGCTATACGATAATTTCCTCCATTCCACGTCTTGAAGAGGTTGCTGTATCCTTCCGAGATCTAGTGTAGAATGAATGTAAGCCGCTCAAGAAAGGATCCAGTAATTTAAAATCATTTCATGCACATGTTCAAGTTTATGTGTACGACGTAATCCCCCGCCAGGATGCAAACGCTTTTCCTTCCAGCGAATCGAGTAAATTGTTTGAGCACCGGTTGTGCGACTTTGTGCGTCGCTACGAAAAACTCATTTCAAATTATAGCTGTAGCTGCGGTAATCAAACCTCAAGCAATCCTTCCCATTTCTAGGCGAAGGACACGGTACGACTCTAATGAATACACGCAAAACGAATGCTTATTGCTTACGATTCAATACAATGAAAAATTCCATTCTCAAGGTCACGTACTTTACAAATCGAATTTGGATTCACATAATGTCTGTAGATTTATCGATCAATTGAATCCATCCAATGCAATGAAACTTCACGACAACTAAATATTCGATAACGTTGTCCACATGTCTTTACGACATTGAAAAACTTTGATTAAAATTCTACGCTAAAATTCTAAGGACTACGAGCTTAAGAGGTGCAGTGCAACTTTTCGCATATTATGTAATAGAAAAAAATTTTTTCAACGACGAGGTTTAACAATTTTTTAGGTGGTTTCTATCGTAAATTCGTAACCAACTTAATACTGCAAGTGATATATATTATAAAAAGATTAGAAAAAGCATTTCCGAGAACAATATCACGATGAACTATATAGGGATCGATTATTTATTTAAACTTTGTTGCTATGTTATGAAATTTATGCATAGAAAATGATGAATTATAATATAATAAAATATTATTACACTTGACTAAAATTGGAAAATTTTGAGTGTCTGATCAGAATTGCTTAATTTTGCAAACTAATAAAGTAAATACATATTGTATAGTTTAGTAATTAATCTTTCCTTTGCTGTTGTTGGCCTTTCATTTGGGTCAATTCATATCCAGTTGTGGTCGCGGTTAATATTTTTTTATTTTTTACCATAAAAAGAAAATAATTTAATTTAAATACTTTGAACGCACACCCAAAAAGAGTTTTATATAGAAAAATATCCCATATCAGTACCTAACATTTGGTTTTTATTTAACTTATCTATCTCTCACTGATCAAGAGATATGTAACTTTCCGCAAAGCACAATTTTCAAGAAATTTAGTTTCGGCCATAATGGAAAAATGGTGCCTGACAACAAACGAAGACACAAATATTTTTTCCAAATATGTTGTTTCTATGAAGGAACAAAAGCAACTATATAAACATATATAGCGGGCACCCTTGGATGCTTTCTCTAGGAATGACCCGGGTGTGTCGGTAGTGATTTGATATATAATTGTCGATTTCCAATGCTCTATGTACATATAATTTAATCTGCAAATCGAATTGTGGAGTATTTGTTCCTTTTATTAAAATTTTTTTTTTTATTGTTCTCCAACAGAGATAGAGGGCGTTCTTTGAACAATTTTGCAAAATCAAGGAATTAAAAAAAAAAATTTAAAACTGTCAAAGTTTTCACACCTTGAAACTTTATAAAGGATTATGCCCATCGTTGGTCCAAGGTCACCCTAGGCCTGAGGTTCCTAGACAGAAAAATGATATTTACCAAAAATAAATACCTTAAAATATAGGAATGATCTACTCACTTTCACTTCGATATTAACGCGCCTTAATAAAAACAAAATTATTAGAAATTCAATTCAGCAACAAACAAAACAAATCCGGAAGACATTTTTATGGCGTATGACGTGTCAGTATTGCCAATGCAGGCAGTTATTGTCTTTATTTCTATTTTCTCGGAAATAACAGTTATCAAAGCTATGTCGGTATCAAGTAAAAAATTACCTTGTAATTGTAACCTTTTATAACGAGTAAATATAATACTTTTTCGATTTACATAATTTGTATTTGAGAAGAAATATTAATTTTTATGATGAGGGCGCCACTGGATAAATGTGGTTTTATTTCATAACGGCGCGTTATTTTGTTAACTGTCAATGGCTTAAATGAGTTTATAATACACCAATACACCATACTATTATTTCAAGCACTATTCAGCAGTGTCCACCGCGCCGTGGGCCAAAGGTTCTATGACGAGTGGGCATCTGCTTTTACAGTTAACCTCTTTACACCCAACAAACAAAAAATTACAAGTGTCATCATCTGCCTTCCCATTTAATTATTTTTTTTTTTAATTGAAGTTCACGAATATTTGATTGTTTGTTCATTTGTGGATTTGTGCCATTTTAAGGAAAACTTTTTGACGGCTAATTAACAGACTTCCCGTCATCCAATCCAACTAAAACTTTACAGATAAGCTCATTGTCGATGAGAATGCATTCTGTAAAATTTTTATCTCATTATCACAGAAGGAAAGGATAAAATCTTTAATAATAATAATGCAAAAAAAAAAAGGACAGCGTACTGCACTGGACATAAAAAAAATTATCTTTAAATCAAGTCATCTTTTCTTTTCTAATTAATTTTAATTATCACCATTTTGAAAATACCTACTATATATAGATGAATTATAGTAAAAAACACTGTTTTCCGGGTTGGTTTTCTTTTGAAAATCGAGTTTTGGAGTTTTGTAATTAACCCTCTATAGGCCGAACTTTTTTCTTAAATATAAAGAAATTTATGCAATGGAAAATCTCTTCTTATAAACCAAGTTATTGTTAACTTCAGAGGCATTATATAATTAAGAGGTATACGTCATCTTGAGAAAAAAACTAAAATTATTTAGTAAAATCTGGACATATTAGCTTGTGACTTGAAAGTTGCATATGTCCATAGAGGGTTAAAAAATACGTATCTAAACTTTAAACAAGTTTTGGACCTATGGAGTAAAGATTACGCACAACTTCACTGGATTGATACATTTTTAAAAGATGCCTTATGCCTGGAGTCATTTGTATTCATGTATTGTTAACCTTAACCTCAAGTTCCGGGTTTCTTAAAAAAAATCCCAATTTAAAAGATTTACTTTCCAAAAATCTTATAATTGTGTATTTTACTTGAGAAAATTTTCTTCAACTCTTTCGAAAATGATGTTAGTCTTTTAGTTTAAAAAAAAGAAATCCAGCAAAAGCTATAGGTGTTGTTGTACCGTTTTGTTTAATTTTGGTAAATATTAAAAACTAACCATTTTCAACGTATTGCAAACTGATTACGTAAGTTAATGTTGACTTTGTATTTTACAATGAAATTAAATTCATCTTTCATATTCCTTTGATATTTCTTTTCTACGCTGAACCAACAACGGTCTCTTGTTGAATCGTTTTCATCTGAAGACGCTTCGAATGAGAGGTTTACTGCTTAGAGGTATCCGGAAAAAAGGATTCGAGATAATTTTGATAACCACTCAGCTCCTTGAAGCTCTTAAAAGGGGCTGTATTGATAATATCGTCCTAAAAAAACGTTCATTCAATAGTTTGGGTTAATTTTGTAAAACAATATTGTCAATGTTTAATTGAAAATTTCCTTGTAAAGTAAATTTTCTTTGTACTTAAAGTCAATTTTCCAAGAATTTGCAGGAAAAAATAATCATCGCAATTTGTTATGAGTTAAACTTGATGGAAAATGAAAAAGCACCCGAAAAGCAATTTAAATCAATATCCTTCTGTTGTGGAAAGGAGATCTTTAAGGATAATGAAAAGAAAAACTGTCTTTTTTCAGAATCTCTATTTTTATCTTTTGAAAGAACATAATTTTCAAGTCAAGTCAGTTAATAAATTATTTGTTAAATTCGCAATTTCGTAAAAATATATTTGTTTCAATATCCTGAATTCTTTGTTAAGATAAAGGGATGTTTTTCGTATGAAGTTTTTTCGTGTCACAGGTTCTTCAAAATCAGTGCTAATATAATCAGAGGAGGACATTAATTAATGTCCATTAATGTGTTTATACACAACATGAAATCCAATAAAATATGCTTAGTCGTCAGATTGCTTTCACCTATACGTGAATATCGTGAATTTCAACGAAAACTAAAAGCTTAATGGTCGTCTTCTTTTATAATCATAAATCAACCCGAAAATATAATCTACCTACAACCCATTGAAGAAGACTTCCGAGAAGAGCTTCATCATCCCAAGATAACAGAGAAAATGTTATAGGTACTTTTTGCTACTATTATCACGTTCAATTGCGTTACCTTCCAGCCACAATAAAGTTCCCCACCTGGCAAAGTATTGTTAGTCATAGGACTATAGGTAGACAATAATTCATTCTAATTCTCCTGGATTCATGGTTGAAATTTCAAAGAGTAGCATTCATCATCGGATTAAATGGAGGTGAATTGAAATCACAAAATAGAATTCAATATATTGATGAATTTATGGCAATTCGAAAAGGAAATTTCAATCGATCTTTAACCGCAGGAGTGCAGCTAAGAGAATGGAATTTGTCTAATTCACAGAGGAATTTGAATTTAGTAAAGATTTGATTCGCATAAAAAAGACATCGTTTAACTCGACGGCAAAATGCTTCTTCTAGTTTTTATTTAAAATTCTTTTTTTTCTTCTAAAGAAATAATCTCAATTTATTTCATTTCGAACTGAAAATCGATTTACCACAGAAACCACAGTTTTGTGGTGCTTTCGTTCCTTTCTGTATCGACCCAGATGCTATCAATGAAAGATGATAGAATGGTGACATCCTTAAGTCAGCAGCTTGTTGGTCCACCGTGTAGCATTCCATCTTCATTGAGCATGTTGTCCTGACCACTAACATGAACCCCAAGTCCCCAAAGGACACAACCAGGATTGATTAAAACATTCACAATATCCTATGTAGCTCACAAAAAAATATCCCACCTGGGGAACGGTGTCGCAATAAATCAAGCAATCCGGCATTTTGCTGTGTTCTATGAATTCTTTTTAGTGTCCGAATAATAATAATCATAATCCAAACGTGCCACTATGGACACCTCTGCTAAACTTCTTCGATGCTTTCATCTGCTTTCTCGTCCAAAGGGGGCAGTGCAAATGGATAACGAATATTGTATCCCCTTCTGCTCCTGCAAAAAAAGTGGGACGAGAATAATAAAAAGGCTGTTACAGTGCAGGGTGTGTGTGCTATTTATTTCTTTTGGCCATCGTGTATCACCTGCGTCTGAGAAGGTCTACGTCCATTCCTGGAACTCAACCTTTAAATACCCATGGTATCTATGAATTGCTGAATGTTTCTTAAGGCGGTAGATACGAAGACTTTTTATGGTTTCCATTTATTCTGATTTGTTGCCTCTATATCCAGAATACTGAACACATTCAGGTCATTCCTCAGGTAATTCTTTTCGTTGTTTCAGATTGCCACTGTGATCTATTAGTGATCATCTACCATTTGTACTCGCGTATTCGAAGAATGGGCTCGTAAAGAGCAGAACAAAAGGTGGGTGGCGAGGAACGACTGCAGACAGTCGAAATTCTTTATGAAACGTGTCGTCTGCGCCCTAAGCGAACGTCTGCTAGGCTACAGCAGGTGCGGAATTAGACTCGCCATTAGTGTACTCACAGGGCACTGTAGGCTTAACAGTCATCTCCACAAATTATGCATAGTGAGCTCTCCCCTATGTAACTGTGAATTAGAGGAGGAAACTATAGCACACTTCACGTGCACATGTCCCCTTTACTTCAATCTGAGGGCCGAAATTTTCGGAAAGCGTACGGTAGCTCCTGCAGAGCTACTAGATATTCCGTTGCCTAAAATATTGAGTTTCGTTAGACGAACACGTCGACTAACGGCTTATGAAAGGCAACAAGATTAAAACTCAAGATGTTTAGCACTTCTCAACGAGGTATGTACAATGGACCACATGGTCTAGGTGCCGGGCATCTGCTGCTCACCTCACAGAATCTACATCTACATCTACCATTTGTACATATTTAGTGCAACACAGCACTTCGGATCGCTTGTGATAAATGTTTGCAGTTTTGCATTAATAAGTTAATAATTTAAAACAGAAAACTGAAAAGTGAAGCCTTGCAGTTGTGTTACCGACGAAGTGGTGAAATTTTGTGTGAGCTCTCATACTGTTATCTTTTCTAAACAAATTATGAAAAGGGATTGTTTACTAATGTAGTAAAGAAGAAAATTGCAGTACCTAGTCCTGTGGCGGCCAAATTGGGTCTATTTATAGTATAGGTAGGTATATATAGTAGGCCAGTAGGGTGACAAAGAAAAACAATTATGTCCTGTTGGTCTATCTAATATGAAGATTCCAAACAATTTCAAGGAAATATTTTAATATTTGAAGGTTGCTAAACTTGTTTGAAAATATAACACATTGTGCAATAGGGTATTGTAATACAAAAAAAATATAGGTACCTATAATCTATATAAATAAAAATGTAAATGTCCGTTTGTTACACTCCGCTAATCTCCGAAAGTTCTTCACCGATTGCTTTGAAATTTTGACACAACGTTGTATTCGACTACAGTCAGTTTTTTCTATACTTTTTATATTTGTGGGAGGGTTGTGGGGGTGGCAGTGGTAGCCACCCCTCTTGAGGTTGTCCAATTTGGGCAGTGTGAGGTATCAAATTAAAGCTCTTACTGAGTACTATTAAATGGCATATTTTTTTTTCTTCTTAAAGAATCTTTACAACAGACATTTTTTATTCGAATACCGTTAAAATGCGTGCTTTTCGAATTTTTCTATAGAAGGGTTCTAGGTTAGTGCGCGGCCTGATTTTTCGTTTAAACGCTTTAGCATAATGTTTTACATATTTCATGGGAACATTTCATTTTTTTATATTTAACCGTTATACGGTTTTTAGTGTGAAATAAATTTGTTCAGTTTTTTCAATTAAAATTTTCTTTACATGGAGGTACTTAAATTAAAGTCCGATAATCGTCTAAACTAAGTTCGCACCGCAGAGAAATAATAATTAGATCAAAATGTTCGCAAGAGAACATAGGGGCGAACTAATATGCATATGTCAGATAGATTCTGTACTGTTATATGAGTTTCTAGCGCAAATATAACGATTTTTTGAATACCTTTGAGTTTATCTGCATTTGCCGTCACGGGTTTAATATACAATATCGATCAAGTGGCATTATGAAAATATTAAGAAAGGCTGATTAATTATAATAGTCATGTTGCATGACTATTATTAAGAAAATACTTTTTCCCACGTTTTTGTTGGCGATTTAAATTTTGGGAAGAGTTTTAGGATAGTAAACATGCATGGACAATTACAATTTACTTTTGGATCTAATTGTAAGAAGATTTAATATTTGAGAGCTCATACTTGGTACAGAGGTTTCCTACAACTCACATAAGCACAAATCATTAAAAACCCATTGCATTACAATCATTACAGTACAGTTCAGTACTTCCTGGGCAATAGCGAAGCATTGCCGGGCCTGCAACCTGCTAGTAATTAATAATAACGTAAAAAAAAGTCATGGATTAGAGTATGTTATTCGGTTGGCCCGTAAGTAAAATTGAATAAGAAATGTACAACAAATGACTCAACAATGTATTCTACATTGTTTTTTACAATTTCGTCCCAAGATTCAAGCTGTTCAAAGCCTCAACGGTAAAAATCATCTGATCTCGACTCGTAGAAGTCGTTCAACCAAGCCTTCATTTCTACGTCAGTATTGCACGAACCGCCATGCAATGCATTCAAGAGGAATGGGAACAGAAGGAATCCAGAACAATCCAAGTCAGAAGGATCATGCCAAAAAACAAAAAAACAAACAAAAAACGGAGAAAGCATAAGGTGTCGAAAATCCTCTTTTTTGTCGACTTGATCTTAGAAAAACTGAAAATATACCCCCAGAAAAAAACTAAATACACTATTTTGTATGTAGAGCACAAAATTCTCTATCGAATGGCATAAAACGCATTGCCCACCTATTATTTTTTCTACGCAGAATTTAAAAAAAAAACCGGCATTACTTATGGGCCAACCTAATGATAATTAAACCTTTAAATAAAGTTTCAATTCCACAACTAATTGCAAGATCTGATTTTCGTCTAATCAGTATTATATCGGTAATTGCAAATATATTTTCAAGTTGAATAAAAATCTAATAGTTAATTTTTTGGAAACGGAATCTTTGTTACACGATCTTTAATCAGGCTTTCGTAAAGGGTTTAGCTGTACAACAGCTTTAAAGCCGTTAGAGTAAATACTAAAAATAACAGAGGAAATTAGGAAATCGATAATTAGGGGTAAAGTTGTGTTTATTCCTCACTTGACATTAAAAATGCATTTCCTTCGGTTCCCCATGACGCGTTCTTAAAAGTCTGTGAATATTATGGGCTTAATGAAAAATCTATTTAGTTAATTAAGGCGTCGTTAAGTAATGTAAATCAGCAAGTTAAAGTCGGTACAAAGTTCTCTGAATCAATTGCTATTAATAACGGCATTTTTCAAGGGAACAATGTTGCTAAAACATTCCTTTCATTATACTATACATTAATAACAAAGCTACTTAGTATCCTTTCGCATTAAATCAATTTCTTATTCGCAAGACGACTTTCAAGCTTTTCTTGAAATTGATATAGAAAATCTAGAGCAGGATATTTCGCTAGTAAATTCGGATTTACAAAGTATCAACGCATCGATAAAATCACACGATCTATAATTAAACGTACATAAATCAAAAGCTATGATAATTGCTTTTAAAACGCGTATTAGTATAACAACAGTTTTGATTCTATTGATAAGGTACGTAACATATTGCAGGGGAAATATTCTAAAACAATCAAAAATCTCGCTGTTATATTAGATGAAATGAAAGTCGTTCTTTCGTGGCCAAAAACAACGCAAAAATTCATAAATCATATGGCATATTAAATTGAATGAAGCACACCAAGAAAACAATTCCAAATTACGGGGGAGGTCCAAGAGTTCGCAAAATAGAAAGGTTATAAATTAAATAAAAACTCAAAAATATTTTTCCTTTTCAATATAATTCTTCATAAGCTCAGTATTGTCCAGTCATTGAGTAGTGGAGATTCAACAAAATTGTTTCAAAAGGTTTCTCAACGGATTTCATTACTTTTATACCTCTACATAAGACAAAAAAAAGTCTACCGAAATCTGACTTGGGGAAGTTCCGGATAATTGGGTATTTAAATTAAAATAATAAGTGCTCGTAGAAAAAATCAGTTAAAAACTTTATTGCTAGTTATAGGATGTAGTATATCGATTTTAATGTTTTTGAGGGTGGGGAAACTTCAAACTAAACGTAAAATGTAATTTGACCTCATTTGATGCCACAAAATGGCCGCGAAAATACGTTCCATGGAGAAAAAGCTGAAAAAAACCGACCTACGTCTGCAAGGGCGAGGAAACTAAATATGCAACTTAAATATGATTTGACATCATGAGACGAAGGCGTAAGACGGGGTACCGGTGCATATGGATTATTTTCACATAGAATATAATACCTACTGATAGTATTAATAGTTGGAACTCGATTTCAATGAACACACATTTTAATAGAAAGAAAACTGAAAACAAATGCATACTGCTAATATAATAAACAATGGTTTTAATATACAGGTAATAACGCGCCATATGGGCATGGTCCCCGAGAGCGCTAGGTTAAGTGTGGCAGTGCAATTTATTGTAGTTCCGCAATATATAAATAAATAAATAATACAGGTAATAATGGAATGAAGTGTTGAACGATAGTCCCACATATCTGTGCATTGCGACATTTTTACAAATTGTATTACTCTGTCACTTCAATTGTGTCATTTGAATCATGGATTTGTCCACATGCCAAGTTTTATGTCAATAGGTCAATAATAATTGTCCCGCTTATATTTATTTACTGACTCTCGGCGACCCGCCCCGTTTAAAATTTTAATAATTTTTTTATTTTTTTTTTAATTCTTCACCTTTTCGTCAAAATCAACTTCATATTCGACCTCCTCACCCTAAAAAACATAAAAAAGATACTTCCACATGCCCAAGTTCACAAAAACTTTTAAAATGCTTTATTTTACGCCTCTTTTTCATCCCTAAAACCCCAAAGTGTAATACCGACCAAGTTGCGGACACACGGGACACAACTAAGGCCAAAATGTAGTCTATGTGCGACAGAACCATATTTTTCGACCGGAAATTAAGCTAGATATCGCTGACATGGCGGACGGCGGACGGTGGACGGACATTGCAATTTTAACCTCTACGCATCTTGAAATGTAAAAGACAAAAATTTGAGGAGGTGTTAAAAACAAATTTCAAATAAAAACAAAAGGTGTATTAAATGCAGAGATAATGCATAATAAACCAAAACAGCTCCGAAATTTCAAAATATTTAATCGTAATTAGCGTATAGCAAGGATTTCAATTAAAATTGGAAACCAATCGTGTGAAATTCACACGTTCTTAACTAATTCCACTTCACTTAATCCAAGTAAGGAAATCAATTTGTTGATTTTAATTTAGAAATCAAATGGATTATCCTAATTCAATTATACAAAATTCGGTAATGTGCTTTCACAATCTTCATTACACTTGTTAATCAATTTACGATGTGTTCAAGTTGAACTAATCCTAATAATATTTGTCACTTTTCACTTAAATCCGAAGTGAAATTGTTAACCCACTTTTCAGGAAACCTGGAACCAAATTCCAAGTATGAGTTAACACAATCGCAAGGACATGTTTTTGGAGTATATTAAATTGAACCAGTACACCTACACACTTTTACATAAATATTATTTCAGCAAATTTTGTGTTTACGAATTTATAAACTAATTCAGAGAGTTCATTTGTCATTTGTTCATTGTTCATTTGTCGTTGTCGTCATATCCCTTCTCAAGGTTTTATATTTCCGGTCTAATGAATAATTTCCCATATTTAGAAAAAAATCTACATTTCGCTGTTTTGCGATTTCAATTTTCTGCTTCATTATCGCTTCTTTGTCAATTGTGCCGGTTTCCACTTCGGTTATAGAAAGGCAAATTTCAAACATCGATAACTAATCCCAACAAGATGATTGCTTCCCGCTGAGGAAATCAACAGTTTTGCTGAGCTAAGCACAGAATAATTAATTTAAGAAATACTTTTCAATGGTTTAATTAAGGAGACCAAAAGGGAAGAGTGCGAAATGAGCCTAGGACAGAGAAGGAATGTAATAAATATGTATATAAATATTAATAATAATATTGGATGCCTCAGGAGAAATGAGAATTCACATAATATATATATACCAAACATAATGGAATTTGGTATTAAGTGAACAGCATAAAAATGTTCATTGTTCAGTAATGCGGCATTTTTATAACCAAATATTCTCCACTTTCTATGAAATTCGCTTTCGGAAATACCAACTGGCAACTTTCGAAAGATTTTGACGTAGAACTATACGTCTATCCATCGTGGGTGATAGGATAGGGCCATACGAGTAGGGGTTTGGCAAAACAAAAAATTATGACGCTTTTTGCACTCACTTTGAGCGCTTATAACTTCGAAACTATAAAACCTACCAACTTGCAATTAGTTTTGTGTTATAGACAAAAGTGCACAATAGAGATTTGAAAAAAAATTGTGAAGAAAATATTTACAGCTTAGTAACAAAAGCGTTGCAAAGTTACCGAAAATGTCTATACAATTTTGTGTGCGAGTTTAGTGAGTTAGCTGTGCGCGAAGAGTGCCCTCACGCTCACCACACTCCCACTGTGTGGCTCCATCTAACCCGCTCTCCCTTTTTAATTGTATTGTATCAAATCATATCTAATAAACTAAGGAAAACTCATTTTGCAAACTTTTTGCAGCAAAATATAGTGCATTATTGCACTATTTACAACTTGTTTTAGGTCAATTTTTGTAAATACGATTTAACATGTTAGATCTTGCAGGAAAGTGGATTTTCCTATTCTTTTTGTGGGCGCAGGCGAAATGTGCACCGAGTTTTTTTTCCCGATTGCAAAGGGTTATGTTTTTGAGCGTTTGTATGCATTTATGTATGTTTATTTCTTCGGAGCATTTGAGTATTGTATATTTCGAGTTTCATGGGTACCTACATCAGGAACAGTTTCGGAAATATGATTTTTAAAATATTTGTTTCCTCAATTTCCCCGTCTCAAAATCCGTGGATCGGGCCCTCGCGTTGTTGGGACCGTTGTCAGATGACACTCGATTTTTGAACCAAATTTAATTTATTTATCTTCAGTAGTTTCCGAGAAAAAGCCGTCACAGTATTACAGCCTACTTACTGCTACCTCATTCTCGTAATTTATAAGCAGTTTTTTAAGCATTATTGTCTCGAAAAATGGGTGATATAATTAATAAAACCCGTAAAAACAATGTTTTCACTAAAATTCATCTATAAGCAGTTTTCAAAATGGTGACAAATTATTTAAATTTAATTAAAAGAAAGAAAAGATGATTTGATTTTACGGTAATTTTTAGGTATATTTCGAAGAAAAATCTACCTATTGAGATGTATACCATGTCACGACTTTCGAAAAATTCTTTCATAGTTTTTCGTTTCATGCCTCCCTGAGTACGAAACCACCCCCGTTCGAAAGTTTAGATATATGTATGTATATATAAATTATGTAAAAATAAAAAATATATACCTATATGAGCAAAATGGGGGTTGAAATTTTTAAAAAATTATATCTCGGCCCCTATGAAGTTTAAAGAGAAACTTTATTTGCATAAATTAGAGTACTCTATATCAGGGTATCGGTACACAACCGAATTAGGAGTTGGTGGGGTACGATTGGGGGTGGGGGTGGAAATTCGAATTTTTCTAAACCCCGTCTTGTGGGGTATCGTTGAAAAGCTCCTGATGAGTAATTTATAATTTCATAACTAGTTTCTCGAGTTTCAAATAAATTACCCCAATAAATGCAATCAAAACACTTCGCAATCTACCTCAGCCTGAAGCCCTGCCAAAAGGGTTTTTTTTATGTACAATGGATAACGCTGTCATTTTTGAAATGTAATTAAAGATTCTATCCGTTTGTGTGTGATAATGGGATTAAAATTTGATAGGATCTGTAAAGTTTAAAGTCGATTGGATGATGGGAAATGTGTTAATAAGCCGTCAAAAGTTTTGCCTGGCACAAATCGACAAACAAGTAAATTTTCGCAAAGTTAATATAGATGAATTAATTATAATTTAAAAAAAGAAAAGAATTAAAACAAATATTAGTTGTAAAAATTAAAATTTTTTTATTTAAAGACCACCACGTGGACTATTAGCTTGTCCTCGCCTACAATATTTTCCAACATTTAACCGTTAGTTTTTCGCTTTTCAGTTTATATTTTTTAATGCAGTCGGGATTTTTGTTTTTTTCAAATTTATTTTTTATTTCATTTCTCTCTCCCATGCTATAAAGTATATTCACAGACAGTGTCTAGTAGTGCCACCAAGTGTCTCTTCTTAATTCCGATATTCTGTGATTATGCCCTGTGTGCAGTTACTTCCCAACAAATGCGATGTGCGGTTTAAATAATTGAGTAATTCATTAAATTAAAATAATTTAGAATTAAAAAAACATTGTCTTTTATGTTTTGTTTCTCCGAATGTCATAGTACCTATGTCTTATAGTTCTGCGTCCCTGTCACCTAGTCTCACAATTTGAAAGTCTCTGCCGGATTTTTTTAAATATGATTTATTATGCACTAACCTTGATGCCTCTCTCTGTTTCAAAACTTATCCATGGAAACTAATGATAATAGCGTTTCCGTTTGGGAACCATTGTATAAAACTATGTGATAGTATAAAACCTCAAAAACTCCGCCCATTCTGTCATTATTTCAGTAAATTTATTCTAACAGAAACCTTTCCATCCTGTGATAAGCCATGATTAATTTCCTCTCATTTATATCCGAAGTTGTATATCAATTGTTTTACATATACGAATTTATCCAGTATTATCTGTTGTTGGAGATGTGGAACAATTAACTTACCGAACTTGGTTTAATTTGAACTTCAACTCTTACCGAGGAAAATTATTGGTTTGTTTTATTGCTTTAGTAGAATTCTGCGAATATATATAATAACTGTAAAATCAATGCAGACGATAATAAAGAGCCACATGTGGGGAGTATATCGAAATCGATTGGAGATCTATAAATTATATTTGTTTAAACTTATATTTCAGGTTATTTTGGATAATTGAAAAATATCACAACAAAACTGGGTGCCAGCAATTGAAAAGCCATGAATCACATAATATATTAGTGTATTGTGGATATCTAGATCTAATGCATTTAAATAATTTTAGGGCATATAAAATTTAAAAGAAAATAGTTTTGTTTAAATTGTGATCCTAATTTATTCTTACAAAAATAAAAGTAAACATATTTAAAGAGAAAAGAAAACATAAAATTTTCAACTTGGGGAAATGCAACGCTTCAAGGGTAACATGAATCACCCTTAAATAAAAACAAATAGAATCAAAATTAGATAAGTGTTTAAAATAATAAAAAATTTCACATATTTACATAAAAAACGAACGCGAAATTGGTTTTTAATTTTCGTTTTGGTTTTGGATAAAGTGTTGCTGAATTCGGATTATGGATGAACGAAAAACACGACGAAGGGATAAGAAACATCGAATACTAATTAGATCACCTGAAATCTCTGTTTGTGATAATCCAGCATCCACAGTTGCACCACCAGACACGTCTTCAGCATCTGACGTAATGGGTGGCGGTTTTACAACACCCCACAGTAGTATTATAGTTAGCACTCAACAACAGCAATCAATACAAAAATTATTACATAGTGCACCTGAACCAGGTGGCTGTTTTAAAAATTCATCAAATTTAGCTAAAATATGCGTTAGTACTAGTGTACTTGGTGTTGTGGGTAGTGTTGATTGTTTAAAAGATACGAGTGTTTTTATGACAAGTAAATCATTTGTTTCACCCGATGAAATGGGTGGAGATTTGAGTACATCAAAACTTAGTAGTGATGCAGCAAAATTAACAAAGTTACAAAATTTTTTGACAAAAACTAATGATAGTGGAAATAGCAGATCATTTCCAATGCGTACACAACAAAGATCAGATCCAACATCAAATGCCAGCAATACGAAACACCAGCACATTGAACAGAGCGTAGACCAGGGATACTACTATCCTATAACATCACCGAACAATCCTTTTTTACCTGAAATCATTGCAAGGAGCTACCCGAGTGACCATTCTTCCATGGCAGATGATGACGGTGCAACACATCAACAGCAACCATTACGAAGAACACCATCATCCCCGCTATCTGCAAAGGAAAAATTAGGTCACACAACAACGTCACCGTATCCCGATACTCAACCATTCAACGGAAGTAATGCAAAGATTTTTACTTTAAGTTCACCAACAGCAGATAGTCAACTGCTCATCAAGGATCCAGTCTCACCACATCAGACTGCAAAGAGCAGGAATCCGTTTGTGAGGTCGCCCGTATCTGGAAACGCCAGCTCTTATCAGGGAAGCGATTTGAATGCCAAACGGGAGGAATTCCTCAAAGCGACCATGAAGATTTGCTTAGTGGTGTCACCTCCATCCAGTAAACTCCAGGTAATTTGCCCTTTTATGACACAGAATGCTCTTCCTGTTATTGTTTTTATTCTTCCTCGTCCATGTAACACCTGGTCGGATGATAAATGACTGATACCATTCCGGAAACCGTTTAAAAGATGGAACAAGGTACACCTTGATACTGTTCCGTTCCGTTGGAAATGGCATAAGCTTGTACAATGTACATTGCAAAAATGTCATTATTCATACTTGAAAAATGTGAAAAAGTAATTAATGAACTGCAAACTAACGAATGTCAGCCATTTTCCGTCATCCAAGTCATACATTGAATATGTAAACTCCTCGAAACCTTGCCTTTATGTGGGACAGGATTCATGAATATATTTCAACACAGCATCCTTTCAAATCTATTTCCCTCGTTGGTTGGGTTTTTTTTCGGTTTCCATTGCTTATGCATGTTAGTGGGCTTTCATGTAACTTCTGCAGCCGCCCACCCACCCACAGGGAACTCTTTTCGTGATTTTGCTACTTTTCATTCAACATCGGAGCATTTTATTTGTGGGACAGAAAACTTTTGAAGGTTGAATATAACGTAAAAGGGTTAAAAACTGAAAGTGGATGACGAGTGAGGGTATTAACAATTATTTGAATAGTTTCCACATTTACGGTTTCCGCTTTTACTAAGTGTAACCAAACAAATGTGAGCAAGAAATGCTTGAAATTATGAACAGTTGTTTCCTATATGCGCTGCTGCAGTAACTAGATGAGATATAAAGGCTTTCATTTTGTTGACATCTGTGTAATTAATATTAATATAAAGAGCTGGTGGAATATTTTTTATACTATTTGGTAATAATTTATTGTTTATAAAGTTGTTAAAGTTGAAAGTTGCCGGTCAAATCCTGATCACTCAGAACTGTGACTGTTTATTTTTTATTAGTATTAACTAATATCTTCAATACGTGTATGCTGGCCACCAAAAAAGTCAGTTGCCAAACTTGTAAATAGACTGAACCAAAAACACTTTGCCGTGTTTATGCGGTTTTGATCAAAAACAGGGTAAAAACGACTTCATTTCCTATACATTTAAATGATTTGCAAAACACCTCAAACGAATTGTTTTTGTCAAAAACCCTATCAAAACCGTAAAAAAAATGAATTCAAGCGCAGTTAGAAAAAAAAAACTTTTTGAGTTTAGATTGTGAAAATGGAGGCAAAAATAGATTATATTATTGTATCAACAATGAAAAAAACTTCTTTAATTAAATTAAAATAAGAAAAACAAAACTATTTCAGTCATTTGTGTTTAAATTTTAATTATACGAATACCTACAATAAATTTGACACACAAAAACGAACGGTCAAACAAAAACAACACGGAAACCATTTGCAGTGTGGATGCTTGGACGGCTGATGTTGTTTTTAAAAACACTTTTCAGTCAGTCTGACAGACTGTTAAGCTATTTTGACACAAAAAAAAACCTTTAGCAGCCTTATGAAGGTAACTAACGTTTTTGAATATAATATTTGATTTTGAATAAAAGTAATTTTCAAATAGAATTATTAAAATCAAGTTAAAATTATATTAGGCACAAATGAAATTACAAATAAAATACATGTATTAAAAATTTTTTTTAAAAAATATGCTTTATATACGTCGGCGGCGTATAAGGAAAATCCAGTAAGTCTCATTTTTCTCAAAATGAGGTTAAAGTTTCCATTAAGACCTCCTAGGTAATCTGCAGTAGATAGCCTGGTCTCTCATCGGCATCCCATAACACCAGTAGGATTCGCTTGCTAGAATACGTCATGGATTTTACTAACAATAAGTCCAAAAAACCAAAGTTTCCAACATCTCAAAACCAGATTTTTGTACTTGATGGATTATAATGGATTTTATACGCCTACGATATTAAATAAATTATAATTACATATTTTAAAAAATGATGTCAGCATGCGGTGCATACATCAGCTAATAGGATACCTATCTTACTATAGAGTAACGAAAGGATAGTTTATCATGATTTGTATGCACTACATGCTTTATTAGACACTACAACTGCACTATGCTGATTTTTTTTTTTTTAAATATACCTAAATATAATATATGGAGTCATTATTAACATTTTGTGTGCTCAGTGGAAACAATTTTTGCCCGCAATACATTTTGCGGTAATATTTTTCCAATTAGGTATTCTACTGCCTCCACAAAAACCTTAATAACTCTTGATATACTAAAGATATTGGCATGATTCTGTGCTTATTAGGACGATATCTTAAGGGTACATGTTTTTTTTTAAAAATTATATCCTTCTTATGAAGGAAATTTTTAAGGACGAATTATAAAAATGTATATTTTCAACCAAAATTTTTAGAAATTTTAAGTTTGAATATTCATATTTGCCATATTTGCCACATTTGCCCACGGATCGAGACACATGAGACACTCTTGGAAAGGTCATAATGCGTACATTTTATTGACACCATGTTTGTTCTTCTGTCGTATTCCGAACACAAGTTATAATGCTTTTTTGAGCTCACCTCCCTACACAGACGAAAAAGTTTCAACCCTTAAAAAAGGGATGAAGCAGGGGTTGTACAACAAAATGTCTCCTGGTAAAAATTGATCAGAGCACTTCAATGAATCGATATAAAGCAAAAAAGTCTTTTTTTAATACACATATATTTTATTTGAAATATATCAACACAAATTCTGTTAACTAAAACACGAAAATAAAGTGAAAAGTATTTCGATTTTAACAAAATAAATCTTCCAAATTTGCCAAACATTTTTAATATACAATATACAAAATACACATACATATTACGTAGGTAATACATATGATAAAAAAATAAATCAGAAAACAACAAAACAACTGTGCCAAGCCGATGTATGGTAACATTAGATGATTTTTATTGATATGAAGAAATTCTCGTAAAAAATCCAAATGTGGGAATTCCCGTGGATCGTTTTCCCATCCAACACTCCCTCACAATGGCTCAATAAAGTTGAAAGATAGCCGCAAGGATAATGAAGCGCACCCACTTAGAGTTTCATTGAGGTAATTTTTCTTCCTGGAGTTTTCTATTGTTTTTCTAGTTAGTGTGGTTGTTTCTTCTGTAGATGAATAGAGTGATTATGTTGAGGATTCCCATAAGTATAGATACGAGAATTCAAAAGAATGAAAAAAGGTGGTGGAAAAAGAAAAAAAAACAGAAAATTCTGTAAGTTATTTCTGGGATTTGTCTGTGTCAGTCGTCAGCCTTAGAAAGGATAACTGATGAACTCTGCATGAAAACGGAGAATAATGCGATGATGGAAGGAATTGAATTCAAAAGATTAGTTCACAATTCTTACAGTTGACCAGATAAAGGGATTAATGACTAATGAGGATCATTTTTATACATAGCACTTTTTGACTTCTAGTAGGAGGGGAACATTTTCAAAGGATTAATAATACTTTCCAATTTATTTCTTTTATAGGCACAAATCAAATTTCTATGAGAAAGAATAACATGATTTTTTTGCAAATATTAACCGTAAAAATTTTGTTAAAACAGTTTCTTAAAACAGAATAACAGTTTGTCATAATCTCATAATTTTATAAATTTTATTATACTGACGATTTAACATTAAAAAACGACGAAAAATTTTACATTTTATTGAGTATGTTTGCGATGTGATAAAATATTCACGATAAGCAACTTGCTTTGCCAAAGAATATTTACATATTTGCAATAAAAATAAAATTATATTACAAAGTATAATATGATGTCCAATGTCCATAAAATTTACAAAACTGTGAGCCAACGCCAATGGCCTTCAGGGCGTTACGTCCGATCCGTTCTACTTTAATTCTTGACAATAAAATAAATAAAAACAAAAACAGAATCCTGAATAATATGACGGGGAACAATAAAGGAACTTCATTGACATGGATAAAATTTACTATTCTAACTAAATTCGAAAAATTTCACGTAAATCCTAAAATTCAGTCCTTTTGAATTGCTTTGTCAGGATTCCAGTGAAGACACTTTCAAGTAGATTCTCTGATGTACACAATTTATTCAACACGAATAATACTATTTACTGGAGTCATATTCATGGTGAAGGGATCTAAAGGGTTTGCTCGTGGGTTGTGTGGGATTTCTGCCTAAGGACTGTTTCAATTTACTTTAACACAAAAAACTTCAGACTGCTATGAGGTGAATTTTTGAAGATGATATATAAGAAAATCAAGTTGCTTGTTTTGTAAAGCTCAAAAGGATGTGCACCAGAAGTAGGATGCTCCAGCAAGACGTTAGACTTCTAATAACAGACGTAATTCGGGCATTCAATGGAATTGATACACGAAATCTGCGAAAGCATCTGAAAAATGAAAACCAGAATTTTATTCGTTCACTCTCCTTCCGAGGACACCCTTGGGAATTCCTTTTTGTGCAATAAAATGGAGAGGATTCACAAAACGTCTCTATATTCATGGAAATTTTCATCACTTTATTCTATCTCGACATTGTTTTTGTCATTATCGGGCAATTTCAGTGTGACATATTAAAATTCACACAATTTCTAAATAGATAAAAAAACAGATTGAAGCAAAAACATCTGTAACATAAACTTTACACTAATTTGTCCCTAAATTGTTTGAACATTAAAACCATGTCGAGAACTTTATAAAACTTTTGTTTCGCAACCATTCCCATAAAATGGATACGAAATCCTATTTCCGTGCTCAATCATGAACACGAAATTATCATCATTGGGATTGGAGCCAATTATTATGATTTACATGAAGCAAAAACTTTAGAAATTACAGCTATTAAAGTAAGTTAGTGAACTATTGATATTAATTCATTGCACAACTATCGAAGAGATCATCACAAATGCAATCTCCTTCCCTTCATGCAATAATTGCACTCGTGGAGTAAAGAGTCTCTAGAGGAGAAATTGATATGACAAGAGATTCTGCCATGTTATCGCTACACTACAGTGACGTAACTCTGGCAGAAGTGTCAACAATAAGTATGGGAAACAGTACAGAAAGTGTTGTAAAATTTAACAACGTTACAAAATGGTAAAATTTGGGGTTGTGGAAACTATTCCAAAACAAAAAACAACATAGCAACCAACCCGTAAAAACAGTGTTTTTTACTATGATTTATCTACATAGTAGGTATTTTCAAAATGGTGAAAATTAAAATTAATTAAAACTACTAACGAAGCAATTGCTCACACCAATTACGTGATACCCTAGATGTAGAAAAATATACTCATTTTTACATCAACATTTTTGTATAAAAACGATTCAGGCTTATATGGCAACACTAAGAAGGAGTTGCCCGTTTTTGCTCATCGTCGAACTTGACCTTGCAATTTTAATCAAATATTATTGTACCAAATTACAAGTCTCTAGCTACAAGCGTTCTCGAGTTATCGTCTGGACAGTCAGAGAGACAGATAGACAGACTGACACACAGATAGCCAGACAGACAGAGAGACAGACGGACATGCATAAAACGGTTTCTTTTCACTTCCCAATCATGAATATATAGATCTTTCTTTTCTGTGACGATTAATTCTTGGCGTTGCACACGTTCGCTCAAAACTACATCTATAAGGGTATAAAAAAGAAAAGATGACTTTATTTAATGATAATTTTTTTATGCACAGTGCAGAATGCATTATAATTGAAGATTTTATCCGTTCCTATAATTCCATCTGTGATAACGATATAAAAATTTGATAGAATGCCTATCTGTAAAGTTTTAGCTCGTTTAGAAGACGGGAAATGTGTTAATTAGCCGTCGAAAGATTTGCGCCACAAACAAACAAATAAACAAGCAAGCAAGTTCTTGCAATGTTAATGTAGATAAAAAAAGTTAAATATTTAAATTAAAAATTAATGTGCTAAATATTATTTCAAATATAGAGGATGTTTCTCAAGAAAGTGTTCCAACATGCACCGATTCGATTCCTTAAAGTGTTGTGATCAACTATTACTATGAGACATTTTGTCGTAAAACCCATTCTTCACCCCTTTTTTGAGCTCAAAAAACTCAGTGAAAAGTACGCATTATGACCTTGTACCCTTAAGATATCTTCATGTACCCTTAGGATATCTTCCAAATAAAAAATCTTTAGTATGTCAAGAGTTATTGAAATTTTTGTGGAGTCATTATATTAACATTTTGCCGTAATTTTTTTTCCAATTAGATATTCCACTGACTCCACAAAAATTTTAATAACTCTTGACAGACTAAAGGTATTGGCATGATTCCATTTTTATTTGGAAGATATATTAAAGGTACATGTTTTTTTAAAAAAATATATCCTTGTTATGAAGGAAATTTTTAAGGACGAAATAGAAAAATGTATATTTGTATTCAAAATTTTTCCAATTTTTTAATTATTTTTAATTATTCATATTTACCACATTTTCCAACGGATCAAAAAATGTGAGAACTTTTGGAAAGGTCATAATGCGTACTTTTTACTGACACCTTGTTTGCTCTTTTATCGTGTTCCGAACAGAAGTTATAACAATTTTTTGAGCTCACCTACCTACACTCACGAAAAAGTTTCAGCCGTTAAAAAAGGGGTGAAGGATGGGTCTTACGACAAAATTTCTCATAGTAATAGTTGATCACAACACTTTAAGGAATCGATTGTTACATGTTGGAATACTTGCCGGCTAAACACCCTATATAAAATGTAGTTGGTTTGGAAAGTAAAAAGAAATTTGAATATTAGTTCAATATTGCCTAACAATGAGTTATTATGTTTTTATTAAAAACTGCGTTTCCAATGGAACACGCTGTACTTCAAGTAGCGACTTGCCATGGTGACGTCATGGCCATTTGATCCTGGTTTCGATCTCTCCTCTAGATATTCTTTACTCAGTGATTGCACAAATGCATCCATTCCCAGGGTTTCAAAGTCTCAATGGGATTTATCTTCATTCCAATATAATCCTCTTCTCCCGCGTCTCTTCTAAATGTACTCTAAATACTCAAAAATCTAATTTAAAAATCTGAACTTACATTAACGATGCCATCCATGCTCGTTCGATGGGATAATTGCAGTCGTGATTGTATTGCGATATGATTTTTAAGGACTGGATGCTGGATATCAACTGGGGTTGGGGGTGTAAAGTGTGCAATCGTGTCTCCAGTGTCGGGTCGAAAAGTCATGGAAGGCGGCGAAAATAAAAAAAAAATAATTAAATACTCGTCCCATCTCAAGCAGAGTCTGCGATTTTTTTGTGAATTATAACAGACATTAGGCGAAGAAGGACAAAAGCACATTTAGCATTTATATTCTTCCACGCGATTTGCAATGGCAGTAAAATGAATTTAATTAAGGCCGAAGTCTTCGGGGATCGGGGACAGGTGGAATAAAAATTGTAGTTGTCTGTCTCTTCACAAGATTTGTTTTAATTAACAAAACAAAGAGGTATTACACCAACTACTTATTTCGCAGTTTATTTTCACAAAACCAAAATTAATTAATTCGCCAACAAAAAATAAAATACCTTCTAGAAGGGGAATTCGTGCTTGCGAAGGAAATCTCTCAGCAGGATGGCAGTAAAAAGGACATGAAACGTGAACCTTAAGTATGCATTGTTGGCTGTATAACAAAACACTCCTCATATATCGGACATCCAGTGGGAAATTATGTTTAATGCTATTCGTATTGCAAAAGCTGTCCGTGTCGGGAACTCCATGCTCAAGTGAACAGTGAAATGCACTTCAGAAGTCTGGCACACACCAAAGTGACTATTTTCCAAAAGTACAATGGCGTCTAGTTTCACTAAATGTGAACAGAGGGGGAGGGGATAGAATGACATAAGTGCACCCGTTTCACTTGAGATGTAGAGATCTTATCACAGTAAGAATTATGCATTAATTTGTCGGAAGTGTGCTGTAACTGTTATACTTTATGGTGAAGTCTAAGTTGGATGACTCCTTTAGAATGGGTGAAATACAAATTGATGACAGTTTGGGTGGGTTGTATGGACGAATGACCATTTGAGGTTGTTTCTTGTGTTCCATATCACTTAACAAATGAGAGTTTTTAAAGGATATCATGATGAATTTAATGGAGATAAGTTTTAATATTTCTTTTCACGCTGATCACATCTGATATTATATGATCCTAATTTGATATTATCTTGGAGGACACTAAGGTCTTGATGGGCAGAATGGTTTTACACACACATTCCAATTGTGTAATTTATTATGATTTACCATATTTTTAACAACGTTTATTTATTCAGCTCATCTCTTCCATTTATACACAAAAAACTTTCATAAATCTTGATATTTCAAATTTTTCAACAATATAAAAAGAATTCTTGCATAATGCAGACCAAACCAACAAAAAAAAAAACCGCAAAACTTGGTAAAAATTGTTCAACAAAAAACAAATGTTCATTGTCTACATGCAAATTTTTTATTATTCTTAAAAACTTTTTATTCTTAAATATTTCCAAATCAAACTGTACTAACCATTGAACATTCAAAAATTCGCAGTACGGAATTGACGCATTCATTTGTGTCGTATAATATCAAACATAATTTATTTTCACTTCTAAGAGTTTCGTTTTACGCTCTTCCATATTATTTATCAACATTCTTATTATCGCTTATGGTGGATAATGCGAAAACACAAATCACAACTCCCTTTCATATCTCGACCCATTATTTTGAGAAATTCTGTTCGTATTAATTTTGAAAACCTGTCAAAACCAATTGTTGATCCCACTCAAACAATAAGACGTGATTTTGTTGTTTTGTTCAGCAGCCACACATTTACCCAGTTTGAATAATGTTATTTTCTGCTATCAACAAATTCAAAACAAATAAAGTATTGTAAAATGGAAGCTTTTTCATTTCTTGGTCGCCAGCGTTGAATTCAATTGATAAAAAAATTCAAAAAGAAAAAAGCAAAGAATAACTTCGGAAAACAAAATAAAAAGTCAATGGAAGGGATTAGGATACCATCAACACGGCTGTCTGTTGCTGTGATTTGCGCTGTTAGAGTGATATGATGTTAGGTAAACAAAAGGCGAGGATATTTCGTTACTACTCAACGCCAGTCATTACCAGTTTGCGGTATTCATAGCCATGTCGTCATTACTCGCATTTCTCTCAATTTCTCCAATTCGCAGTTCGGATGTAATGGACCGTTTTTTCACAAGAATGAAATCAATTTTACTCGAGTGTCATTGTAGTATGTTGGGATTTTCGAAGAGCGAGGATCATCAGTTTGGAATTTAGATCAACATAATTCTGTCGTGTATTGATTTGTGATGAAATGCTTTGAGATGATGAATCTCTATTTGTCTGCTTTTAGAGTTAGTGGTGTGCTATAGACAAGCACGAAAATGAGTAGCATTATACCTTATTATCTTAAGCGCTTTCGATCGGGGTTCGGTCACAAGTCATCGGGTCACAAGTCAGGAAGGAGGAATGTGACACAAGTCATCCGATGATTTATGTCGTTTTTTTTCAAGGTCATAACTCATCTTCACAAATACGACACAAATCATCCGAAAAATTTGTGTGGGAGGACGAGATTGTGACCGGTAGCCCTTTCGATCCTAGGGTAGTTCCATTAAAAATCGTAATTTTGGACCTTGCAAAAGTATGAAAAATATTATTTTCTGAAGGTGCTGCACTCCCCGGATTAGTAGAATTGTGGATGGAACTCACATAAGAATTACTGTACTGCTCATGGATACATAAAACATGCATGTTATTGCTGTAAAGTAGTCACTCTATAAACATAATATTAGAAGTTTGTGACCCTAATCTGAGTACACGGCATGCAAAAAACAACTCCAGAATACTGTATACTCCCAGTTAAGTGGGTGATGGAAGGGAGAGAACTCAGAAAAAAAAAGGTTTTGAACCCTCTCCCAAAAAATCAGTCAACTCTAGGGTCATTCCAGGTGAAAACAACAAATCGGTGTGGCGCATGATTTTTGATTTTGATGAAAAAAATTGAGGTTGATCTTTTATGTACGAACATCCATCGCCATTTAATTTTTTCATTGCCTCTCTTCCGGTCCGCAGTCATCAGAAATCTTTAATTACATCATTTTCATGGCTGTGTCTCTTTTTCTATGGCAAATGATTATTATTTTACTTTATTGCTTAGTAAATGTGTTTTCAAAAATAAATGTTCATATGTAATTGGTACCATCCACCAATAAATGGTGGGCTTTTGAAAATTCATTATAAAAAGTTAAATTTTGAGATTTTCATCTCGCTGCGGTGCTAGAACTATTAAACGTATAGAGTTGATCTTTTTACACATTAAGTATACTCATACAATGAAAGACGTAACAGTAGTAGTTTGAAGATCCTGGATTATCATTTCCTTGGAGAAAAAAATTGTTAAAATTCGAAATTTTTTAAAATTGGTCCATTTCACCTCCAAAAAACTTTATGTGTGAGAAGATATAAAAATCTGAGATTTTCAGAAAATGTAGTCCCAACCTTTGACTCTTCAGGCCATTTAGTCCTGTTTTGTTATTTTCATAGTACTCCAAATAAAAGTTGTAGAGCATGAAATTCTGCGTCGAATGGTACTAAGAATGGATTTCTTGGACCATCCCCTACCAACGTACAGTAGGTTAAATTTGGACTATGCTCCAAATTTCTGGCTTCTAGATTTGAACAAAAATCAAACATTTGCTGAGGGGTTGAGATGTGACCATCATCTGTTCTTTGTAGATTGCCTTTTCTCACAGTTCTTTTGATGGTTTCCCCGGTTTCATCACAGGGACCTTTTTCATGACCGGAGGCGATGCTAAAAAATTGCGGGAAAATTATGGCGTATTACCAAAAAAAGAAAATAAAATAAGTGGAAGAAAATTGAACAATGAGCTTATTGATGCCGCAGAAGATTTTATTGATGACTTAAAAGATAAGTTTTCGCAAATAGAATCACATCATTTCATTGCTAAAAAACAGTCCGACTGTGTAAAAATGATAAAAGAAAATGTAGGAAGAAACTTCTTCGCCTATGATCAAGGAAAAGGTCCCTGCGATGAAGCCGGGGGAACTATCAAAAGAAATGTGAGAAAAGCCAGTCTACAAAGAACAGATGATGGTCACATCTCAACCCCTCAGCAAATGTTTGATTTTTGTTCAAATCTGTAAGCCTGAAATTTGAAACATAGTCCAAATTTAACCTATTGTACGTTGGTATGGGATGGTACAAAAAATTCATACTTGATGTCATGCGACGCAGAATTTCATACTCTACAACTTTTATTTGGAGTACTTTTTGTAAAATTTGATATTTTAGGAGATATATAAGCGAAAAACCGCAGAAACATCTCTTCTGGACCACATTTGTCCAAGATGGTGGCTGTACCTCAACTCGAATGTCTTGGTACTTTGGGTGGGTCAGTCAGGACATTGTTCTGAACTTTTTCCACCAATTTTCGCCCTGTTAATAATTTTTTCCGAGTTAAGACAATTTTTCGTCTATTTGCACTGTACTAGAATTATTTCATGAGATAGTGGTTTTCTTCTTCAAACTTGGCTAATGACTCCCTTAATAGTTAACCGTGTAATGAAACAGAAGGAAAATATACTATAATGTTATCCATAAAAAAAAACGCGGTGAATTGTGGAACATTGTTTGAATGTTCAAAAACAAATTCCGATGTGTATTGTGTATAAAAAAATCCGTTTCGGCAGGCCTACAGACTGAGGTAGATTTCGAAGAATTTTGATTACGTTTATTGGGGTAATTTATTTCAAAATCGAGAAAAAACTTTAAGGATTCATGAACTACTCATCAAGACCTTTTCAACGATACCCCACAAGACGGGGTTTAGAAAAATTCGAATTTTCACCGCCACCCACACATTAACAACACCAACCCCTAATTCGGTGGTGTCACCGTTAACCTCATAGAGAATACTCTAATTTATGCAAATAAAGTTTTTCTCTAAACTTCTTAGGGGCTGATATATAATTTTTTTACAAATTTCAACCCCCATCCCCGGCTACCTCCTTGGGGTGATTTTGCTCATTAACGAACTTACCCGAGCTATTAATCCTAGAAATAACTTAATAAAATTTGGTTCCAATATCTTCTTTCGCTAGCGTGTAAATATATAGGTATATATTAGGGTGATTCTTATTTTGCACAAAAAAGTTTTTGTTTAGATATTTTAATGCGGCACCCCCAATTTTTATTGTACTATGTAAGAAAGTAATAGAGTATTTTTTCCAGAATTAAAAAAAAATATTTAGAGGGTGCTACCAAGGTATTAAAAAAATCAAAAACACTGTAAAACCTAAAATTTTTTTTAATAATATTTTATTTATATCGTAATTAATTACAAAAACTCCCAGTATTTTAATACAAAATACGTCCTTTGCATTCCTTTTTCGCATATTAAATAATATAAAATTAAGTTTGTTTCGGGGTGGTTTCGTACTCAGGGAGGCATGAAACGAAAAACTATGAGAGAATTTTTCGATAGTCGTGACATGGTATCGATCTCAATAGGTAGATTTTTCTTCGAAATCTACCTAAAAAGGATTTCTATTATGGGATCATAATAAGTATTTAAGTTTTTTTTTATTAAAAAATTATTGAAATTAAAACTCAACAAAAAACTCACTGTTCACTTCAAATTTTCAGGATTGAAAGCCATTGAACAATTTTTCATCACCATGAACATTTTCTTGACACAAATTCATTTTCCCAGTCACGAAATCGGAACATTGAAGTGTATAACAAGTTTCGTATGCACTTGAAAACTCTCCCTCCTCTTCCTACAATCGGGACGATTCATATTCTGTGCATCTTTTTCACACCGTAAAAGTATTTTAATAAAAGCAATTATTTTCTCTTTTTTAATATGATAAGAACAAATTTTGACACAGTCATGTTCTCTTCAGATTTTTTCACACACAAAATATTCATCCTTAAGGCGGATTAAAGAGAGTCGTATCCCAGCGCCCTAAAGGTGAAACATTAGTATGTAAAAATAAGAACTTTTCAAGTTTTATTTTTTCCTGTTTGTATGTACGTGTTTGTTTTTTTAACAGATGGGAAATATTGTAAAATTTGTTTTTGTAAATTTAGTTATTTTTATGTAAAATATAATTTTTATACAAAATCAAGCGGTATTTGGCTACAATTCAAATTTATTAATTATAACTCTTTACCTACACCTACATGAAATATTCATGCTCAAAAATTACATGAAACACGCTACGATTAATATTCATGTTAGTTCTTTCAATTATCCAAAGGTCCAAAAGCACAGTGCATATTCGTATGTTTTTACAATATGGAAAAAAAATCAACAATAATTACCGTCCTGATTTAGTTTGTTCGGTACTAATTGAGTCGCTCAAAAATAAATCGTATAATTCTAACTGATTGGTCCGATCCGAGTAAACAATCTTACATCGAAAACCGTAATTGTCAACTGTGTTGTATAATTTATTGATTAGCCATAAGGGTACAGTGTAGAATACATACCGATTAAATTTGATTATCCTTTGGGATCGGGCATATTAAAATTCATGCTGCGAGGGCAACAGACGTATTTCCCGTAAAACGATTTTAATATTCCCCTAAAGAGAATCGTGTTAAGCCGGCATCATCATGTAAAGTCATATGGACCCAATGGAAATGCTTTCGCATTACAAATACATCACATTTATTTCGCAGAATAAGGAATGAGGACCTGTCGTAAAGGAGTCAAATACTCATCCATTCGTTCCAATTTATGGAAAATATCCTTACATTTCCGTTCGACATGCAAACACAATATTAAAGGAATTTTGCGAAATCCCTATATCCTTTCTATGGTTGATGAAAGCTTCATAAGGACAACTCTGTTTTATGTCCACAAAAAAACAATTTTTCGCTATCCTTAATCTGTAGATTTAATGGAAAATTCACCGGAAATAGTTGCGAAGACATTGCACTGGAATTCATTTGCAAACTGTGAATCGAAAATTTTCCCGAAATTGAGTTCAAAGTTATCGAAGTTCTGAGCAGGCTTGCCAAAGAATCGGTTTTATGGGCATGAAATGCCAGAATATTCCACTTAAATGCATTTCAATTGGATAAATTTTGGCAATAGCAATTGGGTCAGTTTTAATTTGAATGATATGATTTAGTTCCTAATCGGTTATTAATTGCAGTTCGTTGCATTGTTTCTCTTTCGAAGTAATAATAAAAAAATGGGGAATTTTCTCAGATTTTTTTCTTTTCTCTATAATTAATTAATTATTTAAGCGTAATTTGCGATATTTCAAAAAACCTTTCAGATGTAAAGTAGGTTAATCTTCTTACAATCTGCTACAAATATTTAGACTATATTACCAGCAGCTTGATCAGAAATTTCTGCAGGACAGATTTAAGGATCCTTCATCCTTCGCCATAATTACATTTATCATTAAATCTACAAAAATCCCATAAACCTCACTAATTTTAGGAAAAACGCTCCATATCGAACGATGAAGTGAACACCCACAACTAAATTTCGTTATCTTCCAGCTAAACTAAAATCCTTTTTCATATTTATCAGCGTACTGATGATATTTAGCAATGTAGTCCACCAACCCATGCCCTCTTGCTTCCCTTGGTTAATCTCACATTCCTCATCGAGCCCCAACTGTGTAGCACAAAATTTCTCGTCAACAGGAGATAAGGCACATTTC
This sequence comes from Leptogaster cylindrica, assembly GCA_963082835.1. Classification (NCBI taxonomy): domain Eukaryota; kingdom Metazoa; phylum Arthropoda; class Insecta; order Diptera; family Asilidae; genus Leptogaster; species Leptogaster cylindrica. The sequence goes on from OY720107.1 coordinate 21,958,363, forward strand.
CGGAACTCCTACACCCTCCTCCGTTGCTCTGCCAGGCACAGGATGAGGAACTTATTACATTTTCTCGGTACTAATACACGAATTTCTAGAAAATCCTTTATGGTTGAGTATGTTTAAGCCATAAGGGTACCATCGGATAATGAAGTTTTCTCAGCTTCCTAAAGACGAAAGAATAATTCGCAAATATTGAGGGATTGTAATTTTCTGTTTTTGGGCTTTGTGGTGCAGAAATTTCGTCGGCAGTTTTCTTACAAGACGTCTTTGCTTTTGTTGTTGTTTTCTTATTGCAAAAAACTTTCATTTCCAAATGGAACATCTGCAATTGCATGATAACACGGAAGTGTAGAAAATTTTCCTTTGTTTCCTCTGTCTCTTTTTTGAACATTTTGACATGGCCGCGTTTTGTTTCGTTTATAGGTCTTTCGTGTTCAGAATGATTTGGTTAGTGGTCGTGTTTAAATTTCGTGACCGAAGATGTGTTGGGCAATTGCTGCATTTACCGAATTTGGCAAACTTCCAACTTCCGTGTCCGATGTGATTTGTTATTTAACCGAAATCAGGATATGCTGAATTACACAAGCCACTTCTCACGTGGCAGTGGGTGGCGTGGGTACGGGGTGTGTCTACTATTGATTTGAGGTTTCTCGTGCGGCTCAGCAAAGTTCTCAAGAATTTATGTTGAACAAAACTCGGTATCCTTTGGACTACTTTATTGTTTTCTGTTAGAGTTGTAATAAATCTAAAAACTTAACATGTGTCCTAATTTCATTGCTATTTTATTGATAATAAAACTTTAGCAAGGAATTCGAAATATATCTAACAATATTATTCATAAAATAGAAACGTTTCCTGTTCACAGGAAACAGATTGCAATGTTATGTAAGTGCAAATTTGTTATTCAAGTAACACTAACTTCAATTTATTTCAATTTTACTTGGAAAGTCAGTTTACTGCTTTCGAAATGCTGATTGGTAGCGTAGGTCTAGGTATAGGTACGTAAACCCCTTTTCGTAACTGCAGCTTTTATGTTCGTGCACCCTGTCGATGAAGGTTTCCCCTTTCGTTCCGGAAAAATAAGAATTAAACGAAATGGAAATAATAATTCAAATTAAAGAACTGTGAAGCAGAGAACAAAATTCCGTTCTTTTGTTTTTGACAAATTACCATGGTTTATTGCTTGCCGGCGAATACTCACGGTAGATTTTTAAGTACTTCTCATATACAATTTCCCTCGTTTTAATTCATCTAGATTAACTTCGCGAAAACTTGCTTGTGTGTTTATTTGTGGACTTCTGTATTTGTGCTGTTTTAAGACAAACCTTTCGACGGCTAATTAACGCACTTCCCGTAATCCAATCGAGCTAAAACTTTACAGATAGGCTCTTTGTTGATGACAATGCATTCTGTATGCATTTTAATCTCGTTATCATAGAAGGAACGGATACAGTCTTTAATAATAATGCAGAAATGATAGCGTTCTGCATTTTGCATAAAAAAATTATCTTAAAATCAAGTCATCTTTTCTTTTTTTAATTGATTTTAATTGTTACAATTTTCAAAATACTATGTGGATGAATGAGTGAAAAAACTTTGTTTTAACGGGTTGTTTTTGTCACAACATCAAAATGTAAAACTGGCCATTAAAAGTACATACATAAATCATGCTAAATGTTAATTTATAAACTCTACTAATTTATGTTTTTGTTCCTCAACGCAATCAATTTTAATTAATTAACTGCCACAATTTATATCTGGAAAATAATTTCTGTTATATATTATGCAATGCTAAATTACGTAAATGCCTTTTTGCATTTCTCTTAACCCAGAAAACTTTTGATAGAGTCCGAAGAGGTTTTATTAATGTAGTTTTCAACAAAGTGAAAGTACCCCATAAATTTTCCTGCAAGCAACTCTTAACTAATAAATAAATTGCAAAGAACCTACCTGCAATAATAGAGTCATTTTATTCTTAATTGACAAAATTTCTTTGGATCTGACTTATTAAATCATTTTTATTGGTTTTCTTAATTTTTGATACGGTGGATTCTTTTAAAAATTGTGTTGGATAAAAATTAGTTTTAATACTTGTGAAATTGTAAATTTTATTAAAATTATAATCATATTAGAAAGTGTAATCGTTTAGTCGGGTTCTGTAATAAATATTTTCCCAAAAGTTTTTATTCCACCATAAATCCTCCGACCACAGCATAATCTTGTGTCTGACTCTCTGGACGTCTCAATTGGTTGTTTTTAATTAAACTCACTTTTGTTTTTATCACTATCTAGCAGGCCCGGCAATGCTTCGCTATTTCCCAGGAAATAGTCAATTATACTGTAATGTTTTGTTTTAATGTAATGGATTTTTAATGATTTGTCTTTAGGTCAGTTTTAGGCCATCAGGAGGCGAATTTACAAAAACCATAAGTGCGCATCTAGTAAGTGTAGCGTGTAGGGAACTTCTGTACCAAGTATGAGCTCTGAAATGTTTATTCTTCTTAAATATTAAACATTGATCAGTCAGGAAGTGGGTTTTGGCTCTGGTTTATAATTCTCTGAATAACACATGGTTCGGAACAATTTTTTTAACAACTAATTTCTAATTTTGTTACGTGTATAATTTTATATCTGATTGCTTTCGACTTCATATTTTTTCTTGTTTTTTTCACTTGGCAGTCGGATAACTCCTCCTGCATGTCTGCACTCGACAGTGGTTTATTTAAAAGTGGGTCTTACGAGTATTCTTCCGCTCTCACGTTACATTTCTGAACTTAGGTGATATGACGTGTAGTTTTGGCGATCACTTGCCAGTGTCGCTAATACTTTGATTTATTTACATGTTTGACACTTAGTTGTGTTTTTATTAATTATATTACATTATTATTCACTACGACACGACAATAGTAGGTATATTTTTATTTTTAGCTTCTCGATCCTAGATTGAGTATTCTTGGAAGTGGAAGAAAAAAATGAAAGTAAGAATTACAAAGACCTTCAGTGGAAACAAGCAAATTTCTCTCCAAATTGAAAATATTATTTAAATATTGCTTTCGCAAATATTTTTAAAAATTTTCGAAAGAAACAAAAATAAAACTATCATAAAAGTATTTACGAGTAATTTCTGTTGTTGTATTTCCATTTTAAAAATGCCAGTCATTTTGTTTTTTATTCCCAGCAATCCTTTCAATGAACAAAGTTGGAATGAACACCACATTGCTCTAAATCTTCGTAATCTACCAAAAAAGGAAATTTTCCGCGGATTCAGTACTTTCCACTGTTAATGTGTCGATTGTTTTGGTTCATGTCCTTCGGTCGTTGAATTCAATTGTTCAACGTTATTGGAGATCCGAGATTTTTGTTTTCTGTTTGATCAACATTACTTTTCGTGTGAACCTTGCAAATCAATGTCAAATTTATCTTCATCAAAATTGTTCGGTTTTTTATTTTATTTTTTCAGGAAAAACATTTCATCACTTTTCATTGAATGTAGAGTTACACAATCAAGTTCGCAAATCGCATGTCTTATCTTGTGAGCCCTTTTTAGGATATTTTTCGACGGGAAATGTCTGTGTTTACAGTGGAGAATGATTTTTGAATGTTTGCTAGAGTAATTGAAAAGCGATGAATGAAGTGAATTAGTTAAAAATAAAAACAAAAAAAGGAAGCAGATACATAAATTTTTGGACATTTTACTCAGTTAGGTATTCTTTGGTGAGTGACATTAATTTGACAGAAATGGATTCGTTACAAGTGAGATAAATAAATCAATGCCGAAAATGTTTCGAGTAGGTGTCCGGTGTCAATCATCATATGAATATTTTAAATGTGAAAGTTTGGATGTTTGTTACTAAATCGCGCCTAATAGTCTTTTATTAATGTTTGACGTTAGTTTTATTTAAATAATGGTACCTTGGTTCTTTAAAATTTTTTAATTTTTATTCATAAAAAATTTAAGCGCTTTCTTTTTTTTCATTTGTCAAAAAAAAAAACTTTATTATACTTTTTACTACTTTTATTTAACAACCTACTTGTCTGAATTTGCATATCAAATTTTAGTAACTAAGATGTTTATGAACAACTTGGCTTCTTAAATACCTACTAATCCATGTCCAGGTATACAGTATGTATCAAGATAACTTTAGATTGATAACTTAAATAACAATAAGTAACAGGTACCTAATTTTATGCGGTCCCAAAATATTCCAATCCTGATGCTTATTCTTTAGGTTTATTATTAAAAAAAGAAGTATATTAAAAGATAAAATTTTGTAAATAAATTTTAGTTTTAAACTAAATTTTTATGTTTTTTAATTTTCAAGAAAAAAATTCGCAAAAAATTTTATTTTCCACAAGGCCACAATTTTGAAATTCCTGGTTTCGTTTCATTTTTTTTGTCATAACTTTCTGAAACCAAGAGGTAGAACCTTATTTTATTTTTTAAATTAAAGATAAATAAAAAAAAAAATTTTTGCGTAAAAAGCCTACAAAGTTTGAGGTCATTTATGAGAAATGAAATTTTTCCAAGTTTATACCACTCTAATGACTCAGTGGATCATTAGATTTTTTTAGTGTATAACTTTGTTAGAAAGATATCTTTATTACCTTTCTAACAAGATATAAAACATTAAGCTATCTCAAGTAGTTTCAGAGATATTTCTATTTTAGTGCAACAACCTCGCCCACGACCAAAAAACTAGAAAATCGCCTCTAAATCGGAGGGGGTTGGAGATAGGATTTGAACAATTTTTTGATCGCCATAAGGTAGCCTATCACCCTGTTTCGGGACTTCGGGTTGACCATATTCCAAATGTAATATATTTTCCAACTTAACGTAGGCTACTGTTTTTCGGTTTCAAAATGGCGAATCGAAGATGGCGGTTGAAAATATTAAATTTTAATGAATGTCCACCAAAATGGCAAACTTTTAGATTTTGATTTTTAAAAATTGGTTCTTTCGTAATTTGGGCATAATTGGAAAAAGTGGTAGCAAAGTGGTTTTACTTGATTACTTGATTGACAGATTGATTGAAAATAATTTATTAAGAAGGAGTTGGATTTAGTCCAATTAAACTAAGAAAAATTATCCCTCAACCAGGGAAAAATTGTTCACGAGCGATTAAAGTGGTATTCAATTCAACAAACCTTACCTCATAACATATCCAAAATTCGACCATGGGATAAGTGGTTGCGGGGGTGAAATTGTGGTCCAGAAGGGTTACTGTTACGGTTTTTCGCTTATATCGCCTAAAATATCAAACTTCAGAAGGAGTGCTCCACACAAAAGTTGTAGAACGTTAAATTCTGCGCGAATTGACACCAGGAATGAATTTTTGGACCATTCCCTACCAAAAGTGCACTAGGTCAAAGTTGAACAAATTTTGCACATTTACGAAAAATTTTCATTGAGTTTTATCTGTACCTATAGTTACCTACTGATTTATGATTTTCTCGTAATTACCGCTTTAAGCATTGTTTATGTTCCAAATTATTTATTATTTATCATTTTTGAAAAAAATATTTTATTGAAACTAAGATCACCGAATTTGGGCATGCTTTAGTTTGGTAGAAAACGGGAAAAACAACTCTTCTGGATCACAATTTCACCCCCGCAACCACTTTTTTATGATATGGATTTTGGATATGTTATGAGGCATGGTTTGTTGAATTGAATACCACTTCAACCGCTCGTGAAACAATTTTGCCTAGGTTAAATCATGTCACATGACTAGTCACATGACTAGACTATTTGCTAAATACGAATTTAGTTGCTACTGTTATTTTCACGGCCTTCGGTTTGCTCTGAAATTCGGATTTTATTGTTTGATTTGTGATTAGGTATAGCAGATATTAGTGTATGGTATGGCTTTTCTTTAAGATCACATCTATCTGAACTCATCAAAAATGAAATTTTTCTATGGTATACAAAGTTAAAATATCGATGAAAAAGTAGCTTCACTGTCTACATGATAAAATTTATGGATTTAAAATTTTTTAAAACCAACCGATTCTTATAAAAATTAGCAAGCGAATTTTGAAGCCACTAATTTCGAATCGAGGATAACACCGCCAGTTATTGATCAAACAAAAGTCAATGCTGCTGATTTCTTATTCAGTATATACATACATATCTCCTCTCTTTAAAGTTTTAGAATTATTGAAACATATTTACCACAATCCTGCTTATTTTTATATAATGAGAAAGAATAAAACCTGCTGCAAATAAAACAACAACGAAACTGAGCAAACAATTGTGGAAATATTTTTTTCGATTTTATATTCTTCTTTTAGAGCAATATAAAACCTTTTAATGTAAAATCAGTGACTTAATCAACTACTAGAAGGGCATCAAACCTTGGCGGCGTCATCCTACTATGAGAATTCATAAATGTAAGATGGTGGAGCCATCATGCCGAACAGAATTTTTCAAATTTAAGAGATTGTATGATAAATAAAAATTAGTACAAAACTGTAATATCACAATTTATCATTTAAGTAAAGTATATTATAAATTGGTAGGCATAAGTAAAGTAATAGTAAAAGAGTAAGCATAAACAAAGTAAACTGTAAGTATGTTAACGTACTTGATCTAACAATAAGTTAAGTCTAAATTTGAATATACTTGTATACTTGCAAATACGCTGGGTGAAACCGGGTAGCCAGATAAAAAGTTTCATGATCATCAATTAACCTACGTTCATTAATTACAATTATTACCCGGGGTGAAACTGGGTAAGCCTGCTAGTTAGAAATAAAAGAATATACATATAAATAAAATAATTAAAAATAAAATGTGACAATTAAAATTAAATGGAGACCGTAGGAAACTCGACAAAGTACCAAGAAGGGAAAAAAATTCAAGAGTATAATATGTGATTGGAAAACAAAAACAAATTTAGTTTAACGTGGATAAATTAATGTTTGGAATTTGTCGACAACTATATAATTGATCAAAATATAAACATCATTAAAATACCGCTATTCTTAAACCAATGCTGCCATATGAATGTGATAAGATGTGGCAAGGATAAAAGTGTTCAACTTGATGAACACGTTTTGACAGTTTAATTCCCCCAAAGTATTATCACATTCCACAAATACTGCCATCGATATGCATATAACTTTCTGTTGGGAACCCATAAATCATTCGCTAATGTATAATCCACTTGGGGGTGCTTTCAGTGCTCTTTTTCCACCCCCGTCCTATTTGTCGAACTATTTAGACGATGTTCTCGTGTGGTTGAAGGCAGGAGTCATCAATGAGCCTCGCGGGCGAGGGTATCTCCGAGTAGTCTCAACTCTCAATAAAATGCCATTTGGATTGCTATCGTTCATGAAAAGGAGCACAACTTGGCAAAAGTGGTTTGAAAGTTGACATTTATGAAATTGCACGAAAACATTATCTCCTCACATTCACAGTCTCGCACACCTTTAAGTTGTGCATAAACGAACAGGAAGAAATTTCATGGACTTAAATTCCTCCCAGCTGTAAGATTAAATCCATTTTAGTTTCTTTTCACTCTGCACTTCTTCCGCATTTACATCGTTTGGAATAAACTTGTACCCTTTCACAAGTTTTTTATATTGTATATTTATATTCGTGTGTACATGAACTGCTCTAGGTTGAACTTCCGTCATACTGTGAACGTATTTTTAAGTCGTCACTTGGGCTTTTTGCATAGAACTTGTTTTAGAATTGTTTACTCTGTAGATGAATGAAGAATCATTCTCTGTCCCCTTGGCGAGAAGTTAAACAAAAGGAAGGACATAACCAACTACGGTTGTTTTTTTTTTTTTGCAATAGCACTTTAAATTCTCGTCGAGGAGATAGTTTTATGTGCTTATGGATTGTTTACTTTGAAATTGTTAAAGGAAGATCGTCTTAAATTAAACAAACCATTTTCTTCTTCATCTCGACTTTACAAGAGTTCGTTGCAAAACTAAAATTTACTTTAATATTATTCATAACATTATTTGTATAAAAACTTTAGAAGAAGATAATTGTAATCTTTTGTTATTGTCTACCACAATCTTTAAGAACACATAATTTAAATACATCAACCAGGGTTATTTCAGTTTTCTATTCATAAATAATATATATATTTATCTTCATCAAGCATTAACATCAAAACAAATTAAATGTAAATATACTCACAGCAACTTGATGTCGTTAATTTATAAAACATTTTTTGCAAATATATCCAATAACATTCATTTTCCTTATACATTTTCAGTTGAAATCAAAAAGTCTAACACATTTGGATACACTTGATTCGCTGATAGCATGCCACCAGAGATCATCGACTGCGTCACAAAAGCCAAGAGTGAGTATATTTTCAATAATATCCTGAAATCGGAAAATGGTTTTCCTCTCATTTCACAACCGGAACAGTTTTCCTATATAAACCTTTTTTTCATATTCCATTACACTCTGATCAATAACGTTAAGAGATGTGTACACGGTTTTTTCTGCCACTTTTCAAGTCTGAACAATTGGATACAACATGCCAACAACAACATGAAAATCAAACAATTGTACAACATCAACAACTTCAACATCATTCGTCGACATCTTCAACGAATACATGCAACAAAATCTGTTGTCTTGGATCAACAACAACGACAGCAATAACTGCGATTGGGGGGGCGTCTAATTCGCAATCCTTGTCATCAATTCAAAGTGGCCTCCCCAGTAATCCTGTGACCAATTCCCAGGGTTCGGTACATAAAAAGAAATCATCCTTAATGAATCGCAAGAAACCCCTACTAACGAGAAGTGAGGTAAGTCCCATCACCACTGATGGAACAATGGTGCGAGTAATGGTTGTGTTCTTTTTGATGTTCTGCAATTCTTATTTTCTTTCATCCTTTTATTTTATTAAGTTCCGTTTTTCTCTGTCCAAAACTACGTCTCAGTTTACTTAAGGACTTAATGAGTTAAAGATGGAAAATCCTATCAGCTGTGATGTCCGAATCAAATTAATTTAGTCCCACCAATTTTCATTTAATTTTCAATTTAATTTTATTTAAATTCCAGTTTAGTTTAGTTTGCGGTTTATTAAAAATTTAAAAACCAGTCTATTTGTATGGCGTAAAATTTATAATAACATAAATAGGACAAAGGACTTTGATTGCTTTGTGATATTCCCCCAAATATACAAAGTCAATTTACCAAAAAATTAAAAAATCAAAAAGCATTTTCGTTTTAAACAACAATAAAATTATTTTCATTTCACTGATTTTTCGTACGGCTTCCTTTTACAATGTTAATTATATATGCCAACTAAGAAGATAACATAAAAAAACACCACGGTTTTTTTTCGGACAAGTAAAGTGCTCGCCAACAACGAATGAAGTTATATTCCTCAAGGCCTTCTTCACTTCTTTTTTTCTCATTGTGATTTTCATCTCTGAGGTGATCCTGAAGCACTTAAACTTTTGTTCAGTTTCGTTTTTTCCCGCCCCACCCACAATTATTAATTTTATTTTAAAGTGGTAAATTTGTGTTTTAAAATTCGGTAAGTTTTTGAAAGATCTAAATATACGTTTTTTGTTCCCTAATCGAAAAACGGAATTCGAAAAACAATCACACAATTTAATTTACATATTCATCGCATAAAATAAAAGTGTAGTTTTCCTTAATTCTTCAATTCAACAGTAGCTTTTGATTAGTTTAAAAAAATATACTTACTTTTTATCCTTTCCTTGAAATATTTAAAAAAAAAACTTATAAAATTTAAATACAATCCCGTGACTAAAATACTAAACCGAGGATGAACTACATACATGCAATTCAAGTGCAATGATATATTTATTCCAGAAATAATGGATCCATCCATCAAAACACAGAGATAAGCTCCTAAGATACACAAAGGTTGCATTCATTTTGAACCAGCAGAATTGACTATAGCTCCTACTTTATAGGTTAACTTGCTCATCCACTTCCAACTTCAAGGACTTATGTATCTTGCAAGTAGCCAAGTTAGGTACTTCCTTTAAAATTCTCGAAGTTTAAGAAACATTTGTCCGTCGAACTAAACTATAACTTTCTTATCTTCTTAGGTACCATACTTTACAAAAAATTCATATCCTCGACGAACGAGACGTTGCAAAATTTTATCGAACTGGGGAAAATATTTGGCACATGTTCCAAATTATCTCAATTGTATTCGCCTCCAAAGAGTTTTGAATGCACTTATGCATGGGGCTCGCGGGGAAAGGGTGGAACGTTGTAAAAATGACTGGGCAAGAGTCTTCGGTTGTTAGTGAAACCGTATGCAAGATTATATGATTCTTTTAGCATGCACTACAGATGTATAGCTGAGGCCTGAGAACGAGAAAGCTCTGTGTTTAACCTCTTTATAACCTGCTGCTCCATGGTGTATCAGAATGTTGAAGCAGTATTTTTAGTGCGCTAGACAGCCTAGACTTCTTACAATTGAAGAGACTTTAGTGCTTCATCTTTAACAAAAAACGAGAAGGAAAATTCTTTTGAGTGTTGCAACAGCCTTTGTAATACCCAGGACTTAATCCTGACATCGGTACCTTCAACCTCATCAATTTTCCACCATTCTGAGTTCTCCCCAACCCCCATATATTGTACGTACAATCAGGGGCAAGAGTCAAGTTATGTTTATCTGCAAAGTCAAGCACCTCTCTATCTTCACGCCTTCTGTGCTTGAAATTTAAGTTTCAGATTCTTTTTTCCTAAAAAAAACGTATTAAGGAAAAAATACATAAATGTAGATATACATACTTGTAACCAAACACGATACGACGATGTTAGAAAATCATATAAGGCGCGCTAAACCACTCAATTGTCGCTGCATATCTCAAATCAAAACGCGGACAAGTGAATTTTTTGATGGAAGACGATATTCAATTCCACAAGGACTTCTTTATTATGTTATTCACAAACACGATACAATTGGATCATCAGGATTGACGTTTTCCATTCTATACACGAAAGAAAATATTAAATCTTGTTTTTTTAAGATAGGTATAATGTAGAAAAAAATGCCTTTAAATATGTTTTGATTTTTTATCAGATTTATCTTAAAAAAGGTTTTAATTCACAAATTCTTAGAGAGGTCCCTTGAGTTATGTGTTTTTCTCCTAACTAGTACACTGGAAAACACCTCCATTTCATTTCAGCATTGAAAAGGAAATCCAAATAAGGATAAGTTCCCAAAATCCACTAAAAAAAATTGCAAAGAAAATTATCTCGATGGAATTCCGACTTTTACGAGATCTTGAGTCCTTCTTAACTGCTCAATTTGGAATAAGATAAATTGTTTAGCTTTAGAGTGTCTAAGTCACTCATAACTAGAACAAACTCAAGTCAAGAAGCCATACTAGAAAAATGTTAGTATTTCTTCAAAGAAGATCATTCACTCGATTGAAAGGATTCTTGCTTACGTTGTAAAATTGAAAAAAATTCTTTTAATTATATTTCATGCCCTCGGAACCTTCTCAAAAGCTTTTCAAGCCATTTTTGTTAGTGTATTAAATACAGTAAAAAAAATTTTCCTTCAAAAAGAAATAAACATGTACTTGAATAAATTGTGTTTGACTTTTTGTGTGTCAAGGATAATCTTATAAACTTACATAATTAGATGAAATTAAATGTGAAAAAATTCAACAAAAATACAAGGTTTTTTTGAAATATTTCTTTAAGAATCAATTCTAATGCTGTTATGATAAGAAAGTTTTGATTTTAAAATTATATTATAAAGTAGAATTATGTATTTATTGTGTAATGTCATTTTTATTTTATTATTAACTATTCAATTTTCTTTGAAAAAAATATATCGTTTTTGTAGTTAATATTGTTATTTTACAAATTTGTTTTCATTTTCAAAAAATAATTTTTATATGTTCTATTCCTAATGCCCTTACTATTTCATTTACATTACATCAGTAAAATAATAACAAAAATATCAATTTTAAAATAAAAGAACTTTAATTTCCTTGCAGGTTTCGAGCTCAGAATATTTCTCGGTTTACTTTTACACTGAAAGTGGCGGTCAAGACGAAGAATTAATACCCGCCACGAAAGGAGTAACCTTGTCGTAAGTCAAATCTACCACCAAACGCCTTTTTAATTTAATATCATTTTCATTGCACAACATTCACCCTCTTTTACTTCCTCTCTTGCGTTCTCTTTCTTTCTCTTCATCTGAATTCAATGGCAGCACAATTAACGAACCAAAACTAAACTTTTAGGGAAGCACTTAGCGATGCACTTAAGAAGAGAAAATTGAACTTTTCTCAGATAACAATTTCAGACAATAATTTTCAAAGTTTTACTGAATCAGGTGAGTAAGCATTATGCCTGATGATATATGAAATGTCTGGATTAATTTTGTAATATTAACAGGATCTCCGCCATATTATACAAGTTCTCTCGATGAAAACACCGATGTTGAGAGTTTAGCGGGAAAACTTTTAATTGTTACTGAAAAAGATCTTAATAAAAAGACTGGAACATTGCAGAAAGCTGCATCATTTGTAAGATAAATTAAGACATTAAGTGAACTGTAAGTAAGATAAATTTTGTTTTTTTTCAAAAATATAACAAAAGGGTTCACGGACACGTCCACCTCGGCTACTGTCCTCAGCTTCAACAGAGGAGACAACTGAATCCGAACAGAAAGCTGTTCCGGGAAAACAATTGAAACAACGGTGGTCTGGACTTTTTGGCATTCGAAATCCACAACAGAATCAACTTTGTGAATTATTGAATTTTTATGCCAAAAATGGAGTACCCCAAAAATCGTCTTCCCTTAATTTTGATCATCCCAATTTTGATATGGCACTCGAGTATTTGGACAAAGTTCATAAGTCATGGAAAGATTTTGTGAATTGCGATGGAATGCTGGAAAACGATGTGAAAATCCAAACTGCCATTTGGGAACTAGTTACAACCGAAGTTGATTATATTCATGCACTGCAAACTGTTACAGATGTGAGTGGTAATTTAAAAATTGATTTAACTAAAACAATTCACAGATTCCATCGAAACGTTTCCCCAACAACTTTTTTATTCAAAATTTCAATTAATATTTGGACAGTATTCTTCAAAATCCTATCAATTTGTTGTCAAGGCTGAATACAAATTTTGTTGGTTTAATACAAGTGTGGTTCATAATATCATTTTTGTAGATAAACTTTCCAAGTTGTTGTGTTGTTCCCATCATTTTGTTTTCGAGTTTCAATCATGCCAAATATTTTTGGAGTTTTTCATAAAATGTTCATTATTTTCACATAATTTAATTTCGTTTCTGTTCAGACTTTCACAATTTAAATACATTCTTTTCACTCTTAGCTCTTTCTGGCATGCTTGGAAGCAATACAAGAAGAGAAAATATTAACAGATGTCGATCAAAATAAATTATTTTCAAATATCCGTGATATTTGTGAAGCAAATTTAAAATTTTGGACATTATATATATATCCAATGGTAGCACATAGTATATCAACACATAATCCATTATGCATTGATTACTTTCAACCGGGATTTGTAACATTTGCAACAACATTTGCACCATATAAAAAGTATTGTGCCGAACAAAGTACATGCCAGTTTTATTGTAAGGAACTGAATCGAAATAATGCTCTATTTACTGCATATTTGGCATGGTGTGAATCACAAAAAATGTGCAATCGTTTACGTTTGGCCGATATACTGGTGAGGCCCATGCAAAGACTGACTAAATATAGCCTACTATTGACTGCGATTAGAAAACATATTGTGGATGAGAACGACACTGATATTATGGATTCAATGGTTTGTTTATAGTTTTTTCTCAAAGTTTATTTGATTCTTAAATGTTTCCAATTATGATTGTAGATTCATTCTGTAGAAAATTTTGTATATAGTGTAAATACTCATTTGACGACTAGACAAGAGAATGAACGGTTGAAAGGGATTATGGCTAGGATAGAATCATACGATGTAGTGGTATGTCAAAATGTTCCACATATTCGGTTCAATCTAACTGATAATTTCTGTAGGATTCAAATAATGAACATTTAGACAAATTGGCTAAACAATATTGTACCATGGTTGATTTGTGTTCACCAATGAAAGGCTGTGCAAATAATCAAGGACGTCATCTATTTATGGAGGGTGATTTAAAATTAAAGGACAACCTTGGAAAATTGGATGTACATTGTTTTGTTCTAACTGATATACTTTTAATATGTAAAACAATCGCAAAAAAAGGTCATGGCACATTGAAAGTTGTACGTCAACCATTTATGACAGATCGATTAGTTGTTAAGCATAAAGATAACACATTATATTGTGTTTATTTAAATGAATTCCAAATGGTTGTTACTGCCTTCACATTACAATGTGCCGAAGCAAAAAGTTGGCATGATTCAATAACAAAAGCAAAACATATTTACTCAAGGCTTAAACAAGGATCAAATTGGGATGGATATAACTTTCGGTATGGTGGAACTGGAGGATCTGGTACTGGTGATACTCTGGGTGTGAAAAAATCCCCACTGAATAGCTCGATTGGAAGTCGAGTGTCTAGTTTAAATAATAGTCATAGTGGATCGGTTGAATTAAATGATTCCAGAAACATATCTGTTGATTTTGAAAAAGCTAATTCGCTATCAAGTGACGAAGGATCAATGATGAGTGAGTTCTGAATTATATTGGATGTGGAACGAAAGGTTATTTACTATATCCTGAATTTATAGGTGCTAATAATGCAATGCCACCAAAACCAAAAACACTTCTAACAAGTCCACATAAGTTGAACACTTCATCATCAAATACTCTCATCGTTCAACCCCTCAACAGTCTTGGTCAAAGTTTGCCCAACCTAAATCTACATCCAAGTCAAAGCAGGTAATTGTTTACCCTAGTGTAGACTATAATTTTTGCACAAAACAGCACCACATTTCTCCCCGGAATATTGATTTTAATCTATTACCATTATTATAGTAATCTTTACCATACTTATAGTAACAATACATTGCTTGTGCCTGGCACTGGCAGTAGTCACTCAGGAAATCTGCTCTCACCCTCCCAGCGGGGTATTTCTTATCCACCACCAAGTCCGACTAGGTGAGATAATAAATATTTGTTAAGATCCCATTTAAATAACACAACAAACAATTTTATGTTCTTTAAATAAATAATTACAGAGCAACATTACGTCGTGGATTTGCATTTTCATCGTCCATCAAAAATCCACCATTAGTCAAAACTCGTAATATAACATCACAAAGTAGCATTAATTGGCACCCCACTCCTGTGACGCCGTCAACAAGCCCTCAACCACCCTCATCACCATCCCTTCTACAGCACCAACAGCAACAACAACAAATATCACCTGGTGTAATTATGACAACTGGTCTACAAATAAGCAATGAAAGTGATGTTTGATTTAGTAGGTCACTTCCGAACATCATAATCATATCCTAGAAGGAGTCAACAAAATAATGTTCAACCACCAATAAATAAATACATTAATTATAGAAATGATTCCAGTCGATGATCAACTTTAGGTCTAGATTTTTGGTACTTAAGTCATATATACAAAAAAATGCTTTATTAGTCACAAGTTTAGTTTTAGGAAAAATTAGAAAATCAATTAGGAAATTTTTTAGCTTATGGAGATTAACCAGGAATTGAATTTTCTTTATCCTTATTTAATCCAATACTTAAGTCCTGGCTCTAAATGATTAATAGCTATCTGTTGTGATTGCTATACAAAGAAAATAATTCCAAGACGACTTTCGGTATTTTTATAATGCTAATGTTATTTATATAAAAGAATTTAGTTTAGGAAATACTTATTGCAAAAAAGAAAAGAAAAGTAAACTCTCAAAAACTTACTTTGCACAAATGTACTTAGGTAAGGAATTCTGGAAAACAAAAAACATGGAAATTTGAACAAATCATAAACCCCAGTAGTAAAGTTTAAGAATAAATGCGCGCTAAAAGCGCATTACATTTTGAAAATAGTTATTAAAACAATTTTTAGCCCTATTTCTTTAGTGGGTAAAAAAAATAATTTTAATGAAATTGTATATAAATAATATTATATTTCTGAAGCAGCTGCTATACCAAAACTTAAAAAGGAAGCAAAAAAAACTGAAAATATTTGAAATATTTTCAAAAATTTTACAAATATCTGTACTGTAGATGTGATTTTAAAACATTAAGATTTATTATTTCTATTTTCAAAAATTCTTATATTCATACATTTGAAACATTTACCTAAAAAAAATAAAAAATATTTAAGATTTTATTAGTCAAAAGTTGTGTTCAACATCAAAACATTTTTCTCTTTATGTTTTCTACTTTACAATTATGTTACCAAAAATATTCAAAAACCATTTGTTCTACAAGATTTGATTATATCTATGTGTTAATATGGTGACTCAATATTTTTATGTCAGCGCGCGCCTATGTATTATATAAATACTATTCTTTTGAGTTGAATTAGTTTTATAGAAAACAATTTTTCCAATGTGGATTTATTGCAGTATGAGAGTTTTCGGTAATGTTCACAACAAGTAACAACCGAAACTAAATCGAAAACAGATTGGAAATTAACTTCAGAGTTGTGGGGAGTTATAAAAACATCAACTAAGAACCAAATGCAAAATTCTGATAATTCTATACAAATTGGTTCTTCAATATTTTAAAAAGTGCTTCGCACTTGTCTCTCTTGAACCATTTAATCACTTTTATGTGAAATAAACGTTCTACTTTCTTCCTCATAAATTATACATTTTTCGTAAATATCTCATAAATATTCTTCCGAACTTTCATTTTATAAAAAAATCAGGAAAAAGAAAAAATCTAATCTACAGTGTTTGTTGTTGATAGACATTTAATTATGAGTCTTTTTTATTTTTACCAAATTCAAGATGGCATTTATTGCTCAATATAACAAACTCATTTTCTTTTTCTTTTTTATTGGCAACCAAGGAGTTCGTTGCTTAATATCCTGAAGTCATAAGTCAATTTCCTACTACCGAATTCCTCAATGTTTCTTATTTTTTCCATGAAATATTTTGGGGTGGTTTTTGCAAATAAATTACACGCCACTTGTTCCACAGCACAAGAAGTAGGTATGTATTTACAAAGTTACCCAATTTATGTCGTGTTTAAAAACGAATCGACGAAAACTTTTTTGATTAAAATTACTTTTGTACTGAAAAACAATATAAAATTACAATTTCTTATAAATACATACCTATTTTAAATAAAAGTGAAATGCTAAAAATCGATATTACCGAAAACACTCGTATTAAAAACTTTATCCACAAAAAGCGTAAAATAATTTCTAAAGTAATTAAAAGACGTAATTAAGTGCAGATATTAAGCGATATGACACATTTTCAAATCATTAACTCAATCGTGTAAGAAAAATGGTGTTGAGAAACAAAACAAAACAAATTAATTATTGTATTAAATTATAGCATATTCGTATACTAACTAGTATTAGAGGCGATTAGGGACTCTTTAAACAAGCATGTGGAGAACAAAATAATATAATATTCTTACTGAATAAAAATTTTAAATCAGTAAATTTTGAAAAATTCAAATGTAACATTTGAAAATAGAATAAATTGTATTTGATAGCTTGAAAAGAGCAGAAATGCAACCAGTGCTTTTAATAATTAATATTATATATTTTAAACAGTAAGAAATAGAAACTTATACTGAAGGACTTAAGTTTTTTGTAGATTGTAGTGAATTTCATGACTGAGTTATAATTTTATTTATATAAATTGCAAATTAAGATAAACAAAAACAATAGCATTTGCATTCCTGTGCTTAACATTTTTAAATAAATTGAATTTTTTGTTTTTGACATCATTTACTTTTTAAAACTTATAGAACAATTGTGTATTTGTGTATAAGCATCATCACAATAAAAAAACTTAAAATACCACCATTAAAACAGAATTCAAATAAAGAACTCGTTTTAAGAGCAAAAAACAAAATCATATATAGTACAAGAGGATCAAAGCTTTTGTAGAAAACAATATATCAATAAATTTAAAATACGATTTTGAACGAAATCAGGATAACTTTGGCAATATTAAACATAAACATATTTTAATTGTGGTGTATTTGTAAAATGAAACAAAATTTTAACCAAAATTATAAAGTAAAAAAGGACCAAAATTTATCGAAAGCATTCTAAATCAATGACAATTGTCTTAAATTACCTGTCCCTTAATGGTCTTTTTGTGTTGCGCAATATAAAATAAATAGCAAATGAAAACAATTGTTGCTTTCTGGCCGTCAGAAAGTGACCTATTTATCTACTAATATGTATATATTTTTTTCAAATTTTCTTATATTTCAAAAACAAATGCTTTGTTTTTTTTTCATTCCAGAGGTTTTTTTAACATTATCAAATATTTTTGATGATTTCCAAAAACAGATTTGCTTCAAGTGTATATTTTTCTAATGTCTATTAGATATATCAAAAATAAAAATATCAAAATGCAATACAACTGTTAAAGTCATATATCTATTTTTTGCAAAAAATACTGAAAATATATTTAAAAACTATAAAAACTTTTAATTATTCTGAAAAGTTTATAAACTATAATACATTTAATAGGTATATATTATATATACTTTAAAAAAAAAATAAAAGAAAACAAAATGGCCTAACAAAATTATTGTAAGAAATTCGAAAGAATAAAATTAGTTTCTTTTTTAGAGAAAGTTTCATCTAAAATTAAATATGTTTATTGAGACAAACAAAATAAGTTTTTATGAAACAATGTAAAAAAAATTAGTAAATTTACTGGAAGTATTCAACTTGTAAAAAAGTTATATGAAAACAAAAATTCTGTAAATTTAGGAAAGTTATAAAATTTACAGAAAAAAGTACAGCATTTTAATTCATGATACCAAACCGTTTTACTTTATAGGTACACCATATTGTCATATTGACATTTTGAATTTACTACTACCCCCAATCGCGACGTATATTACTTAGAACCGTTTGCCGCAGGTCGGGTTACACTAATACATAATTGGTTAAATATTTCTGGAAAAAAAATTAAAATTTGAGCTTCGAGCTACATTGAGTCACCTGTGTGCCAAATTTCACGGCTGTAAGTACCTACTATAGATTCGCCTGGACGCCGCACGCAGAGAGACAAGAAATTTCCTTTTATAATATTAGATTTTATTATTAAATTTGGTTTTAACTTTTTAAGCTTTTACTTTTCCACAGACGATTTATTGTGGTTAAGCTGAATGGTTCTATACAAAGGAATGGTTAATAAATACTTAGTACAAGTACCACTACCAGTATTATACTATAATTAAATTTAATCATTGTTGTTGAATAATATTAAAAGGTTTTAACAAGTATAAACGTTAATACAGCGCCACCATGTTCAATGACTTCAAATATGTTTATAAAACCAAGTCATTAACATACTCGGACATATAGTCCAACACTTTCGGCATGATTGCATGAATCATGCTGGCCCAACCCGTGCTGGATGTGACTCAATGTAATCTCAAATATAAACATTACTAACTATTACAGACATTCCATAGAAATAAAATAATATTATAAAACACAAGAATCAAAAAGTAGGAAATAAAAATGACCACTTTACGTGTGCATTCCAAATACATAATCTAACATGTAAATGTTTTTATGCAAAAAACTAAATCTGCTCAGCCATGACTATTAATTCATTTATAAACAAAAGCGGGTGAACAATCGCGCATTATTAAATAAAATTGTTATTTCATGCATACCGTGGTCATATCAACTGCCAAAAATTTTTTGTAAACAATCGTTGCTAATTTGTTTGGCTCATCGTGCTAACAACTCACCAAAAGTCAACGATCGTTGCAACAGATGCATTTGCACTCTCTGATAAGCATTGATCTTTCCCCTTGCACCCACTGCAGTAAGAACAATTCACCGAAATACGTAAATGACATATTACAATCGAAAGTGAACAGATAAACTACTGGGAGAATTTATTTAAACAGTAACGGAGAACAAAACAGACAACGGCGTGGTTGGGTGGGACTCGTGAGTAACGTTCTAGCTCGTTAGTCGTTGGTGATCGTCGTCAATTCAGTCTTGATCGTGCCGTTCAGCGGTTGAGCGGTAGAGCCAGACTTGAAGTTCCTGCACGCTCTCCATCCAACAAAGTTTATTGTACTATTTGCAAATTAACACTACTTACTTTAGGATCAAGGAGAGTGTTTGCAAAATCTTGTGCATAAAAATATATATTACCTATACTTGATATTTCGATCCGTTTCGTTTTTGTCGCTGTTTTGTGTTTGATCGCGTTGATCGTGTTCAAAATCAAATATTCTTCAATGTTTGTGATAAGAAGCTTATTTTAGAGAATCTGTGATAAGAAATCGATAAGATTTTATTGATGAAATATCTGTCTAAAAATATTTGTGATAGTGTGCAAAAAATTGTTGCAAAAATATAAAAATGGAAACACCAACATTGGATCAAATTGAAACGTTGAGAGATTTATTTTTGAAGAAAATCGAAAAAGATGGAGAAGGTGAAATTATTTCTAAATACAGCAAATATCAATGGAAGTGACCGTTAGATCCATCCAATTTCATTCACACACACCACACCCCACCCCACCAACGACCAACCCCAACCTTCCTATTCATTTAATGTACCCATTCTGTGATAGGCACTGAACCAAAATCAGTTCAACTCTACGACGACTGTCTTTACCAGCAGGGGGAAAATTTACAATACAAAAAACCGAACTTTATAAATGAATAACCCTAAATTAACCGTTTGTAATACAAAGTTCAAGCAGACCGGAAATTATAATTATGTATATCATTTTGCGATATACCACAACTTATCAATTGATAAAATACCTCAACACTTTACAATTCCAGTTTTACGGTTTTATTTTTGTAATTTTCCTTTTTTTAATTATTTAACGTGATTACAAATAGCAATCCCCTAACAGTAATTTATACCTACTTGATTATTTTTGTGTATCGTCACTTATTTATGCCAATTCAAATTTTCCGGTATTAATGTCTCCGCTGCTAGTGAAGTCCTGCTTGAACTTTGTGACTTCTCACCGACTATTTTTTTCCTTCATCAAACACTTACACTTTTTGTAATTAATCGGGACTAAACAATATAATCTACATATATTACCATGCTTTTCTTCGGTTTCCCTGTTCACATATTGCAGATTAACTGATAAAAGCAAACAGCAACATTAAATAATTTTTGCTTGCAATTTACATTTGTATCATTGAATATATCAATAATTTTTCCAGTATGTAGGTATATAATTTTAAGTACCTACCTATTAATTTTGCATACGAGATAAATTCAAAAATATTCTCATTTACATAATATACTATATACATAATTACATACAATATAATTAGGTACACACATCTAAAGAGATTATTTTATCGCCTCGTGTCCTTGGAAACTTCTGAAAAATAAATTAAAGTTTCCTTCTTGCACAAGTTTCGTATCAACTTCAAGAATTTGCTTTTCGTTCAGTGCTTTCCTAATTAACCTAATTACTTTAATGTGCAATCGCAATGTCCTTCAAGTTTCTGCATTTGCATTTCGTAAAGAGAATTCGATTCGATATACTAAAAATGTTACTATTGTGTCAGACTATAAACTTTATCGTATTTTGTGACTGTAGCCAATCTGCATCCTCTTGATATTGAAAGGGTGAAGTCCTCCAATCGTTGGCTGCAACTGTTCCTTGAACAACAGGACCTCGACATGAAGCAAGCCTTAACAATGTTATGGGACACTTGTACATGGCGAAAAGCATACGGTACAAATGAAATAACAGAAAAAAATATCCGAATGGATTATATAAACTCTGGAATTGTATATCCAAGGAATAAAGATATTGATGGCAAAATCCTCTTAATATTTAAGTCGAAACTTCATACCAAAGGTAGTCGAGATGTTAGTGAATTGATACGATGTCTGGTTTACTGGATTGAAAGAATCCAGAGGCAAACAAATTATGATCAATTGACACTGTTTTTTGATATGCAATCAGCTGGATTAAGTAATATGGACATGGATTTGATAAAACGTATTATAGACACGTTTAAGTTGTACTATCCAAATTCTTTGAACTACATTGCCATACTTGATATGCCTTGGGTTTTAAACGGTAAGAATTTCTATACTTTGTATCAAATTCCGATATGAATTCTCTCGTTCTTAGCGGCATTCAAAATGATCAAAGGACTTCTACCACCAAAAGCTGTGGCTCGCATGAAATTTCTCAGCACAAAAACAATTAAAGAAATCATCTCTGAAGATAATTTGCTAAAAAGTTGGGGAGGAACCGACGACTATGAATTCAAGTTTGAGCCTGAAAATTTCGAGCAAAAACCAACAGAAGCTTTACAATCGAAACCAAAGGATTCGACGAGCCCGGTTCAGGGAACTGCTAGAAAGGTAAGAGACATTGTTAAAACGTAGAGGAATAAATGGGGATATCGAAAGCTCGGAGGGTATCCTTGTTCTATACTCAGCAAACAACATCCTTCCGCAGATATATTCAAGGATATCCCTACATTAGAACGTATAGAGGGTAAAAAACTGCTCTGATGCTCTTTTGGTATTTTTAGAATTGTCTAGTTTGTTTTTAGGGACGGAAATACATTTTTTAATCGAATAACTACTCTATAAAGGAGTGGTCATCTCTTATGGGCTATTAGCTTATCCCTTCGGGTGCCGTTATTGTTTAACGTTTTTATTATAAAAGTTTTTTCCTTGAACATAGAGGAAAAGAAAATGTGATATATATATATATGTCTCAACTCAACGATAACAAAGCCATTATCGTATTGATTTTGACGTCCTATATTGTATAATATAGGTTCATAACTACGAAATATACATATCGACATCGACAAACTTAGTAATATTCCTAATATGATTTTGTTTAAAAAACAGGGATTAACTAACGAAGTTTTATTACATTAGGTTTTTTTTTTAGATAATGATATAATCCTAAGGTTTTGAATAGAAAACACTTTTGTTTCAATTAATTAAAAGAAGCTTCGAACAACAACAATTAAATAACAACTTGTTCATCATAAGTCAATAATGACATTATTACGTAATAATGCACTTAAAAAATTTAGAGAAGTCATGTCTACCATCGACGAATGCCTCGAATGGAATAAATCTCAATAGACGAATGACGATCCAATTTGAATAATTCTATATCTATTCTGTTTACCCAATCTTAATTCAATTTCAATAACATCAACTCGTTCTCATGTTCACACGCCAATTCGCGTGTCCCACACAGTCTGAAATCATTAATTTATTGTTTTTGTGTATTTTAGAAGAACTACATACTTCGAAAGGCAACTTTGAATTACTGCTCCCTCAAGTACCTACGTCTCGAGCTAGTAGCTAAATGAAGTTCTCCGGAACTAGTCTCAACATTTATGAAAAACTATGGCTAAGCTTTTTTCATCTCAATTAACGTCTGCGCAACGAGGCTTACCCAAATTCGTAAATGTTTACAAGATGCCATGTGTGAAAAAGCTTACATAAGTATATAATTAGTGTTTTGTTTTGCCACCAATAAAGCTCCCACAGTCCCAACTGGTGGAGGTTGTCTCCCATGAGCACTTTCACTACCAGTCGTCTTCAGTAATTTGGTAAAACAGCACAAATGTGGACAGAATGTTGCTGGAGATTATCTAAAATTCTAAACGTTCTTCTTCAACTCTTCTTGAGTGGTCAAAGTTCATTGTTTTCCAGAAATTGGATTTTCTGAATTCCTAGTTGGCATACGTTCAAGCAATTCATCCCATGTTGTCAGGGAATTTTGAAATTATTACCACAAAAAAAAATCATCATAATTTTTAATGAATTGCTTGCAGTGCAGTGAGATTGATTTTATCTAATATATTGAACATTGGTTTTTGTGTTGGTTAAATGGTGATTAAGTGCAAGTTGTGATCTGTTCTTTCAACGTTTCTCAACTTTCAATATTGTGATGGTCCAGCGAAAAGGGATTACAAGTTTGGATTGAATCAATTGACATCAATATAATCATGCCAAGGGTATGTTTTTAGCTCCAGATATACTGGAAATATTTTGCGAACACACGACCTTTGCCTGAAAAAACTCTGCCAGCATTAAACGATTTCATTAACGATGATGATAGAGAAGATCATAATCGAAACTGACCTTTGGTTTGCATTTCTCAAATGTACCAAAGGTGAAATCATTTGAACTTTAATACTATAACACGGAAAAACGGTTTTTTATGAAGTCTTTTTTTCTTGTGCTGTTTTTTTGATTGTCCTTCTAATATTAATTTATTCCAATCCAAATTTAATAACAAAGTCGTATTTCAACTGATTTTCGAAGTCAAATATCGTTCACGAAGGTTCTGTGGTTTTTTTTTATTCATTAATCAGATTGAATCTTTGGAATTAATAAAAGATGTTGTTGACATTATATTATAGCGTAGTAGGACAGAGAGTATTTTAAGTAATTTTCGGTTGGAATAAATTAAAAGTGCATATTTCCGAATTCATTGATTAATTCGCATGCATAAAACCTGTGCATTATTTTTAATCACTGTATATTTTACGTAATTCAATTAAATTGGAAGTGTTCCAAAAATATCTAATTGATTTTCCTAATTTTTTTAGTTCCCGATTGATACTCTTATATAGTTCATTATATGATTTTATTTGGTTCTTTTTTTTCTAGATTAAAAATCGCGGTAAATTCTTTCACAAGTAATTCAAATTTGCCCTTGAAAAGCGCGCAGAATGACGAAATCGCTCCATTGCGCCATCTAGCTGGATTTTTTCCTCCGGGAGAGAAATGCAGGATAAATGAATTTATGGTTTAATTTAATCGCTAGAGGCGCTGTCGCATCCCATGACTGCCAAACACGAAACTTCTACGCACATAGAGTACGCTGACTGTCATATCCATGTAGTTCAATCAAGTTGCCGCTGCTTTCACTGTTCGCATTTGTTTTCACACGAATTCGATTGCATTTAGTTTGTGCAAGTTTCATAGAAAAACTAAACTTTCTAATAAAAATTAATTCCAATCGCATTAATGTTGAAAGAGTTTATTGTCAATATTACTTGGAATAAATAATTGGAAAAAAACTGAAAAAAAAACTCCAATAGTGACGCATACAAGTTTTCATTTACTCTTAAAATTTCACTACTCCTGCATTCCAAATTGGCGTCTTCCTTGTTCTAATTACAACAGCAAAAAAGACGAATTAAATTGCCACCCAATTGACCTGCAATTGCTCAGATTTGTTTATACAAAATGAATGTAAAAATAGAATTAGTAGAATGGTATCGTGTTATTCTAATTTGTTTTGGTCTATTCCGTCTAGGTACACTTCGCCAACGCTAGTGCAGCAGAATCCCTAGGAAATGACGCTGGTGCAGCAAATGATGGTATTTCACGAATCTTATTTCTTAAATGTCCTGGAGTTAATCGAATTTACAATATTTCAGGTGAACTCTTACATATTAAGCCTGATGACTGCATTGTATTCATGAAAAATGGAAATGATTTAATGGGCACGGTTCAGGTGTCGAACGCATCCAAGAGATATGTTGCATACAAGGTGAGTCGCTTTTTGTTCAGTAGATTCAGTTGCTTCCTTTCTAATTATTTTATTTACCGCTTTGTTTGTTTTCGCCCATTGATATTAACTACGAATGCACTTGCTTTTGCATGAGAAAAACATTTGTCCTGGTTTAACAAATAACACGCTTAAATCTTCTGCATTTTTGGATGCCTTTTTATGTCGACAAGACATTAACATCAAACAATTGAAGTCCTTCAATATATTATGTAATTATAACAAACAAATTGATAGACACCTTAAAACTTAATAAATTCTGGCTCGAGATTTTAATCAAGCAGATTGCAGAACTTTTTTATCCTATAAGAAAAACTACGATTAGAATGTATTATTGTTTTTCGCTTGTTGCTAAACATATTATGGGATACTTATGAAAAAAGAACTATGGAGATATCAGGAATATACCAAAAAATACAATTTTCAGATAAAAACAACATCACCAGATAAATTTCGTGTTAAGCCAAGTTCAGGAATTTTGACACCGGCTGGAAAATCAACAATCAATGTAATCTTACAGCAAGGACATGATCTCTCCGCAATAAGCAAAGATAAATTTCTGGTAATGTGCATGGCAACACCAGATGATGTTGTTCCAACTGAACAATCAGTAAGTGAATTGTGGAAGTCTACACCAACTTCAAGTCCAGATGTGGAGCAACATCGATTGCGATGCACATCACCACAATTATCACCTGGAGATGCGTATAAGAATGGTCGTCTAAATGCTGGCGCTGTTGGTGGTGTATTCAATGATTCCGACAAACAAATCACTCAATTATATTTGCAAGTACGTTTCCAAACTTTGGAAAGAAATATATAACGAAGTTCTAATATTTCTAATCATATTTTCTAGTTAAATCAATTGACTGAAACAACCCAAAGACTCGAAAAACAAGCTATAGTAACTCAACGGTTGCAGTGGCTAACCATACTTATGTTCTTTGTTCTGATGGGCACATTTTTCTTTTTGTTTAATGAGGATGGGCCGAAGAGGAATGAGCTGTAAAATGGGGAAAGGGTTTTTCCTATTCACGTTTGTCTTCAGTCTTTAATTCATTTTTTCTTCCTTATCTTATTTGAATGCTAACTTTGTTATATTTATATTAAAAATATATATTTTTAATTTTTGAAAATAGATTGAAATTGCTCGTCGATAAAAAGATAAATGGAAGGAAACATGAATGTAATTTTCTGACAGTAAATAAATATATATTTCTAAAATGTTCATTGCTTTTTCTATATCTCTAGGTTCTTTTCTATCCTATTTCATAGTATTTTTTTCTTAAATAATTTTCTACATTCACTTCCTCATTCCTTCTTTTTATTGAAGAAAAAAACATAATATAGGTACTATTTGTTATAAAGATTTTTATTTTAATACATAATTATTTATTTCTTCACACAACATAGTGTTTTCTTCATGTTTCTATTTATAGTCAACAATAAAAGCAAATATACAATACATTCACTTCATTAATCTTCACAAAATATTTGTGTGCAATTTTCGCTCTTTAAAATAAGTCAAAAGATACAAAGTCAATTGGAAAGTTCAATTCATTTAGTACTGTAAACTTTATTTGAATATAAATATTTAGTTGTACAATCAAAAAGCCATGTGGACTTTTTTGTGTCTACATTGTTGCAAGCAATAATTTGTATGCAGTTTGTAAAGATTTATACAAAACATTCTTAATCAAAGGGAAGACAAAAATAGAGTAACAAATTTAGCTTCTGTTTTTTTTTTATAAAATTACGGTAATTGCTTGCATATACTTCAACTACAGTGAACATTTCTATATTTTTATTACATATTTATTTTCTACAATTGAAGGAAAAGCTATTTAAAAAACGAACACAAATATAAAGTAAGTTGGCGATCTTGCCTCTGTATTCAATTTTCTTAATTGATAATAACTGAATTGTGCATTTCTTTATTTCCGTAAAAAAATGAATATAAAGTAAAATCATGAAAATTGGTAAACTTTTTATTCCGAACTAAACAAAATTTTGAAACACTTAAACATTACGAAGTCTGGTTTTTAATCGCTCAAACCGAATTTTACCCTTATAAAATATTTCCTTAATCCTGAAAATAAATTTGTTAATATAATTTTTTGATGGAATAACAGTGATTTCTTTTCATAAAAGAAAACAGTATTTGTGCTTTTATCTATTTCTGCGGTGCTTCAGATCCATATGCAGATGCTTTGCTGATTTTAGACATTCCGATTGATTTTTGCATCAACAAATAAACTGTAATGAAACAATAATGTAATGTGATGAGGGAGTTCAAGCCAAACCGATTAACTTACACGTTGTTAAAATGCCAATGGCCAAGGAGAAATATAACAAATTTCCGCTTATTAACAAAATCGTAAGGTAGTAGAGCATCGGTGTTAAAGTTACAACAGCCCAGAAAATTAAATTTAACAACGATGCTAGTCGAGGTTTTTGTAAAACACATGGAACTTCCTTGAATCCAGACGACTTGAAGTAATCCCCGTGCGTGTGGAAACTGTCTTGAATGCGATCCTTCTCTCTAAACACATTCTGTAGCCACTCGGCGGCATCTTCCTCATTTTGGGGTACATCTTCGAGTGGCAATCGACGAACGAACATGTATCCAGTGACGCTGTTACCGAATAATAAATTCGATATTGTCGGAGCAATCTGAAATTATTTTTTTTTAAAATTCAATTTCTTGTTAATTATGCATAAGTAGTGCATTTTACTGGATCAGATTTTTTGAATGAAATGTTTATATCGTAAATAGCCTGGCAACGTCCCCTCAAGCTGTCTAAACTAGCTGTAAATCCTTTCGTCCGCGGAATCAGGTGGTGTTTAAGTTCAGTCATCCCGCGTTCTCTAGCAAATTTCACAGATGCCTCGTGTTTCTTTTCAGTAAAACGTGTTCCTTCCGCATTTAGCAATAACTTAAAGATAACGATTGGTTAAAATATAAAATGATTTTGTGTCGCATAAAATAACCTACCCAGACAGGATCTGGATAATCGAAAACTTCCTTCAGTTGCTTCGCTATGATTTCTCTATCCTTGTCGTAAGATCTCTCCAAGAAAATGAACTCGGCAAATTTCCATGACCATCCAACAATTGGAATGTATTGAATAACTTTCTTTGCATAAGCTTTACAATTTCCGAGAACACCGTTTTTATCGCAAAATATCCATCCAATAAGCCAATCGATTTCGTACGTGTGGTTCATCATCAGAATTATGTGCTCCTTTCCAACGTACTTTTTCAGATCTTCCTCGTCCATATACACATACAATTTGCAATTGGCCCACCAGTCTGCGATGAACACCAATTCTGTAAGCATTCGAATAACAAGTTAAGAAACGTTTGATAATGTAATTCAATCATTGAGGACAATACTTACGACTGTTCAGCGAGTAGCAAACATAGTACATGCATTTCCGGAATAGTCGCTTGTTAAACGGTTTAAGGCAGACATGTAGCAGAAATTGGATGAAGTTTAGAATCAGACCAGACGTGAAGAATGAAATTGCAATGCATAAATGTATCAGTCTTATTTTTTTAAATTGCGATATTGACACCATTTTCACAAAACAATTGTTTGCATAGTCGATATTAATCTGGAAATGTTAAGAAACATTAGCAAAAAGTAAATCTTGAGTTCGAAATACATAATTGAAATTTTAAGTACATTTTAAGAGTGCTATCTGAAATTCCGCGACACCGTAAAGATTGAGCTCTCAGTCGTTAAGCAAGTATAAATAAACATAAACTATTTCCTTAATGCTAATCAGTGAAAACAAAAAGAAATCATTAAACGATTCAACAAAGCAAATCCAAAGACATAAAGTGATAACTTATGATGTAGTGCCGGATCATCAAAAACGGAATAATTCCATTCTAATAGGGTCAGCTAATTTAAGCAATTACAATAAAACAGTATTGTTACATTACAGGCAAATAATTTGCAGCCGGAAAACGCTTGCGAATACCGCTTCCCTTTGGCAGCAGACTTCGTTAGCCGGTGTCAATTAGAGACCGGTCTAAAGGTCAAATTTCGCTGTGATTCCGCCCGGCACTAATAGAATGAATGCAGGCCGCTGATACAAGATTGTGTGCATGCCCCTTCGATAAGTGCACCTGAATGAAAGTACGTGATTACTTGAGAATTTAAAAACACAATAAAGAGTTAATAGCGTAATCGGATACGAGTATTATCAACTTAAAATGCACATCAGGGCAGTGAATTCGACTTGAACGATTCCGTCATAGCTACAGTACGAAAAAAAGCACTTTAATCGATGCTCAATTATATGATAAAGAATTGTAATGTTATCATCCCTTGGAAACAATAAAATATGTAATTTCCATTCTTTACATAATTTCTTCATCACTCTTCCCAAACTTACCGTGCAATTTTTCCGATTTTCATGCAAAAGCACGTGTTAACTGCCCAATTTAAAATATTTCGAATTCCGGACAATTCCGTAGTCACCTTACTATGCTTAACAATTCCGAATTATTTGTAAAGAGAAGTTGAAAAAAATCCTTTTTTTTTTAAATAAGCAAAACTCAACTAACGCTACTGTCAACGTCAAAAGTTAACGCGAAATTGCGCACCAGAGCAAAGCTTTTTTAGTATTTTAAAGCTGTTTAATTTCGTTATTGTTGTTTCATGATACAAAGAACTAAAGGTAAAGTACACATTTGACAACTGCCTGCTGTGACGTCACTGGCCTGAAACTTCAAAATTTTTGACATTACAAAGGTAAACAAATAAATCTAAACATCAAGTAAATTGCACTTAGAACTAGTAGAAAAGTCGATTAGGAAAACTGGTTAACTATTTAATTTGAAGAATTGCTTTGCAGCCGTTATTAAATCCTACGATTCAACTGTAGAAGACTTCTCAAGAAATCAAAAATGGTTTGCTTGTATCAGATGTAAACAGAAATAAGTAATTCTCATTAAATTCATGCACTTCACCATTATAAAACGTTGTTTTCTCCGTAATTATTAAACCTAAAATCACTTTTTGGTTCTCTAAAATATGTAAACAATGATATTGACAGACCAAAGTGTGACGTTTCAGGTCAGTGACACGCAAGATGGTAGAAGTACTAGTCAGATGTACTTTACCTTATGTTTTTGTATCATGATTGTTGTTCACAGCAGGCAACAGAACTACGCGTGCGCGGATCAAACCATGTGTGACGTGACGGGACTCCTGAATCCTCTTCTCTGGCGTTAATTCCCTGTCAAATAATAATAAATAATAGATCATTCTAATTGCGGAGCTTCTCGATTACGATATTCTATATCGATATTGAAGGGAATTGCCATATTGGATTAATGTTGAAATATTGCGAACTATTCATTTCTGTAATAGTTTAATCTATGTCAAATTAATTTTGAAAATTTTCAAGACATATTTTTTTCCAAACAAAAGAATTTAATATTTTTAATTTATTCATAAATTATCAATAAAAATAAAATATATTATGTTATACGTCTTGTCATGGTGCCTTTAACTAAAACACGGTGGTTGCACTAGTGGTTGGTTCATTAAGATTTAAATGAGGCTAACTTCATCCTAGCTGTGACAACTCTAAACTTATACAATAGATGATGCTAATAGCATTGGCACACTGGACAGTGGACCATCATCAGCACGAAAAGTGTCATTAGGACGAAAACGCAAATGACAGTGCGACACATATACTTTTCGTCATTGGAATTAATTTTTGGTAATTGTGCGCTGCGCTTGTCAGATTTGACATGTGATTTCCTCGGCTGACAAAGTGAAATTGAAGTTAGAGTGAAACACCATCATTTTCTTTTTAGTAACGTTGTCTGCCATTGGCACTGATTAAATAATCAATTTGGATGTAAAATACTAATTCGGACAACATCTGGAAGCAATTTATTTAAGGCCCGTCCAGATAGTTCCGCCTCCTTTCGTTCGTTCGCCTCCGTTCGTTTTTTCAGTTTTTTGGTTCCATATACTGCCCATGGAAGTGTCCATATAGAGGCGGACGGAGACGAACGAAACCGGACGGAGGGGAAAAACCTTGAGAAATTTCGAATTTTAGGCAAAAGGGCGGACGGGCATAACCTCACCTTCTGCCGATCACAATAAATTTGAATTGAAATACGGTGAATCGTCCGTAGACATTAAATTTAATGTAATAGAATGAATTTAGTGCAATCCTCGAATAGCTCACTCAATATTTCCATTGCTATTAAATTGTAAACAATGAATGACAAGTGTCAAAAGTCCAAAAGACGAACGAAACGAAACGGTGCTATGTGGACATTACAAAAAAACGGACGAAAACGAAAGAAGAAAAAACGAACGGAGGCGAACGAACGAAAAGAGGTGGAACTATCTGGACGGGCCTTTACATAAGCTGACTGACAAAGTATCAGATTCTGGCGCGTCAATTTTCCGCGAGATGGCCAATTTTCATAATTTTGAGGTAATGATTCCTAGCTTTCGTACTTATGAATAATAATGTATATAACTAATTTTGTGTCGGCGCCCGCCTTTAAGGGTGAGGTGTTTTTATCTCATTCGCAGTTAAAGTAATTTAATGATCGTCGTTTGTTTCGCGCCGACTCAGCTGCAGTAACAGCCAGGAGTTTCGCTTTTCAGGTTATGTGCTCCGTTGAATCTAAGACTGGAATCCTCCTTGGAGACTGTATCCAATCTTGCACAGGTATACTATTGCCTCCCAGAATGTCCAGCGTTGACTCCCCCGCAAGCGCCCAAATTACGGAATTTCATCCATAACTCCTCAGTTGACGTGTGTTCTGACACGACCTCTCAAAATCGCTTATGGTCTTTTATTTCACACACACTATTTGGAATATACCTACATTGAATTTATTTATTTGTTTAGTCACTAAATTTAGGTTTATTTAATGACAGATTTTAACTAAACTTATTTTTTTGGACTTATCCGACTCTCCTCTGGCGAAGACAACACGAGCCTCCAAAACCCCAAACGGAAAGTTGCTCCGAGCGAGAGTCAGAAATTATTACTACCTTCACTATTTATCGAATGTACAAACTCGTATTTGACAAATATCGATATTTGATTATTCCCAAATGTCAAAGCCGGCAATTGATGATTGAGTACTTCTCACACGTGCTTTAAATTGTTCATGTTGTGGCTGAATTATACTAAATTGAAACGTAGGTAAATGAAAATTACTGTTTTATGTTAATCAAAATTATCTGATAACTTGAATGTTAATTTAAAGTGCTTTATTAACGCTTGGATTTGAGTACCTTAAAATAATATGAGTTGTGTATTTTGCTTGAAATAATTTAATTACACTAGGCCTTGATAAATGTAAAATTTAATGACCTGAGAAAGTGTGAAAGGGTTTTTTTTATTATTATTTTCTATATAAAGTTCTAGCATTGCATATTATGTTCAAAGGACTGTGTTGAACTCCCAACTCCAGTGAAAACCTGTCTTATTATTGCCATCATTTGTAAATGGTAATAATACAGTCAACGTAGCCCAGTGATGATAATTGAAATATGCGCCAACAGCAACAGCAGCTTCTAGCCAAAAATATAATATATTATAATTAAAGAAGCAAGTAATTTGTTTTGTGGAATTCACACTTGAGTTGCCCACGAATCTCGGGTAAACTGAAGAATCGCATTTATATTAAAACAATTGGCTGCATATAAGATAGAAAAGCAATTGCAGCAGCCCAACTGCCCAACGATCGTTCCAAACGTGACAGCAGCATCTTCACCTTTTTGTGTTCTTTGTCATGGAATAATAAGGACTTCGTACGCAACACTAAAAACATCTCACCATGAATGCGATAAAGTTTAAAATATTTGCTTTTGTGGTCATGTAACGCCTGAACTGTAAAATATGATTGAGTGATTGTGCCCCTCCTTCTCCTCGCTCTTAACAATGCTTTAGAATGAATTTCCACATTTTCTTTGCTTGTGCATCTCAAAGTGGTTTTGGGTTTTGCACGGTTGCGGTGCCTTGGATATACTATATATTATATAGTATATACTATACAAAATTATCATTTCTTAGCGTACACGCGAATGAATGTAGAGCAACTAATATGCTACGAGTATTAATCACTTAATCGTGTGTAGATTAAAACAGTCCTAGAAAAATCTACTTTTGATGGATTGGTTATTTTTCCAATAAAAAATAATGTACCGTTTTTTACTGGCACACAGGAACATCACTTCAGGGGATAATTTTGATTGAGCATCAAAATGGTTTCTAAATCTGCTAAAAGGAAAAATAATAAAAATACATCCCAAGTTAAGTCAAAAAAACTTAAAAACGAATTAGATGAAAAGATTTTGAAACAAGAAGCAGAACAGAGCGAGGACGAGGAAGTCGATGGGGAAAATCTACAAGCGGAATCAAGTGAAGATGAAACCATGATTAAACCAAAACTGGAAGAAGATTCAGAAACTGAATCTGAAGAAATTGAGGATAAAACTGAATCTGAAGAAATTGAGGATGAAACTGAATCTGAAATCGATGACAATGAAGGTGATGACGGCGAATCTTCCACTAGTGGCGAAGAATTGCCAGTTTATGAGGACAAAAATCCAAATCAATCAGACGATGAAGAAAATTCCGGCAAATTGAATCGAATTCCATTTGATACAACAAAAAGCATGAAAAACGATGATCTGTACGAAAAGTACATGAATCGGAAGGGAAAATCTCTCCATATTTTATTCCCCCATAAATTACCTCTAAAGGAAAGTGAGGTAGAAAAGTATGTTAAGGAATTTTGTCCAAACATAAACATAATCAAAGTTCGCCGTCCTCGGCAGAAAAGTAGTCGATTTTGTTTGGTAGACTTCGAAAACATTGAAGAAAGAACAAAAGGAATGGAGAAATTGAAAACAGTTGAAGTTAAAGGCAAGAAATTAATTGTTTCATTCCCAAAAACGGAAAATGATGACTTTATTGCGGAATTAGTTGAAAAACGTAACAAAAAGAAAGAGATTTTAAGAACTAAACGGAAATTACGAAGAGAAGCCTTGAAAAATGCCAGTGTAAGTGAAATGGGAACAAAACTGCGTACATCTACAGTAATTGTAACAAACATCCCAGCAGAATCTTCATTGTTGGATGTCAATAGCCTTTTCCCAAATGCTGTCGATGTTAAAGTAAAATTCGCCAAGGAAAAAGATCAAACATCAGTAGCCACTGTAACTCTACCAACACCAGACGATGCAACGAAGATTGTTCACAGTAAATATGAAATTGGGGATAACAAATTAAAGGTTGTGTACGCCAACACGAAACATGTTCAATGCAATGATTTATTAGAAAGTAATGATAGAAGCAAAAAAACAAAACCACTTTCAAATACAATAGTTGTAACTAATATTCCTCCTGAATCCTCAATTGTGGATATAACTCAGGCCTTCCCAAAGGCTAAGGATATAAAAGTAGACTTTGCGAAGGATAATACACAAACTTCAAGTGCGAGGGTAATTTTTAAAAACCCGGAAGCTGCAAACGAAGCCCGGAAACAAAGCCTAAAATTAGGTGAAAATAATCTGAGGATGACTTTTGATCTAACACATCAAAATCCAATTGGTCAACGAACACCTTTAGTTTTCAGAAATTCATCTGCTCCTGGTAGTGGCCATCGTACTTCAATAGTACTTGTGAAAAGTATTCCAAAGGGAACTACAGAATCAGAACTTAAAAATTTAATTCCAAATGCAGTGGAGATTAAATTGAAGCCGCCCAACGAAAAATATGATAGCACAATGGCAATCGTGACGCTTCCAACACCAGACGATGCATCTGAAGTCCACAAGAAGACATTCAAAATTGGTGAGAACAGTTTAAAGATATTTTTTTCCAAAGAATTCAAATTTGGAAAAAAGAGCCACACTGGAAAGCCGAAATTTGTTGGCAAAAATAGTAACAAAGAAAAAAATCGTGTGGGTATTAGCAATAAATTTTCAAAGATAAAAAGTCAACCAGAAGGAAGCGTCAAACCCAGTGTCGAAGCAACATAAATTCAGGATAATGAACTACGTTTAATACAATATGACATAATGTATTATAAAATGTAAAAAAATTAAAATGAATAAAGCTTCGTAAAGTTTACTTTTCTTGTTGAAAAATTTGATTTTGTATAAAGCCATCACATTTCAAAATAGACTTTATTTAGCTGCTTTGATAATTGCCCGGGATATTATTAATCGTTGTATTTGCGATGTACCTTCATAGATCTGTAATATTTTGGCATCTCTCATTAATTTCTCAACTGGATATTCAGAATTGAATCCATTTCCACCGAAAATTTGGACAGCATCTGTGGCTATTTTCATTGCCATATCACTTGCGAAACATTTGGCGATGGAGGATGCATAACTGTTCAGGTTTCCTAGAAGTAAATTATGTAAGAACATCTTTAACATAACATCATAATTTTTTGATATACCTTGATCAACATTCCAGGCTGCTTTCTGGTAAGCCAATCGTCCAATTTCAATTCCAATTGCCATATCGGCAAGCATGAAAGCAATCGCTTGATGATTGCAAATGGGAACTCCAAATGTCTTCCTTTCCATTGAGTATTTTAAGGACTCATCCAAACATCTCTGGGATAGACCCACTGCTCCAGCACCAACTAATGGTCTACTCTTATCGAATGCCATCATAGCTACTTTGAAACCTTCTCCCTCACTCAAAAGTACGTTCTCTTTTGAAATGCGAACATCCTCGAAGGATATACCCCTTGTGTCTGATGCCCTTTGTCCCATATTCTGCTCCTTTCTACCTGGAGTCAAACCAGGAGTATCGCGATCAATTACAAACGCGGTGAATGCTTTGTTCGCTGGTGTCTTTGGATCTGGATCCGTTCGTGCCAGTAAAAAGTACCAATTAGCAACACCACCATTCGATATCCACATCTTCTGTCCATTTATAATGTACTCATCGCCCTTCTTCTCAGCTCTAGTTTTTATTCCACTAACGTCTGAACCTGCTCCCGGCTCCGTGACACAGAATCCACACAGCAATGGCTCATCTACCATCCGTCCTAAGTACTTCTTCTTCTGCTCTGGAGTTCCATATACAATAACTGGGATTTGCTTTAAATTAAAATGTAAGCGATCCACAGATTTTTGGAAAATCACGATCACTTACTCCTATTCCGGTAACAACAACTGAGATCATCATCCCTGAACAACCGTAAGCCAATTCTTCAGTGATGATGGCATTCGTTAATACATCCAATCCCGGTCCACCGTATTCAGCTGGAAGATGCCCATTCAAGATCCCCAATTCCCAAGCCTTTTTCACCATCTTCCATGGAAACTCCCCAGTTCGATCATGATGTGCAGCAACTGGAATGATTTCTTCACGAGCAAATTTTCTTGTCAAATTCTGGATTTCTTCCTGCTCCGGTGATAATGCAAATAATGGTGCAGAAAATTTTCGATTTATGTTGCAGATTGAACGGGCTGTATTAAATAGGAGATTTATAGAGCGGAAGGGCTGTGAAATAATTGTTCAACACAGAAAAAATTATTATACTCAAATGTAGATTGATCTTACCTGTGAAAATGACATTGCTGAAACCTTCTAATGCAAGTGAAGAAAACTAAAATATGTATACTGATCACACAAATACACACTTGTCTTATGCGATCATAACATAAACTCAAAGGTGATCGTTGGAAAAGAGCATATCACCGGCAAAAGGTTGTTTTTGACATTCTCTTTTGTGCTCTAGTTTCGTACAGATGATCTCAAGGCTTCGATCGCTCCAAACTTTGATAAGGGGCCAGAGCTGATTCCTGCCAAGTGGATTGATCAACGATCTTTAACGTCTTTGATCGTCTTACGTCTGTATAAAACATCACATTAATGTACATTAACATTTTCCCAATTGTGATATATTGAAATTGTTAATCTCAACAGCGTTAATTAGAATATTGATTTGAATTTTTGGTTTCAATGCAACTTTATCTATTGAACAAAAAACAATGAATTTCTGTTACATTAAGCCATCGTTAATTCAAAGTCGCATTTTTAACAACACGTGATCGAAAATATCCAAAATTTGTGTCATTACCATCAGTTTGATAAACAATCTATTTATATTTCTTTGATTTCTGTAAATTTATCCATGATCTTCCAAAGTCGAATGGCGAAAAGATCACTCTTCGCTTTTTAAACATCTCACGTGCAAGTATGCGTGCGAATTTGTCTCAAATAAACTCGACTTCTTCGAGAGGACCACCGAAATCACCAGCGCACAAAAAATCTTATTGTTCTGATGAAGATCGTGTTGTTCAACGACGATCTCGTTCAGGTTGGCGTACCCGGCATAGCAATATTGAAATCTCCCAGAGCCTAAAACAAATCTGAGAGAGGAGGAATAAAGGCAAATTGTTGGCAAAAAAAAAAAAATTATGTTTCTCCTGCAAAATTGTCTGTCTTGAAAATCTTCAGTATTCGAACTGAAGTGGAAAGTGGGATATCTGAAGTACGATCATTCCGCGAATATTTTTCCTCATTCAGATTTTAACTCGACAATTAGATCAAACGTATTTTATCAGAAAACTTCACAAGTGAATTAAGGTAGGTGCATTTAAATTCAATTATACATTGCGAATTATTATTACAAAATTTTGTGCTTCTAATGATGATCTCTATCAAGGATAAAAGTGAAATTATATCCGTGTTATATAAGTTTTATTTATAAAGTATTCCACTCAAAACCGAAATCATTCTATTTTAATGTTGTGAAAGTATTTGGTACGATAATGATATTTTTATGGAGATATTTTGTTTTATATATTTTCGGCAGAATTTGCCAAAGAAAATAAGAGAAAATGAATTCGGAAGATCGATCGTTGAGAAAAGTGAAGTGCAATTTGAGTATTTTGCGATCATACCGGAATCGTCTACCTTAGCCAAGGAATTTCAAGACTTCAATTCCTTGTTTCTATTTTTAGCGAAATTTAATGTTATTACACCAATTACAAAGAGGTATAGGTATGCCGTTTTGAATTTTGAAAAAAAAACATCCAAAAGCACATCATTGAAGAATGAAAAATTCATGATCAACGATCGTCGAACGCGTGCGTCTCCAGTTTTTCGAATTTGAATGAAATCAACTTCAAACGTTGAACAATTCTAATTATAGAAAACATTTTCAATTCATGAAAATACATTCTCACAACTTTATTTCGTTCTTTCTTTGAAAATACGAGAAAAAAATCAAATTAAAATCAATTTAACACATTAACACTTGAAGAAATTTTTCAAAAATTATGAACACATATTTTGCTTTTTTGACCAAAATATCGAGTAGGCGTTTCCTTCCAATTGAAGTTCCATTTTTAGATAAGTCGAATACATTTCTCTCATCGAGTAATAATTAACTCTTACAAAAGTATTGTCCCAAAACCGCGCACATACAACACCGGTGGGGGGATCCGAGGGGAGGAAGATGCAGTTTAAGTATTCAAAGGAATTCCAAAAACGCCCTCATTTGTGTTTTTGCCGAGAGATATTTTCGTTTCGATGTGGGTTACAGGGCTGCTGTTTCACATATTTCTGGAAGATCTATTTTCTCGCGAATTTACGAGAGAACTTCACTTGATTTCTTTTATGTTTTAGTTTATTTTATTTCTTTTAGTTACACAATGTTATAATATTGTTATAAAAAACTAATGTTTTTTTTCTGTTACAGTGTTTTGAAAAGTTGCTTTTAATTTGTAACGTGTTTTGTTTAATTAAGTAAATAGTTTTTTTTTTAAATAATTATTTGTAATGATGACCGTTAAAATCAACAAAAATGTTTAACAATTTTCAAAATAGCATTAAAAGTGAAAAACAATTTTGTGTAGTTAAATCGTGAACCAAACGTTTCATATACAATACAAATCCTTGAATATTACATTCACTTTAAGAGAGTTAATATTATCAGTATTTTGTCGTAAGACAAAAATTTAGTACATAATCTCGATTTGTTGACAAAATGGCGGTCATAATTCTTCAATATTCGCGGCCAAACAAATTAATTTTACTTTCAGTGCCAAAAGAAGCTTTTAGTTAAATATTGCATTGTCAAATAATTTAAGATAGTTTTTGTGCGAAAGAGGTCAATTTGTTCACCCCTCGCCATTCCTCACCAGCACCATATGTCTATAAAGTTTTATTTTACAAATTAAACATTCATTGGTGTATTTTTAAGTGCGCTTAAAAATAGTCAAATGATTGTGTTCCAAATGTAGTAAATAAATAAATATTTTGATTTAAAATTAGATTAAATTCATATAATTTTTAATGAGTTGTTCCGTTATTTTTACTTTGTACTTTCACAAAAACATTATAAAAGGAACGTGTTAATGATTGGAAAGTCATACTATATCTTTTCTAGTGAGAGAGTGAAGTTCTTTTTTATTGTTTGTAGTGCTTCAAAATTCAAATTATTTAGTGAGTTAGGTAATGGTGATTGGGGATCCCGGATCGGGATGAATTAAACGGGAAGGGAACTTTAAATTAGCTACCTAAAGTTCCGGAGGAACTGGTTTTGAATGTTTATCGTTATTAGGTAGATTTTGAATTGAGTACAAAACCACCCGCCGCGCCGTTCGAAAGTTTATATAAAGTATCTGGGAGGAGTGGGGGTGGGATTTCGAAATTTTTAAAATCACTTCTTGTGGGGTATCGTTGCAAAGCTTTTGATGAGCAATTTATAAATCAGCAACTACTTTATCGATTTTAAAATAAATTACCCCAATAAATTCAATTAAAAACACATCGAAATCTACCTCAGGGTGTAGGCCTGTCAAAAGTATTTTTCTTATACTTGATAAAATTATTATCAATGGGGAATGTCGACTTTTGTTGATTTAAATATCTTCTTTTATAAGCAGCCAGAAAAAAAGAGACCTGTGTGACATCCGGTTCGGTCATACACCCTGTGAAATATATAAAATGATTGCCAAAAGTTTTTTCTTAGCAAAAATCTCTATATTTTTTTAAAAATATTTACTGCGTGTTCCTTACATCATTTTTAATATTGACTTTCATCTCGACAAATGATAAACAATCCAGAGAACTTTTAGTGATTTTAAAATAGATCCGACTCAACAATTAATTATGACCTGACAGATTCGTAAAAAGAATTATTTATAAATACAACATTTTGTAATAATTATCTATTTCGGCCGCAGCAGTAGATGATCATTGTGTGCTTACAATATGCATTTTTTGCGGGGTAGAAACAAATGCGTATTTGATTGGTGCCAAACTACCATCACTCAGTGTCATAGATGGATTCATTTCGCGCATTCGTTGGTCTATAATACAATCGAAACTTGAGAAGGTAGACCTACATCACTCTATTTAGATGGACCACCTTTTTCCGGGGGTAGTATTTTCTGTAGATTATATTTAGGGATTCGCGTGGTTTTAATGCTCATTTATTTAATTCTTTTCTTTCGTTACATCTCACGTGTAAATGTTTTTGTTTACACAGGGAAGATATTGAATTGGCGTTAATCCAATTAAATATTTAATTCACAGTTGTTGTTCGTATTTTTCATTTTACTAATAAGTTTATTTTTTGTTTTGTTTTTTAGGTATCACAATGTCGAGCAGAACATATTCATCTAGACCAAGGAGAACACGACTCTACGATGCCAATTACAACATAGGGCAGAGCTATTACAAGCCCACCTTGGATTCTTTGGATAGAAGACAATTTGGAAAGTGAGTACAAAGTTGTTATATGTATATTTTCATTTTTGTCTTTTTATTGAACTTGAACTAAAGTAAAAGTATAAAGAAGTTTTTTTTCGAACGCTGTTTACAACATCACATCTCAACGCAATCATAATTCTTCTTCGACTTCCATTTATAAAACAAAAGCATAATATAAATCTTCAATCTTGTTATTTTATTTATAAAAGAAATTTTTTATTTTTACATAGTACCTATACAATTTAATCTTCAATATATTTCGAAAAATCCGAATTTGAATAGGTATTTTTCAATTGCATAAATTACATTTTTGTAAAACATGTTTTTATTTATTTCTTAAAATCGCTTTTTTCATTTATTACAGCTTCAAAAACTTTGGTGTTGTTTTTAAAACAAATATTATTTAATATTCTAACACACTTGTAATTTCTTTAAAGAATTTGCTTTATCAAAAGCTATATAAACAGTTTATTTATTTTTTGAACAGCTCAGTTTTTGGAAGTGGTTATTTCGCTTCTAAACATTGTTTATATTGTGAGCTTTTATTTTGAAACTAAACAACAGAATAAACATTTTTCCATCAAAATACAATTTTTTTTTCTTGATTTTGTTTTATAGCCTAAGGATATTGGAGAAATATCTTCCCCAAGGGCGTCAACACTTCCCCGTATTTCCTCACTTCTATTATTAACAATAAAATATAATACAAATGAATGTTGCAAAATCAATTTGACGTAATTCGTGCAGTCCAGTCGTTGCAAAATGCAAATTAGTAGTTTATACACAATTAATGAAATCACAGCCGATCACAATACTTCTTTATACTTCACTTGTAAAAAAGGAAAAATACACTATTTATAAACAATTGTAACAATGCAATGTCTTTGACAAAGCAATTATATTGATATGATGAAATATTTTCATTTTTCCCAAACCGTGTTTCCCTTTTTTAATCCAATTTCCGCATGTTTTGCATGATTCCATTTACTTTGGACAATTTTATTTAAATCTGCCCTCTTATTAATGTTATTTGGTAACAAATTTTAACTTTTACATATTTAGGTTTTTTATTACACAGAATTGCAAATCTCTTAACAATAATGCTTTTGTAATTGGCAGTTATTATTTTTATTTATATTACAATTATCTTTTGGTTGGTTTGATTATTATGTTTTGGCTTTATATCTAATGTACTTTTACTATCTTCCCCCTTTTTATTTGAATGTGTTTGCTCAACCCTTCTACACTATTATTTCTGCACGATAGAGTTCTCGTAACAAGTACCTTTGCATTACGTAGTTACAATTTTACCCCCAATCGAAATCGAATCCCTAACAGTCTTTTAACTCTTTCTGAAGTTAATTTGCTTTACCTCAAGGCATACAATATTTCTGTAACGTTTATCCTTCAGGGCTGAGCCCACAGAGCCAATCATATCGCCAAGGTTACGCTTCAATCTAGATGATACTTACGATGACGAATTGAAATCGGCTCGCGCACGCGCATCTCGGGCAATCACAGAGGATTCAGTTTTCGACTCTCGAGGGGGGCGAACTTTCAAGGGTCTACCACTTTTCTCGGCCTACGATGACGACTTAGACGAGGATGTAAGTAGTAAATGTCCAACTTCCCGAACAAAATGGCATTGCAGTGTTCTCTCACATTCATATTTCATTGAGCTTCTTTTGCACTTGAGATTTTGTCATTGAACATTTATTAATGCACATCAAGGTCCAGGCTTCCCTCAGTCGAATCCGATCCAATCGGCCGAAAATCTCCTCCCTCATTAATGATCTCGACCTTGACGACTCCATAAGTAAAGTGAAAAGACGTGCAAATTTGGATTTGGGTGAGAAGTTATTGGATGTTGCCGGTGAGGATGATATTGGTACATCGATTCGTTCGCGGGCTCTCAAGGTACTTTTTGTTGAATCCCATTTTATTCAGCTGGCTTCTTTAGCA
The DNA here is from genome assembly GCA_963082835.1 of Leptogaster cylindrica. NCBI lineage: Eukaryota > Metazoa > Arthropoda > Insecta > Diptera > Asilidae > Leptogaster > Leptogaster cylindrica. The sequence continues at coordinate 22,001,739 of OY720107.1, forward strand.
TCAACCTTTCACACCGTAGATGGTATCAAGGACAGATGATGCTGATGAGCCTTCAGTCTCATCACGGGCCATTGTTAGTAGATTTAAGCGTACCACAATCACTTCAGATGCCGCCAATGAATCTGTTCATTCTGCGGCATCGCTGAGGGCGAAGGCTTCGAAGGCTCGTCTCGCCGATATCGAAAGCGAGATTAGCGAACGATCCGAGAGATTGATGGAGCGCGAAAAGCGTGCAGCGAACTTAAAGAAACTTCTAGCCGACAACGACATCGAGGAGGTCAAGTCTATCAAAAAGGTTACTTTCTAGAAATCCTCCGAACCCCGCACTCTGTGCACAAATGGTATCCTGGGATGAGTAGACAAGACAGCAAATTTCAATTCGACTTAGTTTTTAACAAATTGTTTTTATGTTTATTGTTATTATTTTTCCAATAATGAACAACTCACAATGTTACTCTCTTCAAATGTGTATCAATCAATGTATGTATATCTGTTTTATCGCTCTCCTGTATATCATGTAAAATGTTTGTAAATAGGATGACGAATTTCTTTTGTTCAAAGCATTTTCCTAGTCTAAATACTATACTGTAATTTGTTTTCTTTTTTTTTACACATATTAGGACGAACGATGGACACATTTATTTCGTTGTTTGTGTCTCAAGGATGCTGTTGTTTGTTAAGTAATTTTCTTTCTGCGTAAAGTTTTTATTTTCCTTTTATAATATAATATTACTATAAAAGTATATTTAATTGTAAATTTGAATTGAGAATTGTTTTTCATTATAAAAGTTTGTTGACTGAAATGGTTTTTAGATTTCCTTGATAATACCCTAAAAGCAAAATCAATTTCCTATATCTCAGAGATCAAGAGGTTCTGTTTTTCCGTGGAGGTCTAACCAATTGAAATTTTGGTTTGACCACTGATTTATTTTTCGGAATAGGTGATACCTCAAATTGTTGAGGGTATCCCCGTTGCTGCTCCCCCATACAGTTTAATCAGAAATCTTTCCACTGCAGGTGCAACCTGGAAGCAGGTGGCTTCAGCATAGTTGAAAGTAGCTTCAAGTTGTTATAGCTCCGGAGATTTCTCGTACGCCTTGATTATTCTCTTCTTTCCAAGGCCGAAGGGAGTGGAGGGGGTGTCGCACCCGCTTATAGCATGCAGGAACATGATGTCTCGTGGGTTAATTTTGCAGGATGTGGCAGAATACATCATTGATGGTGTACTACCTCGCCCACTCTTATGGAAGAAGATGTTGTTTGGCACGTTCGTTATTGATGTTAGCCCTGTTAGAAGATTAACATCTTCTCCTGTTATAACCACACTGTCATAGCCAACGGCAATCGGGAATATGAGTAGATGCCATGAATCTATGTTAAACACATAGTCGATTGGAAAAAACATATCAAAAATCATACATTTTGGCCTTTTTTAGCTAACTTAAGAAAGTTACCTCTTTTTCAAAGGCCTGTGTCTCGGTTCCTATCGGCTCAAAACATATGTTTCACGAGTGAAATAATTAAAGGAAATTTAATGCTCTACAACTTTCTAAATGCATATGTCACAAAATATGCGTGGTTTATAAGATATAGGCAAAAACCGAAAAAAGTGCCCAAATTTAACAGTTTTTTGGCAGCCAAAAATTGTCCACAAGGAATTTTTGTTGGAAAACTTATACTGTAGAGACACATGTAGCATTGATACCATGGCATCGACACTATCTGATTTCAATACACACGTAGTATGCGTTCGTGATATTATTTGCGACGTGCACGTGAACTTGTGAAAGCTAAAATTTCAAATTTTTAGAAATGTTTCCATAAGATTAATAATTAATAAATTTATTAGATAAAAAAAATAGTGAATTGAGATTATTAGCAATTAAAAGTAAAAGACAATGCGCATTTCACGGAAAAATTTATTTAGTGAATAATTTACGTTATATTATTCAAAAAAAATGATCAAAGGTAGTTCAAATAAAGTTATTTAAATTAAAACAATCATACTGTTATTAAATTTTAAGGTTCCTAATTCACAATTTTGGGAAATACATGTAAATACGATGACCGATAAAGATTTTAAAAATGCGTTTAGGGTGGGTAGGTCAACTTTCAACATTATAGTAGAAAACTTAAAAGAATATAGAACTATTGCAAGCTTGTTTGGAGTTGGCAGAACGACCGTCGGAGAGATAGTTTTGAATTCTGCAAAACGCTTTAAGCGAATTTCCAAAAAATATCCTAAACACTTATCCACCAAGTCAGGAAAAAATTGAAGAAATTGTTCATGGATTCGACTTACTTGAATTTCCTCAATGTTTTGGGGTTCTTGACGGAACCCTTATTGAAGTAAGCCCACCAAAAAATGAGTCTGTCGACTATTATAATTGTAAAGGTTGGTATTCGACGGCTTTGCTTGCGGCTGTAGACCGTAGATATAGGTTTACCTACATCAATATTGGAAGTCCTGGTAGATGCAATGACTCCATGATTTTTGAAAATTCACTTTTAATAGAACAGCACGAAAACAACCCCATTTTCAAAAATTACAGCAAGCAAATTGCAGGGGTAGATGTACCAGTTCTTCTAATAGGTGATTCACCATTCAAACTGTCTGAATCTATGATGAAGCCTTTTCCTTTTGCTGTTTGCCAAAACGAAAATGAAAAAATCTTAAAATCTTAAAGTAATTACCGAAATCTCTTAGTTAAAATGGTTATCCTAGTTCTTATTTCTTGTACGGACAGAATAATGCCATAGTGTCCTTCAACTCTTTCACCATTCCCAACAACATATGACAATTTTTCTTGCACCTCTTAGTTCTTTAATTTTTCCACGCCACACTTCAATGAAATTTGCCGTTTCAGATGACGACATTATTTTTATTTTTTTTACAACTCTCGCGTTTTCCATTTTTATTTCAATTAAAATCAAAAACAAGTAAAAAGGAACAAATTACAAGAGAAAAATGTTATTTGCTATCGACGAGCCTGAGGATGCCCCGATAGGGCGAAACGCGTCGTACTCTTGAAATATCTTTTAAATAAAGTAATTGTTAAATGATTACAAGTGTTTTGTTCTCTAAAAATGAATACTATATTTTGATGTTTTGTGCCTCAGACGGGTCAAATGCAAATCTCGTTTGGTTCCAAAAACACTCCATTTGTTCAAACGGTCCATCAAACTGTCCAATGTTGATGAAACGAATCTTCACGGGAGGTGAGACTTGGATCAATGCTTACGACCGGGAAGCAGCTGACCAATTAAGAGAATATCGTCCGAAAATCGGTCATCATAAAAATCACAAAATGAACTTTTTACGTCGTAAAAAACCAAGCTTATACCAACAACTAATAATTGGTATGATGTGAAATTTGGCAAAGATGTTGAGGACAGTAGTACCAACCTAAAAAAAAATTTATTTCACAATACCCCCCAAATTTTAAATTAAAGGAATAGCTTTCCTCTTCTTGAGTCAACAAGTTGAACCGAAATTTTTAAACCTGTTATTTGAGTAGACTGTAGAACTTCTTTACACGATCTTGAAATTTTACAGATGCCACATTTTACTTTTTTACGTCAATAATTCAGAACGATTCTCTTTTTACAATGAAAAAACAGTTTTTGCACGTTTTTTACACAATTTCTTAACCAAGGCTAAGACTGTGCCGATCTACATCTAGAGTATTTCATATAAATTGCCCTAAACTAATAATTATACTTTCCGTAGTTTTAAATTCTTCTTGCTTAGGGTTACTTTTGGGGCTTTAGGGCTTTTTTGATGAGAGATTAATCGGTTCTTTTCATCGTTTTTGTTTGTTCCAAATGTTCTTCAGAAAAAGACGTTCAAGATTACGCTTGGTGCCATAATTTGAACCTTGAACTTTGAAGCAGTTTCTGTTCTGGAAACGAATTGTTTTACTATACCGGAACGATTTATCAATTCAAAAACAAGCATAAGCATAAATTCTTTAAACAAAAAATATATTTTAAACAACAGTTTGCATGTTTATTTTTTAAGTGTTTTCTTTTTTCTCTTTTAAAAACTTTCTTATACTCTAAACAAGGTATTTTTTTCTTTATTAAAACAAGAAGAGTGAACAAAATATTCTCTTACGATGAATTTCAAAAGTGTATAATTTAATGAAAATAACCAACATTTCATCCTATTGTTTTTTAAAAATTAGTTTTTTGTAATAAATTTTCCTACAATTTATTAAATTCATAATATAGAAACTTTCTACGCTAGCTGCAAGTAAAAAGTCAATCGCTTCATTTCTATTCACTTAATTTACTTCTTAATTGTTTTTAATAATTTTTATCGGTATTTTTTCTGAACAGTAATTGTATAAAAATGACTTTAATTTGGAACCGATCCATCAGTTGTTTTTTTTATTACATTATTATTAGGATTGATCATCAACTAACAACATTATTTGTTGTGCTGCTTCGGAGGGATCTCTAGTGCATTCCACTTGATGTGCATCCCAATCTTTTCGTTGGCAAAATATTGAACAATACGGAGTCCGACGACATAAGGAACATTCCGCTAATGCCTCACGATTGCAATTTGCACACTGCAGAATAAAAATATAGATTCATCAATTAGAGTTCAATTGTTCAAACGTTATTCTCCTACCTTTTTTGTTGCAACTAAATCGTTCCCGGGTATTTGTCCAGATATATTATTTGGATCATCGATTTCCGAATGAACACGTGCAGCAATTAGGGCGGCATCACGTTCCCTCTGCAACTGATCTACTTTCCTATTATAAATTTCCTTAACTTCCAAAAACAACCGTTTAAAATCGTTTGTTGCTTTCACCATTGTTGTGTAAACAGTTTCTAAGCGCTTAAAAGCTAAGGTACCATCAGCTGCTAAACAACAAAACAAACTAACCGAACTGTCTTCGCATAAAATAATTGATCTTACATGATTGCGAGTTTTGGTCCAGATACTCGGATGCACCATCAATTCCATCACTTAATGTTTGCCAAGCCTCTTCTTTAGAAACTATATTTTGGTCTGGAATCATAACCTCTTCGGATTTTACTTGTGTTCCTCCAACACGTTTCTTCTTCGCCGAATCCAATTCTTGTTCAACTTGAGTTCGTCTGCGCCGTTTGTACGGCGTGAAGAATTGCACAGAACCAGAAGCGGCTAAAATTTTGGCTTTAAATTGTTTGATTTTCTTTCAATCGAAATTATGCATAAAGAATTTGCAAAAATACTTACTAGACTCGTCGTCACAGCAGGCACTGCAAGTACATCGTGTGGCGTGGGGTGTCAAGATCCCTTCGTCGATGAGGGCTTGCAAACTTCTTCCGCCGTATCGTATCGATCTTTTCCAATCCTTGCTCGATCCCCGACCACATAAATGTTCAAATTCGCTAGGCGTGAACCATTGATCTTTGTACTTAATGCAACGTCCTCGTCCTCCGGATCCCAATTTACTTTTGTATAGCTCTGCTGTTGTCGTCTTGCATCGCACCCGAAATACTTCCATGTTGGCAGTGTCCGCCCAATTAATGCTAGACTGTGAAACCTGAGAATTATCACTGGCCGCCGCATCTTGCCCATTGTTAACCACAGGTTCCGATTGGGCAGCTGGTTGCTGTATCACAATATGAGCTGTTTTTAGATCACCACTAACATCCCCCACCACTGCACTGCCCGATATGAATCCGTTGTTGTCTACGCACAACATTTGTTTAAAGTGCGGCAATTGATCTGGAGTAATTACATTGAATGCCGCCCCCGCTATCAATGATCCAACCGGCAGTGACACGGGAACTGATACAACTGTGTTCCCTCCTTCTGGCACCACTCGATTTTGAGACTGAAATGGCAAAAACGAAAAACGAGTTATTACAAAGATTTACTACAAAGATATTATTTATTGTTTATAGTACACGTGGAACTGGTGGATTTGTTATTACACTGTTAGAATCCATGATAAATCCTTCTTCTGGTCTTCTGGTGTGCAAATGCAGTTAATCCTTCACTGTTGGCTCGATTCGGAACACCTTCTTTGGATGTAAACAAACATCTCTAATAAATTTCACATTTATTTTTTGGGGTCACATGGAGGCATGGAGCTGAGTCTTCGGAAAAAGGAGGGGAAATGTAAACAAACACACGAGCTGTCACACAAATTTCGTCTCCCCTTCATCACCCGTAATCAGAATACAATCTCTTTCCACATGTTCAAATATCAAAACTGTCACCAAATTGACGTCGTCTTCATTACCATCGGCAATATCCAAAGTCCGCCAGAAGTGCCACTCGAAGTTCTCATCCAATATTTTCTAGGTTATGCTCCAACGGTGAGAGAAAAACACATCAAATCATTTTCTTTCCCCTCTAAATGACATTTCTCATTCGTAACGAAATTTTTTTTTCCCTATTTCGATTGTCAAAAATTTCTTCTCCTTTGCATTCACACATGATGAAATATTTCCAAAGCAAAATAAAACTGGTAAACTGAAACAGTGAGAAAAAAAAACAAGAAACACCATCGAACGCCTTTCACTTTCCTTCGTTTTTCTTTATGCCTCTTCGGAACTTACCTGATCGCCATTTTCGTGTGCCTCTTCCACAACTTCGTTCGCATTCAATTGTTCGGCTTCGGCAATGTCCGTCAATGCGAGATCTGATTGGTTTGCCATGATTAATGTAAAAGTCAATCGTAGAATCGAATCGAAACAAAAACAAAAAATTTATATATGGTTGTAGTGTATTATCGGACCCCCACTAAACCTTCAAATGTATTCTGACATAAACTGTCAAATGCGGCTACATGAAGTTAGGAACGTATTTTTGTACTAAATAATAGTACTTTAGAACTGCCACAATAAAATCATTCCTAAAATTTTCAAATTTGTAAAACTGGGTGCACAACAAAAATAATTATCACGTTTGTATCATTGGCTGTTTAAATTGCTTAAATTCTTTATTTTATATAAAAGCAATTGGTAAAATCCTAGCAGCGGGTTCTACTATTCCTGTCTTCAGTATTTGAACATTTTTGCATTTTCATTTCTATTTTTGTAAAATGATAACATTTTCCTGTTAAAAATGCACGAAAACATGTGTTAGCATTGTAATTAGTTAGGTAATCAATTTGAAATTTCCCATTGAAAAACAAAAAATTCTAACTGGAGTAACATCTTACAGCGTTATATCTTTATGGTCAACTTACAATCAGAGATTTTGCAACGTTCATCTAGTGTAAAAAAGTGATAAATGTATACAAGGTAACTTGCCGCGAATTTTTGTGGATATAAATACGGCAAAATGCCGAAAAATGACATGGAATTTTTTCACCGTAAATCGTATTTTTTTTCGAAAACTATATGCGTCCTTGAATATTTTTTTTGCATATTCGTGAGTAGTATTAGTTGACTATAGTAAAGTTTTTGAACGCGCTCTATATCAGAATTGGCTATGATAAAGAGGAAAAAAGAAAAGTACTGATTGCTTCGTATTTTACTCTGGGCGTTTAAAAATGTTCGTGGTTAAGCAAGTACTTTGCACTTAAATGATTTCAGGAAAGTTTTTTAACATACTCCTGATAAATTAGACATTGTCGAATGAATTTCTTTAGAATTTGTATCGGCTTCAAGGATTTTTTCAATTGAAATATTATATATGTATATGAAGATGAAGTTATTGTATAAATAAGTAAATGCTCAGATTATTTCTAAAAAAATTTCCTAAGAAATAGAAATTTTTCACATAATGCAGGATTTGGTTTGGACCTCCGCTTAATTTAATTGCGATAACAGAATGTGTTTCATTTCAATTTAATTGCAAATATATTCTATCTTTTTCTTCAAATATATCATCGATGATAAAATGCAATGAAATAGATAGGATTTATTTAAAAAAAGGTTTTTTTCTCCGCTGAAATTCTGCTCTCGAGTCTCGATTCTCAAATCTCAACGTCGCGCCGCCGTCAACTGTCAACTTTGTCCCTTCTCGTTCGTTCGCCGGCTAAATACAAAAGTAAACAAAGCGTCGGTGGCTAGTTTCTTGCGGAATGAATAAGTGATTTCAACGGAAAATAAATAAGATAACTATGTGGAAAACATCAAGTAGTGTGTGAGTGATTGTTTATCATTTCGGTGATTAGCGAATAATGTTTCCATTCATTGCTTGCGGTGTTTTTTTTATTACCACGCATTGCTCTTGTGAGTCCAGTTTGTGAAGTTGCAACTAAAAAAGATGTCGAAAGAGGCTAACGTGAGTCCATGACCATTAATAATCTTAATTTGGGAAATCTTTAGACGTCAGCACCAATGTCGAAGTAAGTGTAGATATAAGGAAATGGCGGATTTTTATGAAATTTTTTAAGGTCATGTGTTTTAATGTCTGAAGGACGAATCCGAAGGAATATTTTCAAAATTTTATTTATTTTCCGAAATATTCAACTTTGAAATGTGGAAAATGAGGAGTTAATTTAACCGAATTGTTAACACTTAAACACATTTCGTCCTTATCAAAATTACATTAACTTCCTTAAAGAGCAATTCCAATCCTGTTTTCCCTTCTAAGTGGTCCACAGGTCCGTAAAATCACAAAAGAATTAATAAAATCTTTGTTTGCACTTACTGTCAATTACATGGTTTTCCTGCTGTCAATTACGTACTTGGACTAGAGTACGTTTGTAAAAGAATGAATTTTTGTATGCACAAATTTTCTATTTATGTTAAAGAAATTAATTTTAAAATTTTGTTATTATTACATGACAAGCACGCATATGTGTTTTAAATTTAATTTTAATCATAATTCTGAAATTAAAAACAATTAAAATGCGCCGTTCAAGTATATCTAATTACTCTAATTTATGCAAATAAAGTTTCTTCCTAAACTTCATAGGGGCTGAAATATAATTTTTTAAAAATTTCAACCCCCTCCCCCGGCCACCCCCTTGGCGCGATTTTTCTTATTAACGAACTTAACCGAGCTATGTTATACCCGCGACACACTATACATCATTATGTCGTTCCACCTCATGATGAAGTAGACCCCAATGAGGTATTGACACACTGCGCTTGACAGTTCTAGACTTTTGTAAACATTCAATAATTTATGGAACGGTTTGGAGTTTTTAATTATTTAAATTTACGGAGAAAAAGTGCGATTCAATGAAATATAATGCATTAGCAGTTAAATATTTCGTTTTTAAAGATGTTGTAGCCAAAACAGTTTTAGATTAGGTGCAAGCTGGCTGACAGATTTGCTCTGCAGCATGGGAAAACGATTGCTTTCAACACATGTGACATAAAATGTAATAGAAATGTACTAGATATGACTCGGCTATATGACAACAGATTGCGCTTATACCTAATTTGCTCAGCAATGATGTAGGATTTACCTCATTGCCGTACCTCATTGTGTGCCACTTTTACCTTATAATGAGGTACAACGTCACAATTACGTATAGTGTGTCGAGGGTATTAGTTTCCTCATATGGTTCAAGGTTTCATATTCCGACATGAAGTCAGTGTACGCGTTTAAAAAAGGTGTGTCCCGTTGAAATGTTTTAAGAACATGATGCAGTTTTTTTGTTGCAGCTGACAACGATTCACCCAACGTTTCAAGCTTGCTCTTAAAACGTAATTTGACGATGAATTGTCCGTTAAAATGTCTCGTCGTGGTCTCCTTGAAATGATTCTCGCACAATTCTTCTTCCAAAGATTTTGGTTTATTGAGATTCACTGCCTCGATCTCCCAAAACCGTTTCAGCAGTCGACTGATTTCGAGACATTCAGGAGAAAATTGTGAGTCTGTTGTCCTTATGTGAGTAACTGCCTTGGTGTCGAGATGGTCATTGCGTAGGACACCTGATACCACCCAACCTAATAGTGTTTTTTGGAGTGTGGGTCGTCCGCTACCAAGATTTATCTGTCCGACGCATAAGAGTTCCATAAAAAACTGCGCTCCGATCAGGATGTCGATCGCTCTAGGAAGATTAAATTGTAGATCTGCCAAATCAATATTGTCTGGTATAATTAATGCCTGTGTCATACGAAAACTATTAGATGGATATGACGAAAGCCTCGACAGAACAAATGCGTCAATGGTCGAGGCAAATGCACTTGTAGTTGATTTGATTGTCAATTGCATCTTGTATAATAACAGTGTCTCTATCGCACAGATTCCGCTCACTGTTGCAGTGGTTTTAATTTTTTTCAAATGTAATTGTTGCACGAGTTTTTCGGAAATGAAGTGTGATTGGGAGGCTGAGTCCAATAAAGCTCTGCAAGGCATGATTACGTTGTTTGGGGAGATGGCATTGACAAGGGCAGTTGCGAGGACTATCATCTGATTGATAGAAGATTTTGTTGAGGGATGAGAGGATGGTCAGGAAGACTGGAGACTGTTCTCTCTTTTACAGAAGTTTCCTTCTTACTTGATTCGACTGAAACATTCTTCGAGAAATGAAGCGACGAGTGATGTTTTTGGCCGCAATGGATGCATGAAGTTGATTTGCATTTTCTCATTGCATGATCAGTTCGCAAACAATTCAAGTACAAATTCAGGTGTTTTACCTTAGCATATCTATCCTTGGGGTCAACTCTTTATATCATGCGCAGCCGTAAATTGAATGGTCAAATGACTTGCACACGGGGCGTTTTCTAGGCTTATCATTGGTGGAAGTTGCATGGGAAACGAGGATTCCATGACTATCTCTCTTTCTACTTGAAGTAGCAATTCTTGAATCTGGCGACGGATCTACACTTCCTACATGTTCTAACTTTTGAACGCGTTGTTGCAGGAAAGAAATAAACTCAGCCCAAGTCGGTAATCTCTGAAGAGAAGCACACTCTTCTCATTTTGATCTGGTGCCAGCATCCAGTTTTGATGCGACAATGCTTATCAATAATCCGTCACGAAACTAAGATTCAGATGCAATTGAATTTAAAGATCGCATTTCCCCATTCACAACATCAACAAGGTCACGCGATTGGGGAACGGATGTCCTACTCAAATGTTGAATAGTCAATATTCTGTTCACATGCGATGAAAAAATCAAACGTTTGTTGTCAAAACGATGACACAAAAGCTCCATAGCCTTTCCATAGTTCAGCTCAGAACATTCCAGAGATTGTATGATTCTGGATGCTGATCCTGTTAGAGAAGATTTCAAGTACTGAAATTTCTCAACGCTAGACAAAGACTGATCGTGGTCAATGAGGGTTCTGAAAACGTTGATAAAATCACTCCACTTTGAATAATTCCCGTCGAAAGTTGGAAGATGTATTTTTGCCAATATTGCTCTTGAATGAAAGGTCTGATTTGGGATACTAGTGCTGTTTGTGTCGGGTTGAAACATTGCTGTTGTAAATGCCTTCAGTGAAAGCAACCGCTGCTTCAATGCTGCGTAAATATCCTCAAACCGAAATCTTTTCTCGATCTCACGAGGACTACCTCTTTCTTCTAGCCAAGTTTGATTTAAGTCAAATTTTCTAAAATACTTATCTAAAGTAGACAGCTTAATGTCTATCTGAAGCGGCTCCCAATTCTCTCCATCGGTTTGGATCTGTTCAGCCAGATGGGTGAGCATGGTGAACGACATCTTCCTTGATGCCTTTGCTACGTTTTTCTCGTCCTTGGACATGATGCGGTCCTTTTTCACACACAATGTTTGTCACAAGAATCAATTCAGTGTCAATGAAGGAAGTCGCACACGACACCAAAATTTCAACGAATGATAACAATTATCGCCACACTGGTGATAATCACTCACAATAATGTACTTTTATTCCCGATTATTGTCACACTGAGTCGAGAAATGATCCGACTCGAAGGACCATGAAAGAATTCACCAAGACTTTTTGATGAATTTAATAAAAACCAAATGAAAAACGAAAACGAAAATATCCAATGAACCAAAAAGAAACTTCATTTTTTACATAAACAGAAAACTTTTATTACATGAACCGAATAACAAGTTTCACCGATCATGAACCACTGAGTCATTAACCATGATCCTGCTGCTTCCGAGGATGACGGAACTTGTTTTTTCATGTCGTAAGGCGAGGGGGTGGGCGATAACCGAGAGATTCTGCAGCAAAGGATTTCCCAAATGCAACCAAATGCGATCAGGGTGTTTGGCCTTCGATTGCCAAACCGAACGAGCAAACGAGATCCCGTGCATTAATAATTAATCATGCACGAGGTGTCCTTTCATGGAAAGGACCAATAGAGATAATTGCTCAAAATGGTTTATGATCCCAGCAGAAATGCTGGGTTGCCAAGACAGGCGTCTTGAAGGCCAAAATAATGTTTCCCAAGGTTGGGTTGCTTCAAGGGAAGCCGAAAAGAAGAAAAACCCACCACTATGTAATTTCTCTTTATATGTCATTTTCATCTCTTTGCTCTCTGACACGTAAATTTCCTTATTTTCAATGTAACTTTCCATTTTATATAAATTATTTTCCTTATACGCTATTGCAAATAACTCATGTTGCCTGTTAAATATTTTCGATTTATTTCCTACTGACACAATTTTATTATTATTAGTTATTTTTCCAAAACTTAACAAATTTCTGTCCATTTCCTTAACTAGAAAAACATCCTTCATTTGAACTTCTGTTTTCTTATTATTAGTTTTAAACACACATTTAACATTTCCTAACTTAGTCGCTTTTAATGTTCTTCTATCACCTATTTTTACTTTAAAAGGATTTTCTAACGCTATACTATCAGAAAAATTATTGTCACTATTTATAATATGGTCAGAACAACCGCTGTCTAAGATCCGTTCAATTTTATTTTCATTTTTAATTACCTCGCTAATTTTGTCATCGTTTCTGAATTCAGTACAAAAAAATTCACCTCGAATTCTGTTGCTTTGTTGTCTGCTTTCTTCTTGTCCATTGTATTTCTGCTGATTATGCCAGCGATCGCGTCCTCGATATTTGGATCCTCGTGTTGAACTTAACTGACCGTACTTAAGTGACCGTACGCGCCTCCTCGCACCTGCTGTTGTCCGCCTCCTCGATCTTGATGTTGTCCGCTTCCTCGATTACCTCTCCAATAATTGCCATTACTCTTATTATTATTTCTGCATTCATATTTTCAATGGCCTGTCTTTCCACACTTGTAACAAGTTTTGTTTTTGTTAATTTCACTTTTAAACGTATTAGAGTTTCCAAATTTATTTTTATTTTCCACATTTTCTTCTCTCTCATTTATCTCGAACATTTTTAATTTATTTTTAACAAAATCTACTGTTACTGTTTGGTCTTCTTCTTTTAATACATCAATTAAGTCACCTATATGACTAAGTGAACTCGGAAGTGTTCTCAATAAGTAATTTAATTTTTCTTTTTCTGAAACTGTAGCACCAGCATTTTTTAATTCGATAATTAATTAGTTTTTCAAATTCACTAAACATGTCACTTGAATTATTAAAATCTTTCAATTTGATTCTTTCTAATTTATTCCTTAAGCATATTTGTAAAGCTGTTGATTCTCTTAAATACATACCGTCCAATTTTTTTATTATATTGAATGCCGTTTCTTCATCATTCACTAGTTCCATTTGTTTGTTTGAAAGTCCTGCATATATATAATTTATAGCCTTCAAATCATTTTCATTCCATTCGTCTTCTTTATCTGTTTGTATCTTATTTTTTGTAATTACATTGTAACTCTTTTTGTATTTAAGAAAAACTGTAAGTCTTTTCTTCCATGTGCTGTAATCTTTACCATCTAAGATTGAAATTTTTAATTCGTCCCCCATGTTTTTATTTTCTTTTATTTCTTTTTATTTCTTAGTTAAATTAGAAATTACTTCCTTTAGTATTAAAACCTCCTTTGTTATACACAGAAATTTTTCCTTTAATCCTTTGATTACTCCTTTATCCTCTTCTATCAAATTTCCACTTTTCATTTCATATTTATTTTAAATTTCGATTTTAGATTTTATTACACCACAATTTCATGCCGCCATGATGATCTCATTTTTTTGCAATCACTGAACCACGGACTGCTACCATGTTAAATTTTCTTGATATTGTTTTAACTTCTTTATTTAATTAAAAGTTAATACATAATTACAGTTTTATTTACCTTTCTATTTCTCAATCTATTTTGTATTCCTGCACTTATTTCATTTATGTTTTAAATATACATTTCCGGACCTAAGAACACCGGTCGTCTTACTTCGTTGACAGAAAATATAGGAAGTCGATAAAATCGATTTCAGAAGTTACTCTGTCTCCTGATGCTACTCTTTCGCTTATGGTGGAGCAAAAGTTAACGAAATCTCAGTACCAGGGAATTCGTAATTTAAGCAGAGAAAATGACTGTGAGTTTTATCCGCCATATAACGTTCTGTATTAAGCGAAGCTGAAATGCTATCTAGCAGAAATTACCATGACTGAATGTAGCGCCGAAGTAGGACTGGAGGCTTTGTTGAACCATACTGCCCAAAGGATATTGTTGAACCAAACTGAGGTTATTAAGAGTTTGTCGTCTGATAAAGTTCAATCATTGACTTTAATATGCAAATGGGGTTGCGATGGTACTCTGGCCAAAGTACATATGAGCAAAAATTTGCAAATGATGATGGAACTAAATCTGATGCATCTATTTTTTTCACATCAATTGTTCCACTGCAGCTAACATCAATCGATCAAGAGACAAACAGTACACTTGTCATATGAAAGAATCCTAGGCCATCATCTCCTCGTTTTTGCAGACCAATCTGCATTCAACTGATTCGCGAAGATATCGAAGCCATCGTCAACGAAATGGAGTATATTACTCAGTAAGAACGTAATCTTGTTCCATTAGAAGAAATCATAGACGGAAAAGAAGTAAGCGTTTCTTTTCAATTAGCTTTTACAATGATAGATGATAAAATTTGTAATGCAATAACGCATAATTTATCCACTCAGCGTTGCTATTTGTGTAAAGCAATTGCAAACGACTTTAATAATATTAATGCAATTATAAAAAAGAAGTCTCTGAAGAACATCTTTTATTTGGGATGTCAACCTTGCGTGCATGGATAAGATTTTTTGAGTGCTGCTTGCATGTAGGGTATAAACTAGATGTAAAAAAGTGGCAAGCGCGTACTGATGAGGAGAAGGACCGCATAAAAAATGGAAAAACAAATTTTCAAGAGGGTTTCCGTATCCAATTGGGTCTCATAGTGGATCAACCAAACCCTCTGGGTACGGTAGCACAAATGACAGGAATACTGCGCGAAGATTTTTTGAGAACTCAAGCATATCGGCTTCAATTACTGGGTCGGACGAAAATTTAATTAAACGTTTTCATGTTATTTTGCAAGTAATTTCGTGTGGGCATGATATTGATACAACAAAATTCAAAGACTATGCATTACAAACAGCTCATAAGTTCGTACAGTTGTATCCGTGGTTTTACATACCCACTTCAGTGCATAAAATATTAATTCACGGCGCACAAATAATTAATACTTCAATACTCCCCATTGGACAAATGTCGGAAGAAGCTCAAGAGTGCAATAATAAAAATATTAAAAAGTTCCGGGAATATTTTGCAAGAAAATGTTCTCGAGTGAAAACAATGGAAGATGTTTTTTTACGCCTGCTATTAACATCTGATCCATT
Source organism: Leptogaster cylindrica (assembly GCA_963082835.1). NCBI lineage: Eukaryota > Metazoa > Arthropoda > Insecta > Diptera > Asilidae > Leptogaster > Leptogaster cylindrica. The sequence continues at coordinate 22,017,354 of OY720107.1, forward strand.
TATTTCAAGCTTGTGTAAGCTGCCTCGCAAAAATATGTGATCGCTGCTACCAGAAGCAGTCTTATTACACTGTGCAACAAAATTTAAAAAGTTTTACGCAAATTGAGCAAACTAAACGATTCTAAGATAAAATTGGGCCGCTGAGCTCGAATTTATCATCCGTTTTGCTGTAGGTCGTCAAAATTTTGAGATATTTACAGTTCAAGGTCAACTGGACTGCCTTTGAAATCGTTAGCTGTAATTCATTATTTTGAACTCCAATCAAATTTATGTCTTAGGCAAAGTTATTCGTTATTTAATTCTACATATTTTTTATCACCACACCCCCCACCCGCCCCCTACCCTTACCCATTTTTTTTGCAAATTTCTGAAAAAAACATGCCGTACAGAGTGAACCGTTAGGAAAAATAACAATGTTTTTTCGGAAGAAATATTCCTCATCTATTTTTAGGTGGGGTCTGCGAACATCAAAATTCTCTCAGACCTAACCCTAATGGCAAAACCCCCCTCCAAAGTGAAACATTCTGATTTTTTTTCTCCTCTTTATGCCGTGAGGGGTAAGCGAATGCAGTTAAACTTCATGTATGTTAGGAAAAAATGTTCCTTTTTGAAAATAAGATAGGGTCTACGAACAAAAAAGTAACACTAGACCTATCACTATAAAAAACATAATAATAAAAGTGCAAAAATCTTTAATTTTTTCATTCCTTATAGAAAGCAATAATTTCAAAGTAAATAAACTGAACTTTATCACATAAAAAATAACTTAATTCAATAACTTAACTTATTGACTTAAATAAGAAATTTAACTTATGAAAATAAAAATCTTAACCTATTGCCTTAACTTAATGACTTAACTTTAAAATTTTACATATCATTATTCTTGTACACTAAAAAAAATTTTGCTTGCTATAATTCTTCTTCAAAAAGGTTTCAGCACAAATCCGCAAGTAATGATATCAAGCTTCGCCCGACATACCACTTTTCCAAAGGAGCAGCGATTTGATGGAAACGCTCTCTATGTTCTTCCGATTCGGTTCGCAATTGTTGTAGGAAGAAATTCAAATGAAGGAAATGTATTTTTGAGGACATATGAACTCCAATTTCCTCAAATGCGTTCAGTAACTCATTTACCAGCATATGCGCGTTTCACTTTGTTTAAGGAAGACTGATGTGCATGTATACAATAAAATTTAATGGAAAATTTTGAAATATTTATATATAAATTACTTATAAGCAAAGTAGGGATGGCAGTTCTTGCAAAAAAGCCGGTTTCAGTAATTTTGGGTTTTCACCCCCTAAGTTCAACCTGCAAATTCACTAAAATAGACAAAAGTCAAAGTTGGGGTATTTTTTTGTTCGTAGACCCTATCTTATTTTCAAAAAGGAACATTTTTTCCTAACATACATGAAGTTTAACTGCATTCGCTTACCCCTCACGGCATAAAGAGGAGAAAAAAAATCAGAATGTTTCACTTTGGAGGGGGGTTTTGCCATTAGGGTTAGGTCTGAGAGAATTTTTATGTTCGCAGACCCCACCTAAAAATAGATGAGGAATATTTCTTCCGAAAAAACATTGTTATTTTTCCTAACGGTTCACTCTGTATGGCATGTTTTTTTCAGAAATTTGCAAAAAAAATGGGTAAGGGTAGGGGGCGGGTGGGGGGTGTGGTGATAAAAAATATGTAGAATTAAATAACGAACAACTTTGCCTAAGACATAAATTTGATTGGAGTTCAAAATAATGAATTACAGCTAACGATTTCAAAGGCAGTCCAGTTGACCTTGAACTGTAAATATCTCAAAATTTTGACGACCTACAGCAAAACGGATGATAAATTCGAGCTCAGCGACCCAATTTTATCTTAGAATCGTTTAGTTTGCTCAATTTGAGTTTTGGCTGTTGCACAGTGTTATTAATTGAGCCAAATATTAATACCAACAATAGAAGCTCCCATTCCCTTATATTTGATTAAAGTGACTCTGAATCAAATTTAAGCTCTGATAGCGACTAATAAGCATATAATAATAATAAGATATTTTGATAAGATAAGATTTTTGGATATTATTAGATTAACATTTTGTTCGACAATTTTTTATTTATTAGTTCATTAAGTAGTTAGGTATAAGTTTTATCCCAACAAAAACACTCCGTGTAAAAGAGGTGGCCAAGTCCTCTCAATCAATCGATCTTGCAAAAAGTTTCGCCATCTTATGTATTGAGATAAAAAGAGCCAAACAAATTACTGAAATAAACGGAGCCAAGTTCTTTGACCAATGAAAGTACTGATATGAAAGTGGCCAAGTTCTTCATCTCATAAGCAAATTTTAACTTGGCCAGTTTTTTTTAGCGTGAAGAATAGCTTAAATTCATTGGAGCCTTCGATTATGTTGATATCTTTCGCAGAGGTGAAACAGTACGGTAACTAAAGGAAACATTCCATTCACTAAGAATATAGAAAGTATACTTGAAGAAGGAACGCTGGTCTTATTATTTGTTTATAAATGAGTATTTTCAATTTGGGATTAAGTTTACTTCCAAATCTTAGTAAGGAATTATATATGTTACAAATTTTATTGGTTTTTAATGCGTGTTTTCTATATGATTATTGAATTTCCAGAGGAGCTTGAAGTGTACACCTAGGTATTTGATTTCTTTTTTGGGAGTTAATGTTGAGCGTTTTAGCTTTAATTTTGTTTCGTCACACTTTTTCACGTTGCCCATGGGACCCTTACTTGAAGCGTTTCTGAAGCAGATGTCTTTAGATTTCGATGAGTTGATAGTAATTCCCCATTTTTGGTAGTAGCAGTTTATATTTTCCAGATGTTGTGTTACTCTTTCCGTCGCTTTGTTGGTATCTGAATCCTTTGCATATACCAGCGTGTCATCTGCGTATAAGATGGATTGTGAGAGGCATTCGCGTTCATTTCCTAAGTAATGGGCAATGGGCCAAGTACCGTGTCGTGTGGGACTCCAGCTTTTATATTAATTGGACGTGAGGAGAAGTTGTTGGTACAAATTGAAGCCGTTTTATTTTCAAAAAAGCTAAAAATGATACTTAATAAGGGTTTAGGGGTATTCCAGACTGAGTCGAACGCTTTTTATGTATAGGGAGCATAGAACTGTAGTTTCTTTGTTTTCGAGGTTATTTATTATATCGTTCTGAAGTTTTAATAGGGCATGTTCCGTACTTGTTTCTTTCATGAAACCGAATTGTTCATTTGGGATGATGTTGTTGTTTTCACAGAAATTTTCTAAACTTTGGAGGAATTTTTTTTCTAAAACTTTACCGATATTGTTAATGTCTTTATTATCTTTGGTTTTTTGTAGTGAAATAAGTTTTGCTGATTTCCATCTGTCCGGGAAGTATCCAATGTTAAGACAGTTATTCATAATGATTTGTAAAATTTTTAAGATATTTTTGCTTGTTTTTTTAAGAATAAAATTGGAAACTTCGTCCTGGCCCGCTGATTTTTCATTATTCGAGGATTTAAGGAACTCTTTTAATGTTTCATGGTTCAGAAAAAGTGCATCTAGATCGTTATTTGAAGCTTTTTGAATATTGTCAAACGTTATAATAGGGGAATTAAAAGAAGTACGAGTATGGTTATAGTCTCTAACTGTATTGATTACTAGTTCAATGTTTTGTGCAGTGTAATTTGGCTGTTTTTCTTTATGTAAGTTTTCGTAAAAGTTTGAGAAAGCACCTTTTATTTTTACCGACTCATAGATTATGTGTCCGCCTATTGAGACCTGGTTTAAGTTTGACATCTTCTTTTTGCCTGTAAGTTTATTGAACTCTTTGAATATTCTAGGGCCTGGCTTTAGGGATTCCAATTTATTTTGCATAGATAGGTTGAAATGGTGATTTAATTGTTGGTTTACTATGGAGGAAAGTAGGTTAATTCTATTGCGTAGTTCGTAACATTCAGCCGACCATATGTTTTGGTTTCTTTGCAGCATACGTTTGAGAAGTCTTCTCCATGTCCTCCTGGTGTCAAACAGTCCCTGGTATTGTTTGGAAGGGTGTCAAAAGGCTTAATTTTTTTTGGGGTTTTGAGTTTTGAAGAGCAGCTAATTTAATTGATGCTTCAACTCCAGCGATGGCTTCGTCTAATTGGGTTTGATTTAAATTTATTTCGTCTCTAATTCCTAGATTCCTGAGATTGAGGTCTAGATCGTATCTGAATTGATTCCAGTCGGTTTGGCTGAAAGATCTGTATAGGCCCGAGCCTTCGTTGTGAATAGGTGCGGGGTTTAAGTCCAGCATGAGGTCAACCGCATAGTGGTCAGAAAAGGAGGCTGAAGTTTCACAATCTAAGTTCTGCTGGTAGTTTGTTAAGAGATTGTTTGAAATCAGAAAGAAATCCAGACAGTTACCGCTAGCTGGGAATGTCGGGCCACGTGGTATGACGCTCACTAGGCTATCCAGACCGAGGTTGTCAAGGATCCAATCTTGTATTATATTACCGTTTCGGTTGGATGTGCTACTTACTACCAAGGGCGGGGTGTCTTGCTTTGAAGTCACCCCCGGCGATTATGCCATCATATTCACCGCCAACATGTAGGTCGTTGAGCAACGTGAGGAAGTCGATTATCTCCTGATCTGTGTGTCTGCTTTGATGCAGATATAACGAGCACCAGAGAATTTTAGCTGATGGGTTGGCTGATAAATTAGCATCTAGGACGCAGGCGGTGTGTGCTCTGGGGCTAATTAAATTAGGTACAGGGTAGTATTTTATACAACTTTTGGCAATTATAGCTGTGCCTGGGCAATTGTCATTTCTGAAAATTTTGTGGTTATTTATTCCCCAGTTATGGGATGATTTTAGATGCGTTTCATTCACTAGAAGTATGTCCGTTTGGTTTTCTTTGATGTGTTCCGTCAGACTGTGTTTTCTAATTTTAGAGATTAACGAATTTACGTAAAGTGTGGATATGCGCAGTTTGTTTGTGCTGGTCATTTTGTTTTATAAAAGGAGAGGTAAAAGTTTAAATTGAATTTGTTGAATCGTTTAGTGATAATTATTGAACAATACTTAGAAATCCAGAGGCACACCATTGTTACAGATTCTCATGTAAAAGTTAAAGTAAAGCGATTGCTTTTGAGCTAGTGAGGTCGTTTCTTTGAAAGTTTTTAAGAAAGAGGTCATTTCTTGCGCGAACGTTGCGCTGTCAGTGCCAAAGAGCGACTTCGAAAGATCTAGGAAGTCGTTTATGCTTTCTGAGTTTTTTTTTCGTCCTATTTACTGGATCGTTTCTCAAGCAATCAGTAAAAGAGGTGTTTTTGGTTATATAATTGTTCACGAGTACTTTCCTGTTCTCAACCTTTTCTGTTGCAAGGGTTAATTTATTTTGTTAAATTTTCAGAATTTTTAGGTAGAACGGACATTTTTTAAAATTGGCCGTGTGACCTTTGTTTCTACAGTTAACACAATAGGGAGAAGAGGTTTCATTGCTGTTTTCAGAAATCGATCTCCGGCAATGACCCGGTTCGTGGGTTTCACTGCATTTCACGCATCTGTATCCTCTACCGAGGTTCGAGGCAACATGACCGAAGGATTGACAGTTTTTGCATTGGACAATTCCCTCTCTTTTGAACTTTTCCCATTTAATTATTGATTTGAGCACTCCTTTTAGGGCTGTAATTGATTTTGTGTCTTGGTCTATTGGTACTTGAACTAAGAAGAAGTCAAGTGACTGACTTCTTCTTGTTTTAAAGTGCCTAACACTTGAAAATTTTTACTTTTGGTAATGCCTCCTGAAGTGCACCACTGACTTCAGCTTCGGAGTAATAATGATTAATGGTCTATGCCTTTTACCAGAAGTGTTATTAATTTCGATTCTTTTGGTGTGTAGGTGTACACGTCAAGGGCCTTGTGATTACTGACTTCAAGTCCCGCGTTCAAACACTGAGTTCTTTCAGTCGCTACTGCGCTAGCTTCGAAATCGATCCTCTGCCGGTGCCGTCACAAGCAAGAGTTAGACAAAGTGATTAGTTTGTAATTTAGAAGTTAAAACAAATATTAGAGTCTGAATAAAGTTTTTAATTTTTTATATACCGCCGAAGAGTTTTCATTAAAACATCAGTACACAACAGCCTCTTGTTTCATGCTATTAAAAATCTCTCTGTGAGCTTTGGCACAATTCACATAGCGTCTACATAGATTGTGGTTAACTTTTTTGATCATGAAACCAGCTTTATGGCAGTTGTTCAGCATTAATTTGTTAATTTCTTTCACGTTTAGTGAGGTGTTGTTTAGTATTATTGGAGGACAGAATTTCTTTTTATTAATTACACCTTGATCGTTAGACTTAACTAAATTTTTGCTTTTGTTTACATTGTTTATTGAATTAAAGAGGTTACCGTAGTGTGGGTTTGGTTTCCTATTGATCAGTTTGCTGATGTAGTTGCACCTGTAGTGTTGAAATCCAGAATACCGTAGTAGTTTTTGCGTAGTTTGAAAGGGCTTAAGTTTACGAGACGGAACACCCAGAAGGAAGCCGCGGATCTTAATGAAATTTTGTATGGACATGTATTTTGGCCTAAAAGTGACGAATCCGGAGGAATTTCTTAGGAATTCCGATTAGTTTTGGAAATATTTAACCTTAAAAATGTTAAAATGACATGTCACTTCAACCCGTTTTACAACATTTTAACACATTAGTCTCATACAAAATTTACACTAAAATAATTAAAAAACGTTTTTACACTTATTTATCCTATTTTAATTCTTTTCTAATCTGAAAAAGAAGGATAAACTCATTAATGAAAAATTTGTTTACTTATTTGAGAAGGTTGACGATTTTTCGCTGTCTGTTGGCACATCGTGCAGATTTGAGTGCATTCGCTAAGAATGTAGCTTTTATATAAATTTTGCTATTTAAGTAAGAGAATTTATACTCATCATTATGCGTGCTTGTCGATAACTTACATTCTTGGCGAACGCACTCAAATCAGCACGATGTTGCAATTCCGATAACTGAGAGCGAAAAACTGTCAATAGGATGAGAATATCGAATATGAAGTCGATTTTGACGAAAGAGTGAAAAATTAAAAAAAAAAAATTAACATTTTTTTTTTTTAAAAATGAAATTTTTTTTTTTTAAAAGATTTTTTTTTATAAAATAAAATAAATGCTGCTTGGGAGGATTACCAATGTAATTGTATTCAACCAGAAATAATAACCCCATGTGTACAGACATTGCAGCGTTTTTCAGTTCACAATCCCTATATTAAGACCCCTTTTCTGTCGATTAGAAATTATTGTGGTGGAATAACGTTGTAAGTACAAATTTCGTTAACGTTTAAAACATTATTCCATTGACATTCCACTATTCCTTATTGGCGGATACAACGTTATTCTTCCTGGAGTTTTAAAGAAATTGCAAAGAGCATTGTTTTCTAAAGAAGAACTTTATTGAATATTTTTATGAAAGCAACATTTTAGTCCTCGCTAGGCAAGTTTATATAAAACTCGGCAACATCAGGAGAAAGGAAGGCTGCCATGGCTTCGAGATCCTTTTTTTTGTTCAAAGATATTGGCAGGGCATTATTATATAAAGCCACTAAAACAGGTAGTGTTTAAATTTTTAGAAATTTTAAAAAATGTCCAATCCTCAATAATGTTGTGGCACTTCCTAACTCTCAGTGAGTCTGGATCATCAGCGGATATCTGACTCCACCTGGCCTCACTGATTTTACATTTACAATCTTTTTTCAAAGCATCAGAGACAACATAAAAATTTTGGAAGTCACTTTTACTCATGCTATAAACTTTGAAGGGATTTGATGTCCTTGCTGACTCAATCAGACCAACAACATCTTGTGGAGTGTATAGTTTGGCGGATTTTCTTTTTTTCTCAACCATTGCGAAATCTCTATCGCAGGGCAAAAAGCTGTGACCCGACACAAGAAATTTTTGGTTGATTTCACTGAAGTAATTCAGTTTAATGAGGTGCTGAAAAAGAGCAATCATCATCCAGTTATTGTTCTGCCCAACGCATTTATCCGACCATATGATAAGTTGGCGCAAGTCACCTGTTCGCAATTTTTCATAGTTTTCTGTTATGTGGATATAAATACATGAAGCTATCTCACTAGCTCCTCTTTTTGCAATAGTTTCGTGCCAGGTGTACATGGAAACATCGTTGCTTCCCATGTTGTGGATTGCGAAGTTGTAGGTTAGAGTATTGCCGTTGGTAGAACACATCAGAATGTGTCAAGTTGGGTGTGAAAATCACCTGCTGGAGATCCACACAAAGTACCACAATCCTTGTGTTTTCTTGTGCCAAGAGTGTGTCCTCTTTAAGTACCGCATAAGCCTTCTCGGCTTTTCGGTGATGCAATTCCGCCTCCATTTCCCCATTTCTTAACAATTCGGGGTTCTCGATAGCGGTCATTTTAATGAATAGCTTATCGCACACCTTACAAGTATCTGATCTTGGAGCACCGAAGCGAAGATTGAACTCTTTTTTAAAAATGTCCTTATATGTCTCATAACTAGATTTGGACATGGGATTCTTTTGTTTGAAAAGGTTGAACATTGCCGTTACGTTCAAAATTGGATTTAGGCAATCCTTTTTTGATGATAAACGGCCATAATGACTTTCCTGTGATGGAAAGCTCTTAATGTGATCCATAATACTTCTTTTTTCTTCGTCACTAAGTTTATGTGGTCGATTGTCATGAAGACCTCGCTGATCCGTCATATCATCTCCAGATTTAAGTTTTCCAATAAGTATTTGAATGCGTCGAGGAGTTATCTAAAAAAATATTCTGCATTAAAAAATAATGCTGCTGATAATTTTCTCTGCATTACCTGAAAAGTGTGAGAAATCATTTTTTGGCACACTCGAACCTTTGCGCCATTTTTATGGCGTAATTCGTATACGACTGTGGTTTGTCGTTTGGAAATCGACTCTGCAACTCGTCTCCGCTTCGGTTCGCTTATAGTAATGAGACTGCTCAAATATCTCGATTGCTCATTGTAGTTCAATTTGTAGAATGCTTCAAAATCCGTTGCGATTTCTTCGACTTCGAAATTCAAGCAATGAAATGCACAACGGCATGTACACTTCTGCGAAAAATGAAACAAACCAGACAAAAATGAAAAAAAAAACACAAAAATCACGTGCAACGTTTTTCCACAGTACCGTTGTTGGGGCAGCTTTTCCGGGAATTTTTTCACCTTTTATTGTACAATACTCCTGTCCACTGTTCCTCAACGTTTTCCTGTTCATATCTTTCCATTTTTCCAAATTAATCACTCTTTTTTTTACCTTTATTCACTTTACTTATCAAGCTTTTCTCCGCACATTTCTCCATTTTGGTGAACACTGACAACGTTTTTCCACTCACCGCAAACTTTGTCATCGAAATTAACGCATTTCTCCACTCATCAAAAATTCTCTTTATACGCACGACCACGGCATTTGAATTGAAGTATAACGTTATTTGATGTGGAACTGCCAGACTTCAATAGAACTTAATAAACAGCAATATACTTAACATATCAAAAGGCTAGTCTTACTCAATAAGACGATGATAGCAATCAGCACCGAACTTGTTTCTTACTTTTTAGTTTATTTTATTTATCCCTAGTCGGGTTAAAGATTTTGGAACTTTTTCCTATAATTATATTTTTTCGTAGTCGGGTTAAAGTTTTTTAAACTTTTCTTTTATTTTAAACTTTTCCGTTTTTACATACTTTTACTCATAATCAACGCACAGCCCAAACAAATTGACCTAGAACCTTGAAATTTTGCATGGACGTTCCTTTTAGGCTGTAAGTAACCACTAAAGAACGGTTTTTAGAAATTCAACCCTTAAGGGGGTAAAAAGGGGTGAAAAAGGTTTTCCCGGAACAACTGGACCGATTTTCATGAAATTTGGAGTACATCTGCAACTTACCGCATAGCTTATCGCTGAGAAACAGTTATTGGAATTTCAACCCTAAAGGGGGTTGAGGGGGGGGGGGGTTATCAAACCAATGTAATAGATAGATATTACAATCCCGCTTACGCTTACCATGGTGTAGAGAAATTTACTTAGTAAAATAGTTTTTCTGTCGCTTGGTATATTTTAATATTACACTATATTTATATTTTTGAACTCAGAATTTTCTTTTCTTTCATTTGACATCTCACTCGATATGATAGCCAGAAAGTTTTTTTTCAGCGCCCTCCTTTTTTCGATGTAACATCCGTTATATTGTCATCCGGATGTAACATCCATCCTATTGTCACTTGGACCATAATTACGAATCGATTGACACCTCATTTATCAAAATCGGCTCAGTAGTTTAGACGCTACGATGGAACATACGTACATACATACATACATAGACTGCTATATTCATAACCCTTCTTTTTGGCTTTGCCGCAGTCGGGTAAAAATAAACAATTCCCATGTTCATTCAAATAATTTTGATTTTTTATCGATTTGCAAACTGTCCAATAATTACACAACATTTTTTGAAATATCAAAAACAGATGTTTTGCGCCAACTGATATACAATGTACAATTTGAACCAATTTGATGAAATTGCTGATACCCAAAGGAAGGTTACTTCTCGTACTACAAAACCAAGCTATGAAATTTTTAGAAAAACTACTTTTTTGACGAGTTTTTTGCAAAAATTAAAGTGTTTCCAAGAATACCCCACTCTCCCCTACACTTAAAAGATATAGTATTTTATTAGAAGAATGAAAAAAGTCAAAGCTATGTTTGCTATTTATTTATTTTTTATAAAAACTATATTTTTTTGCACTTCTGGCAGCTTTTATCAACTTTCTGTTTACAATACAATTCTCTCTTCCTTTCAGTAAATGCCGAAGTGGCCGGAATAGATAACTGCAATGAAATAATTTTAAATAAATTTGGTAAGTTGTTTTCGGTACATATTTTGTAAAATATTCTGCCATATCTGCCCTGTGGTTCTGCACGTAACCTAATTACATTATTTTACTTTTGAAAAAATTTCATTTAATATTGTTATTTCAGTGTAAAGTTGATTCAACTTGATACTCATTTTTTCTTGTAAATTTAGAACTTCCAATATTGTTTCACAATCATTGTTTTACGTAGAAAAAACTACGAAACTTTGTTTTTAATATGCGATTTATTGCGAAATAAACAACGAAAATGATGCACCATGATGGCGAATGTACAATGAATTCAATCGAGATTCTAGCAACCGATGTTACTCATGAGTCATGACATTCTTTTCCCAGGAAATATCATGCAGGTGGCCCGGCTCAGTGTGGACCTTTTGCGCGGTACTTTTGTACACAAAGAGGGTTGCTTGTCCACGAAGTTTTATGATGTCTGCTGGCGTAAATAAAAGTAAATGTATTGGCTGTGCGTCCGAACAATCATCAAATGAAACCTCTTGCTTTAAATTTAATTTTTGGTTTTTGCATAACCAATTGCTTTCATTGAAATCAAATCATTTATTGAGATAGTCGACACATTTATCAATAAATACATACTAGAAAATTATTTTTAATTTGCTGAGTTTCTGTGGGGGATTTGATTCCTAAGTATTGTAATATTTTTTTGGTTTCATAACCAAAGAAACATTCTTTTTTACGCTTCTTTAGCGCTGATTTTAAAGTCGACATAATGTTATACACATCTAAGACTGTGATGTTATTACCTTCCAGTTTTTTAACAGTATTATTAAAATTATGTAAGAAAGGGCTCGAAAAATTCAAAAAGATTTTACCTTTACTGTCTCCATCAGTTTCATTTATCATCAAAATATTTTGAGTAGAGCCGGAGGTACACGATACGGAAAACGTCATATTTATAAGGAAATATCTTTGAGGATATCACTTTTGACACATCGAGTCACACGATAAGCAAAAATGAGTTTGGAACCTGTATTTTGCAATTCACAGATTACCGCGACGCCGTGTCGCCCGTAAGAGCAGTAATCTCAAAACTGTGTTCATAAAGTTTTGTATGGTGTGACTCGGGAAATTTGTACCCCGCAAATTGCTTGGATGTGCCGAAAATATTCCGAAATTTTTGGGATATTTATAAGCGATACACCATATTGCTTATCGTCGAGTCACACGATATGAAATACGGCGTATCGCTTATAAATACGACGTTTTCCGTATCGTGTACCTCCGGCTTAGGACTCTCCTCCCCTAAAGTAATAAAATAATTACTCAAATGTTCCCAATTGAAAAGTTTGTTGTCCACGCAAGATAGCAATAAAAGCCATCTGGTACTAGTATGTCGTTTAAGCTTATGCAATTCACCTTCAACAGCAGCAACAAATTTTTTAAGTTCTTCTCTTCGAAATGCAGATACAGAGAAATGACTATAAATTATTAAAATTATATTTTCAACATCAACAATGTGTGCGTGACAATAATAGCCCTTCACCAAATTAGGAACTACATTTTCTATATTTTTATAAAAGGAATGATGAATACTAAAGTTAGCGTTGGTATTATCTGCGCTCAATCCAGACATTCTATCAAAGGAAAGATTGTGCTGGGATAGAAATTTGTTTATAGCGTCAAACATCCCATTTGCAGACTCATAACAATTTTCGTAGAAATCTAATAATTTGTTTTGTATCCCATTTTCAATATCAAAATTCAAAATTAATACTGAACGACTAAAGGAAATAGTTTTACGTTTTTCCTGTTACTTGCATCAGTTTGCAAGCGAAAATATAAATCAGGGGTATTTAAAACATTTAATAAAGTTTTTAAGGCATAAGGGCCTAAAACTTCATTATCCAGTGCTTCCATTTTTAACCGACTTCAAAAAGGAGGAGGTTATAAGTTCGACTGCGATTTTTTTTTTAAATGTTTGTTCCAGCATAATTTCCAAACGGTTTACCCGATTTTCATAATTCTTTTTTTATTTGATTTAAAAAAGCTTCGCGGTGGTACCGTGTTACTAATAAGTTCAATGCGTTTTTTTTTTTTTTTTGTAGCATACCTAACTTCCAAATAGCTTCCTTCCTTATTCCAAAAGTCCTACCTCGTCCACCGATTCTGCAGAAAACTACAAAAATTGCTAACAACGGGTATTTTTTTATTTATTTAATGAAGATTAAAGATCGCTTCTGCGGGTCCATTGTACTTTAAAGGTTATAAAGAGCTTAATTGATTTTTACATTTCTTTTTATATAATTCCGCAGAACTCCAATTTGGTCGTAGTTATGCTTCGCTCACTTGTACGTTTGTACGTTCAAAAGAGAAAAAATAAAACTTTTTTTTAAAAAAAATTTAACCGACTTCAAAAAAACTTACACTTAAAAAGTATAAAATAATTTTGAATTTTTATATAAAACCGAAATTTTTGAAGTCAATTGCATGGTGTGTGGTGTTTTTACCCGACTGCCGAGGAAGGGTTATGTTTTTCGAGTATATGTGTTTTAGCCTATAAGAAGCTAAACATAAAAAGTTTAATGGATGTAGGATAGGTGGTGGGTCAAAAATTGATAGCCAGAAAATGAGAACGTCAGATGTTCAAAATAAAAGTGATATTTATTCAAAGAGACTAGATCACAGTTCTTCTTACAACTAATAATTAAAGGTTACGAATTCAAATACAATTATTTACAAATAGTTAATCGAAATCTGATACTTCAAAATATATTGGTAACTTCAGTCTGTATAGTTTTAATTCTAATTCAAATATATATTTCAATGACTGTGATTGACAGTACTTGTACTAGTTTAATTGCCTGAAATTAGACAAAGGTTTACGTTATGAGTGGTTTTTCTGATAGCAGAGTCAGAGATGTAAGTGGTTGATAGAGAGGGTTGATTGCTTGAGAGCTATGTAAAAAAGAGAGACCTGGATGTAGTATGATACTACTGATACCTAGTATAATTGTATGGAGATCTAGACTGATATAGTAATAACTGAGGTCGATTGGTGGCCCAATGCACTATGATGGTGCATTGATAAGTCGATATCTGGGCTGCGAGCGAAAGTCAGGTTGTAAGGCTGACTGAAAACGCAGTATGGCCGAGCACTATATGAGTGCTATACGAGTCAATAGAGGACTCGGAGTATCCTGCAAGCGGAGGTCAGTCGAAATGCTGCCCAAGGTGCCGCAAGCAGAGGAAAGCGTGGTTGCAAGGCTTCACTGGTTTGAATGCAATTGAACGGAGTCGCTATCCTTTGGCTAGAACTGAAAGCAGCTCGATTTGCCAATTTAAGCCTGGTAGATCTGAAAGCAGTTCTTACCTCTTAGATGACTGAAAATGCAGTGTGACAAAGCACTATTGTGAGTGCGATATGAGTCAGTAGATGACTCGAAATATATCCTGCAAACGGAGGTCAGTCGAAATGCTGCCCAAGGTGCCGCAAGCAGAGGAAAACGTGGTTGCAAGGCTTCACTAATTAGAGTGTGCTTGAACGGAGTCGCTATCCTTTGGCTAGAACTGAAAGCAGTTCTTACCTCTTAGATGACTGAAAATGCAGTGCCGAATTGCTGTGGAGCCACCGTATTTATAGTCCCCGAAATGCATTGGGTTAAATGCACAAAGGGATAACGGTCCTATTTGGAGTGCTTGTTCACATGTGAATTTGCCTAGCTTCTAGCTTCTAGAACACTCTCATTTTACTCTGTAACCCGTAGTACTCGGGTTCGAATCACAGTCTCGGCAGACTTATTTTTTTCTTTTTTATTTCTTAATTTATTAATTTCTTTTGAACGTTGGGGGGCCCCAACAATATGTATGTATGTAATTTCTACCAGACGCTCTGCAGCCTAAACGGCTCGACGGATTTTAATAAATGAGGTGTTATTATATTCGTATACATTGTAGGAGTGACATAGGGTATATTATTTCAAAATGGCATCATCGAAAAAAAAACTATTAAATTTATTTGAATTTTTGGGTAAAATTTAGTTGTGGCGGATTTCAATGAAATTTTGTGGAGAGATGTATTTTAGTTAAAAACGCAAGAATGTGCAAAAAAATTTTGCCAGACTCATACAGTTTTTGAAAAAATTACGTTCTACTTTGAAAAAATTCTATACGTCATTTTTTAGAATTTTGCCGTATTTATATTCACAAAATTTATTTGCGAAAAACGAAAAATCTCGCCACAATTTCACTTGAAAACATTTATCACTTTTTTACACTTCACAGCACTATAATAAACGAGAAATCCTTTATTTATACTATTGTTTTCAATTTCACAATTTGCACATATCCGCTGTCAAATAGATGATAGTTGCAATTAAAATCTTATGGGTGATATCCGACGGATTGAATGGCCTGCTCTTAGGAGAGATCAATTAGAAACAGGAGAGCTACCGCAAGCAGTATGCCAGTATTTATTAAATTTGATGATCCTACAATCAAAGGTAATCAACCAGGAGTATAGATGTACGGATCGAGCACTGCACTGTCGACTTGATACGCTTCGGGGGCAATGAAAAATTTAAAGAAAGATGTTGCCTTTAATATACTTTGCTGGGTTGTAATTGTCCACAAACTACAAGGCACCACTCTCGATAGGGCCGTTGTAGACATTAGCTCACATGTCTTTGCTAATTGTAAGGATCAAACCTACTAATTAACTTGACGGCTAAAACTTGCAGAAAGCTTAATCTATGTAGCTAGAACATCAATTTCTTCTTTTATTCGACCTGTTCCCACCTAGTTAAATTAAATTCAAGTAATTTCTAATTTTATTTATTTTGAAGCTGACTCTGTTTCATTTTGAATTATTAGCCTAAGTAACGTTAAAATGAATTTCTCTAATCAATCCAAATTTGAGTTGCACTTTGTCATTGAATTTGCCAAATACCTAACTGTAATTAGAAACGAAATTGAATAATTGAAAGGAGTAGCTGTAACAGAAGTTAGTGAGCAGAGTTAGTCTGGCTGTGGAAGTTGAAGTAGTTGGAGTTAAATAGTAGAACTGGAGTTAGTTAAAAATAAAATATATTGAGTTTCGTGCAACCCGGTGTTTTCTTTCGTCAACAAAAATCTTAAGGTGCAATCCTGCGAGGCAACACAGGAATTCAGTAAACAAACTTTTTCATAGTGATCAAAGTGCGGATCAAGTGCTCGGCGATAAACGGTCAAGGTGCGGACCACAAGTGCTCCGAAGTTACCCCAGCTCCACTCCAGACGAAACATTCATTGGTCCTTCGAGCCGGATAGGCAGACAGCGACAAGGATTTTTCAAGATAAGTACAATCTTTGTTAAATTGTCGTAGAAAATTCGCCAAAGTAAGAGCGGAACTCAGGATAGTCAACGGAATTCAGCTAGTTCCCGCTGTGCACGCGCGCACACTCACAAAATTATCCCGTAACTTAATCGAATCGGCTATTGTAATTCGTTAAATATTTCATCATGTCTGAAAAGGCCGAATTAATTCAAAAGCGAGGTCGTGTTAAAGGTATTCTAACGAGACTGAAAACTTTTGCGGAAAATATGACTTCTAATACGTCGATAGAAGAAATAAACATTAAACTTCAGAAAGTAGATGAAGCATGGGATGAATTCCAAGACATTGAAGACAAATTGTTGCTGATTGAAGATCAAGTTTCTGAAATGACGGAATATGAAGAAAAATATTATGAAATTAAAATTTTGCTAGCACGAGCATTGAAATCACGTACTGTTCCCTCCGTCAACAATGACAATTCTCTATCGGATCAACTCAATTCCACAATGAACCAATTTATATCTCAGCAGCAAACCTTTTTACAAAACTTTGATCGCACCTCCGCCCATCCACAAGGCAGTCCTAGACTACCAAAATTAAATATCCCAGTCTTTTCTGGAGAATACCGGGAATGGATTTCTTTCCAAGATTTGTTCGAGTCGTCAATTGATTCAAATCCTGTTTTAACGGGTTCCCAAAAGCTGCAGTATCTCAAAGGGTTGCTATCGGGTCAAGCCGCAAATGTTATACGGCATTTAAAAATAAGCGACAGTAATTACACCGAAGCCTGGGATAGTCTCAAGAAACGCTTCAACAAGAAATCCCATATAACCTCAGCGCTCATTAAAACCTATTTTGATATTGCGACAGCAACGCAGCCCTCGGTTAAATTACTCAGAAATGCAACTGACACATTCGACGAAGTAGTGCGAGGTTTAAGAGCTTTAGGAAATGAGGCAGAAAAAAGAGATCCATGGCTAATATACATTGCTTTGACTAAATTAGATCCCGAAACAAGACAGTTGTGGTCGCAAGAAGTAGCTAACAAAGACTTTCCAACTTTCTCAGAGTTCCTTGAGTTTTTATCCAAACGTTGCAACGCTCTGGAGACATGTGGAATAATCAACAAGCGCGCAACCGTTCCTGTTAAAACCTTGCATGCCTACACGGCTGCAGAAACTCAATCAACATGCCCAAAATGTTCCCACAATCACGCACTCTATAAATGTGAAAGTTTTAAAGCAGATTCTCCTGCAAACAGAAGATCCCTAGTAGTAGAAAAGGCTCTATGTTTTAAATGCTTGGGTTCCAATCACTCGGTTAAAACATGCCGCTCTAAATTACGTTGCGGTCAGTGCAAAGGCAATCACCACCATCTGCTTCATCTATCTAAAGGAACTGTAAGTCCGAAGGTTGTGGCTCACCAATCAGAACAAGAAGCTATGGAAACAAATCCGCCACAAGCTGTTTCATGTGTAATGACACCAATCAACAGTCCTGAAACTTATAAGATTAAGAAACCAGAACTTTCGAATGCGTTTGCTAAGAAACAAACGGGTGAAGCAAATCACGAAGATAACTCCAAAATTCATTTATTGCCCACTGTCGTAGCAAAGGTTTTTGACAGCCAGGGACGGCTTCAGCCCATTCGGATGCTTTTAGATTCTGGTTCTCAGGTATCTCTAGTCTCTGAATCCTTGATGCAGAAATTAAACTTGAGAAGGCAAAACGCTCGTTTAAGAATATCTGGCTTGCAGTCATCTTGTGTAGGTACAACCAGAGGCACAACAGAATTAAAAATATTGTCCAAGGACAACGAGTTCTCTATCAATGTTAAGGCTTTTATAATGACCAAGCTGACTAGTCTCATACCCTCGGGAAACTTCGTGCTCTCAGATTGGAAGCAGCTCTGCAATGTTGAGCTTGCAGACCCTTCTTTTAATAAACCTTCAGCCATTGATGTTATACTAGGCGTGGATCACTTTTTCGATATTTTAAAGGAAGGAAAAATCTATGGAAAGGAGGGAGGAGTTATTGCGCAAAACAGTAGCTTTGGATGGATTGTTTGCGGTGGATCATTAGAATACAACAGCTCCATTATCAGCCTTAGCAATAGTTTGGTTGACGTCGACAGAACTCTGAGACTGTTCTGGGAGACAGAAGAGCTCCCCAAGGAAATTCCTTCTTCTTTCACAGTTGAAGAAATGGAATGTGAGAATCACTTCAAGAAATACGTTTCGAGAAATGAAAAGGGACGTTTCATAGTTTCTTTGCCATTCAAGGAAAATACTCCTCAGCTCGGTGAATCAAAGCAAGCGGCCTTTAAACGTCTAAGCGCTATGGAAAGGAAATTTGAAAAGGATACTACGTTCAAGAACCAGTATTCGGATTTTATGCAAGAATATCATGCGCTGGGACACATGGAATTAATTCCATACGCTGAGCAAGAGCCAACTACAGCATCATGCTTTTACCTACCACATCATGCTGTCTTCAAAAATTCGCTAATTCCCAAAATTCGCGTCGTCTTCGATGGATCTTGCAAGAGTTCATCTGGCGTGTCACTGAATGAAAAATTACTGGTCGGCCCAGTAGTACAGCGAGATCTTATAAGCATCATCTTGAGCTTCAGAAAACACGTTATTGGATTCGCTGCCGATATTGAAAAAATGTATCGACAGATTCTTATATCACCTGACGATAGAAATTTTCAACGAATTCTTTGGAGGACCTCTACGGAACATCCAATCCAACGTTACCGCCTTACCACAGTGACTTATGGCACATCTAGCGCACCATTCTTGGCAACGAGAGTACTGAATCAAATTGCGGAGGACAACTATAACAAATACCCTGAAGCGTCAGCAGTCCTTAAGAACGACTTCTACGTAGACGACCTTTTGAGTGGATGTGATTCTAGAACCGCAGCGGCAAAGATGAAGCACGACTTGTGTCAGATTCTTCAAGAATCAGGATTTCAACTTACCAAGTGGCAATCAAACGCTCCTGAGCTGATAAGTGCAACTGACAATGTAGACAAGACAACTACAATAGATAGCAAGGATCAAACAGTGAAGGTTTTAGGAATCTACTGGAACCCATCCGAAGATGTTTTCTCATTCTGTTCATCATCATTTTATTCAGGAGGTGTGTCAAAGCGGATCATTTTATCAGAATCATCGCGAATATTTGATCCTTTGGGTTGGCTATCACCCGTCGTAGTGTTGGTAAAAATTTTAATGCAGAGCCTCTGGGTATTAAAATGTGGCTGGGACGATATTCCTCCCGATCATGTTGTCAAAAAATGGGAAACTTTCAAGAACGAGTTATCACAGTTAACTAAAATTAAAATACCCAGACGCATATACTATGAAACCAGGAATCTTCAACTACATGGATTTTCAGATGCATCTGAAGATGCATACGGGGCGGTGGTCTACTGCATATCAACCGATTGCTACAACAAACCAATTGTACGAATTGTAGCTGCGAAATCAAAGGTATCACCCGTGCAGCAAGTAACGCTGCCCAGGCTAGAGCTATGTGCTGCTCTTCTTTTAGTTCGTTTAGTTGAGAAAATCAAGCAGGTCGTGGAATTTAAACAAGTAACTGTTCATGCGTGGACAGACTCCACCGTAGTCTTGGCATGGTTATCAGAAATCCCACGGAGGTGGAAAACCTATGTGGCAAATAGAACCGCAGAAATCCTACAGTTTATTCCGCGCTCACAATGGAGGTACGTGCCCTCAAAAAGTAATCCTGCGGACCTGACTACTAGAGGAATATCGCCAGCGGAACTACCATCGTTGGATCTTTGGTGGAACGGACCAAAATGGCTCACAGAATCGCCCGATGCCTGGCCGGCGGATATATCCATCAGCATTAATTCCGCAGCACGCAAGGAGGAGAGGAAACTAAAGGTTCTGCTCTCGTGTACACAAACGACAACAGTTGAAGACACGATCCAATATTTAACTTCAAGAGTTTCCTCGTTCAGCAAATTAATCCGCATCTTAGCATATTGTCTACGGTTCAAAACAAAACCGGCAATTCATCCTCGACTTATCTCAGCATCAGAAATTCAAACCTCTACTAAGGTCTGTCTCCGTAATCTTCAGCAATCTGTTTTTTCAACTGAATTAAGAGATTTAGCCATGCATCTACCAGTTTCATCAAAAAGTCAACTTGCTAAACTGTCTCCTTTTATCGATGATCATGGAATCTTGCGTGTTGGAGGACGACTTCAAAATTCAACCCACAATTTCAATGCAAAGCACCCGGCAATTCTTCCTAAACATCATCCGCTATCCGAAATGCTTGTTCGGGAACTACATAAGTTATATCTCCACCCTGGCCCCTCACTTCTAATCGGTATAATAAGACAGAGGTATTGGATCTTGGGCATCAAAGATATAGTGAAGAAGGTATGCAACTCATGCTTGACATGCTTCAAACATCGAGCTACCCGATCAACGCAACTCATGGGAAGTCTCCCAGAAGCGCGTGTCATGATTTCACGTGCTTTCTACAATGTGGGAATCGACTATGCAGGTCCTGTTGCAATATACATGAAGATCAGTCGCGGAGCCAAATCCCAGAAGGCATATATTGCACTTTTCGTGTGTCTGGCCACCAAAGCACTTCATTTGGAGTTAGTTAGTAGCCTAACATCGGAAGCGTTCGTAGCTGCATTGCGGCGTTTCGTATCCCGTCGAGGAATACCTGCGAAAATATTTTCCGACAATGGCACAAATTTTGTCGGTGGTAAACGCTACTTAAATGAATTACATGAACTTGCCCTAAAATCTTACACTAACGAAGACATTTCTCATTTCTTAGCCCAATATGCGATTGAATGGTCTTTCATACCACCAGGAGCACCCCATTTTGGCGGTATATGGGAGGCGGGAGTGAAGTCGGTCAAATGGCATCTGCGGCGGGTAATAGGAGAAACAATTCTCTCCTTTGAAGAAATGACTACGCTCCTCACCCAAATCGAAGCTGTGCTCAATTCCCGACCGTACGGAAACCTTTCTTCTAATCCAGACGATCTCGACGCTTTAACACCAAGTCACTTCCTCATTGGTGAACCATTGACTACACTTCCTGAGCCAGATTATTCCGAAATAAAAACAACCAGACTGGGCAGGTGGCAACATATTCAGGCAATGGTGCAAGGATTTTGGAAACGATGGCGGGTTGAGTACCTTACTACCCTTCAAGAGCGGCCTAAATGGCGGAGTGAAAGGAAGCCATTACAAGAAGGCGAGTTAGTCATCATCAATGAAGATCATCTACCACCCTCAAAGTGGTTAATGGGTCGAGTTACTGAAACACATCCTGGAAAAGATGGCCTAGTTCGTGTGATTTCTCTTCGCACGGGCAAAGGTGTCATAAAACGAGCAATCAACAAGGTTTACAAATTGCCTATAAGTTAAGAAGCAGGTTCTTAACTGGGGGGAGGATGTTCCCACCTAGTTAAATTAAATTCAAGTAATTTCTAATTTTATTTATTTTGAAGCTGACTCTGTTTCATTTTGAATTATTAGCCTAAGTAACGTTAAAATGAATTTCTCTAATCAATCCAAATTTGAGTTGCACTTTGTCATTGAATTTGCCAAATACCTAACTGTAATTAGAAACGAAATTGAATAATTGAAAGGAGTAGCTGTAACAGAAGTTAGTGAGCAGAGTTAGTCTGGCTGTGGAAGTTGAAGTAGTTGGAGTTAAATAGTAGAACTGGAGTTAGTTAAAAATAAAATATATTGAGTTTCGTGCAACCCGGTGTTTTCTTTCGTCAACAAAAATCTTAAGGTGCAATCCTGCGAGGCAACACAGGAATTCAGTAAACAAACTTTTTCATAGTGATCAAAGTGCGGATCAAGTGCTCGGCGATAAACGGTCAAGGTGCGGACCACAAGTGCTCCGAAGTTACCCCAGCTCCACTCCAGACGAAACATTCACGACCTCTATCTTGTTAATCTAACTTTATCGTACAGCTTATTTACTTACTTAGCAATATTTAACTGAACAACTGTTTTATTAATAAAAACTAAAAAGTATGAAATAAATAATAAATTATTTAAAAAAAACAAAAAACCCGACTGCATTAAGAAGTATCAACTGAAAAGCGAAAAACAAGTTATATTTAATCTATAGAAATTTGTAAAAGCAATGTATAACAGAATGAAATGTTTATGTGTTCGATACCCTTGAGCAAATAATAAAATATAGACTATGTCTTATATAAATATAACTTAAATGTTGGAAAGGATATTGCAGGCGGGGACAACCTAATAGTCCAAGTCTTTAAGTGAAAATATTTAAATTTTTTACTACAAATTTGTTTTGAAATTATTTAGTTGTCCCCGACTGCAATATCCTTTCCAACATTTAAGTTATATTTATATAAGACATAGTCTATATTTTATTATTTGCTCAAGGGTATCGAACACATAAACATTTCATTCTGTTATACATTGCTTTTATAAATTTCTATAGATTAAATATAACTTGTTTTTCGCTTTTCAGTTGATACTTCTTAATGCAGTCGGGTTTTTTGTTTTTTTAAATAATTTTTTTTTTTTTTTGATATTAGTTTGATCTGGGCCTTCTGGATCATTTCTTCTATCGTAGGGGTCCGCATCTCTATTCTTAGGGTCAGCTTAGGTGTTGTTGGTAAGGCTCCACATCTTGTTCTAGTGGCTATATTTATGCCAACCTGGATTTTTTGTAGGTTGGCTTTGTTGGTGTTTGAGTATAGTATAAGGGAGTAGTTAATGGCTCCTCTTATTAAGGTCTGGATGATTTGATTGGCTACGTGAATAGGGGCTCCTCTGTTCCTGGTAGCAATGGCTTTTCCTAGGTTATTTATTTTCTCTGGTTTATTGCTGATTACTTTGCAGTGGGATGTCCAGTCTAGCTTTCTTGAAAAATTCATACCTAGTAGTTTAATGTTGTTTTTTGCATGGATGGTTTCGTTCTCTAGTTCCAAGTTGAGGATGGTTGTTGTTCGGCGTTTAGAGAAAGTTATTAGTTCTGCCTTTTGGGGAGGAATTATGGCACCCGTTTCGGTAGTCCATAAGTCTAATACCTGTAATATCGACCTAAAGAATGGTTGGGGGTCTGCCGCGTCAGTTAGGAAGAGTAGATTGTCTGCGTATATGTAGTAGTCCAGTCCGTTGATTAGTTCTAGTTGTTTTTGTTAGTTGTGCAGTTTCCCTAGGAATATTGCTGAAAATGGGACGGGTGGACAATTCTTTTTCGACCAGCTCCCCAAATTTGATCCAATTTGCTCGTTTTTCTAGGAAAGACTTTATTGGCTTCCCCATTTTGTTTTAATTAACAAAATTTCGTCATATTCGTAGTTTCGGTTTTCTTTAGTCCTTTTTCGTTTGCCTTGTCTATTTCATATTTGAAATTTTATATATTTTGAACAATTAGCGTTTTGTTTTAATTGCTCTCGTTACAACATTAAACAGTTGTACGTCTTGTCTGATTCCTATAGCTCGGAATCTTTCAGTACCAACTCCTTCTGGTACATTTCTTCTATTGTTTCTATTCGCATTCCATGCTTCTGGCATGACCCATCGGTTTTCACCCTCTGAGTACACACAACTCAGTTCTGTGCTTTCTCAAGTGTGGTAATACCTGGTCCATTTTCCTTTCTAAGCTGAAATCCAAAACAATAGGCTGCTCCCATATGTGCTGTGGAGCTAGTCGCAGATGATGTTGTCTGAAGAGTTCTTATGTTCCATCTCTGTGTTTCTGCTTCTTCAACTGGATTTGAGAATATAACTTGTGTTTCTCCTCCAGCTAGTCCAAGATTTTTCATAGTTACTTTTTCAACACGATATGTTTCAAAACCTCCTAGTAAGTCTGATACTTGTTGAAGGTATCGTAGATTAAATCTCGTTCCAGGAACAAACTCTTCAAAAGATGTTGTCGTAATTCCATACTTTTGTAAATTTTGTCTGATCTCTGGTCTTCTTATTCCTAATACAGAATAATGTCCAACTAAATTTTCAGTAATAACTGTTCTAGCTGGTTTTCCAAATCGATTATAATTAATTGTTGGATCTTCTGCTACCGCTGAAACTGCCATTAATACATCTCCTGCAACTCCAAGTGAAGGTACTTCTTCAAATAGATTATGAGTGTCAGCATTAATTTCTGTAGCGTGATAACCGCCAAATCCTTGTATTATCGTAGTTGGAAGATTTGGTACGCTTAAGTTCGTTTCCTTGCCCATTTTTACCCACGACGGCACGGAGATGGTATATGCGTTTGGGGTGAGAGGATGTTTGTGCAAACCAATGTCGCCATTTATCTCCAAAACTACTAGTTCGATTTTGATGCGGTTTTCAGTGATGGGTTTGGGTTTGATTGGTGCATGTTCTTAGATAGGTGTTACGGTGACAACTCACCAGGGGGCGCTGCAGCAAACATTTGTTTGTGCAAAACCAAAACTACTAGTTCGATTTTGATGCGGTTTTCAGTGATGGGTTTGGGTTTGATTGGTGCATGTTCTTAGATAGGTGTTACGGTGACAACTCACCAGGGGGCGCTGCAGCAAACATTTGTTTGTGCAAAACCAAAACTACTAGTTCGATTTTGATGCGGTTTTCAGTGATGGGTTTGGGTTTGATTGGGGCATTTTCTTAGATAGGTGTTACGGTGACAACTCACCTGGGGGCGCTGCAGTAAACATTTGTTTGCGCAAAACCAAAACTACTAGTCCGATTTTGATGCGGTTTTTGTACGTAATGATATCGAGTTGAGTTACAACAAAGCCCCGGGCAAAGTTTAGTTGTAAATACTTATATTTTATTACTATCAAATAAACTATATTGATATGTACTACAATGTACATATTGCCCATGCTCTCTAAAAAGTTTGAAATAAAAAAGCAAAATTAAAAATTTTGAAAAAACCCACGACGGTTAAACGTAATTTAAAAAGGATAAAATAATTTAAAAACCCGCGACTTAAAGAATTTAAACCCAAAAATATCCGTCGCACAGTGGGCCAGAGTCTCCTTAAAATGTTGAAAAACTATTAGAGGGAATTTTTAATTTATTTTTTCTCGTGAATATTTTTATTTAATCCTAAGCAGGGCATTTTGATAGATATTTTTCATGCGAACCATCTAAATTGTCAATTTGTGCGAGGAAGGACATTTTTTTTATTAAATATTTAATATTTTATTAAGCATGAAAACTACAAAACCTTACTTAACTTTATAAAAGCTTAAGAAAAAAAACTAATCAGAATCACTTTCAGACGAAGAATCTAAAACTGCATTTGGCAAATGTGCCTCTAAAAGACTAAGACCTTCCGGAGAAAAAAACTTTTTTTTAACTAAATTTTTTTTTCTTAGGCTTGTTATTACTGGATCGGATGAAATACATAGATTGTTAAACACATCTATATTTGTGAGCGTTCTGTCGCATTTCCGTGAATTATGCTCCCTGTATCTCCGATAATCCTTATTGCGTGCTTCTTGCGCTTCTTCAGAGAGCTGGCCAATGGGAACCTGGTGAAGCATTTATAATAGCTGGTCCATGCAAAAGAATTTTATGAACGCTCACAGGCATTCTATACCAAGGATACAGAAATATGCACAGCTTAGCGGTATCTAAACAATATGTTTTCATTTTTTCTGAATTAATATTGAAACCGCTTGCGATCACCTGAAGAATTACGTAAAATTTGTATATTAAGCTTTCATCCAATCCAGTAATTTTTGAAGATACACAATAGTTGCGGAAAAAAGCCCTGGCACAATTCCCATCATTTGAACTACCAGCTCCTTGCTTTGGTTGGTCCACTATAATCCCCAGTTGCTTTTTAAATTCAGACTGAACACGTTGCTTTTGATTTTTTATAATAGATTTGTCGGCATTACCACAAGCCTGCCATTTCTTTATTGGTAGTCGGTAGCAGACTTTAAGAAGGAATTCGAACGACCTAAAAATAAAATAATACGATCATTTTTGAAAACAGGAAACTATTTTTTTTTGTAAGAACAGTTTGTTTTGATAGTTGATATTTTTTTTCCTATAAAATATTTTATCAAAAAACAACTTTATTACAATAGAAATCAAGACAAATAATTAATTAGCGGCTTAAAGCCTCTGAAACTAAGTTGAAGCTTTTGTATGCAAAACATAAAATTAAAAAATCACAGGTTTCATAAAGTTGAAATGCAGATAAGGTAGGTAAAATTATAACACACCTTATCCAAGCGTGCAGTGATGTTATGCCATATTGCAAGTAGTCTTCCATTATAGGTTTTTGTACAAGAGTTTCCAAGTTATTCATCTCTACAGGCGAAGCTCCACACAAGTAACACTTTTGTGAGGATGTATCAGTAAGAGAATTGATCATTTTCATGTCTACCATTGTCATATATAGTTCGTGTTTTACCAATAACACTTGTGAAGAGTTTGTCGTAAATATAGTTTCAGATAGTGTTTGAATTTGATCCTTAACTAATTGAGTTTCTCTTTTTGAAATATCTACAGTTTCTTTTAGGAACTGCATTTTTAAAGGGCGACATAGTTTTGTTGATGAAGGAGTTGAATTATTCCAAATAATAACTTTTTGTTTTGCGTTATTTTCCATATAAAGCTGAATTGGAACTATACAAGTTAGCAGTAAGTTGGAGTCGCAATAACTATCATCCGCAAAAGATTGTTTGTATTGTGCTTGTCCAGAACTTCCATCCACTCCCCATTTATAAATTAATACAAGCCTTGGGTTTTTGATCTTAAAATTTTCCAATTCTAAGGTTGATAGTAGCCTGCATGTAGTGTGGTCCAATAGTGACTGTAAGTCAACTGAAACTGAATGTTCTGAAGATAGAATATTTTTGGGATAACATCGATTTTTGGCTTCCCTTATGTTATTGTAAGGCGGATAAATATCCGTATTGTTCTCAATTGCGGACTCACGAATATTCTGGTATTCCCTTTTGGATAACTTGGCATCTATTACCATTGCCAAAGCCTTGTCAGTGCTAAGACGAGTTAATTTAGTTGCTTTGGGTGTTTCTTTTTCGATATTTTCTAATTTTTTTGCTGCTTGAGATTTCCCAGCCGATCTTAAACCCATTTTAGAGGCAAATAAAAGTTCATTAGTATCAAACTCTCTTAACTGTTTGGTTCTTTTATATTTTGCGGAGTAACTTAAATTTTCAAAAATTTTTTTGGGCCTACCATTGTCACCTTTTTGCAAAGCACATGGTAAAACGACGTAGTTTTCCAGGCACAATCGATTACTCTCATAAAATTTTTGTTTAATTCGGCAAACTTTAACCCACCTTCTCTTAAACTGAATACTAAAATTCCTTGCTATATTTTTTATTGTCTGTTCATTTTTTTCTCGGCAATATTGACAACTCAAGGACATTAATGTTTCATAAATCTTTTTCATCTCCTTTCCCTTTTCAAAAATTTCCCGTACCCGTATTTGATGATTTTTTGGTTCTACAAGCACATAGAAAAGACTTAATAGATAGAATTTCAAAATAGTATATTCAAAAAAAAAAAAAAAAATTTAATAGATATAAACAAGTGTTTTTAATAGTTAAAAGATGTCAGTGATGTTCGAACAAGTGCCATCGAAACAATCTCTAAAAAAATGTGTTTTTTTTAGTATTTTAATCATAAAAATTGATGAAGTACTTTGTTCTGTAAGTACCAAAGTCTTGCACAACACTTTTCGTAGCCAGTAAAAGGATACTCTGCTCCTAATACTGTAACGAGACAAAAACCTCGTTCCTCAAATTAGGAATTAGTTACGTAGAAAAGGAAAAAAAGTCCGCCGCCCATGCCAGCATTCGAACCATGAACTTTCCCTTATATGATTCGCGAGCGGCATTTGAACGAATCCTATAAGAGGGCCAGAATGGTTCCAGCCAACAAGTCGTTTTCCCCGCTTGAGCTCGTCATAGCCAAGCGTTCCCCAGCTTCGCTTTTTGACAATCCCAGAAGCTAAAGTCGTCCAAGCACACATTAGAGTGCGGAAGACTTCCCCACCCCCACCGACACAAGATCCAGTACGCGAGTTGAGCGGAAAGATCTCCCCCGAACCGACCGAAACCAGTACGCGAGTTGAGCGGAAAGGTTAACCCCTCCGAACAAATCCGGTACGCGAGTTGAGCGGAAAGATTTCCCCCTTTACCCCAAAAGCCTGGTACGCGTGTTGAGCGGAAAGGTTCCTACCGACCAAAGTTCGGTACGCGTGGTGAGCGGAAAGACATCCTCCCTGGGCAGTACGCGTGGTAAGCGGAAGCCCCTGAAGGTACCCCCGCACTAACACAGGGCAGGGACATAATTGTAATTAGGCAGGTTAGAGTAAGCATGAATTGTTAGCAATAAGTCAGGAGGAAACAATAAAAGAAAGTACAAGAGGACACCGCCATCTTTTACTACTTCTCCACTGACGCTACCCCGGCGAGACAGGCTTGTCTCCAACTTTATTTTGTAACGCTCCGCGACCCAAATAACGTTACAAAATTGGCGCCCGAGCAGGGGAGTTCCTGTTCTTCTGTCAGACTAGCTTGCCGTCTTATTAGTGTGCGTATTTCAGTGGCGTAGGCGCGGGCGGTTTCGCCGTCTCTTTGCTTACGAGCAACTATCTGATCTAGCAACTTTTGCCGGTAGTCGGCTGGGAAATAATAGGCTTGGAATTGGTGGAGGAAGTCTTCCCACGTATTCCATCCCAGGCGGTCATTTCTAAACCACAGCAGTGCTTTGCCTCGCAGTAGTTCCGTCATGGCTACCATTAGCCACTCTTTCTGCCATGAGTAACTGGCGGCTAGCTCTTCTACCCTTTCGATGAAGGCCACTGCGTCTCCGGTTCCGTCAGAGTGGACATTCCACTTTCTGGCTCGGTCTAGCACGTCGCTGCTTAATAAGTTGGTCACGGGGCCGTCTGTTGGCGCGCTCCTCTCTTGGTGGCGACTAGTCGAAGTACTAGGTCTGACGTTCGCGGTCTCGATCGTCAGCCTGTTCGTCCCACGGTCTTCTTCGGTCGGTCTCCTCGTCTCTTCGTCCTGCCTGGTAAGAGCAGTTGTTCCTTTGAGGAAGCTGCTGAACCGCTTCCTCATTTCTTCTACCGTTCCTGCAGTGTCTAGTGCGTATTCCTCTAGTGCACTTGCCAGGTCCTCTTTATTGAGCCGGTATATCCAACTCACTCCCCTTTTGCTATTCTCGTCCGGCATCTCGCTACTCTGGTCTGATTTACTCGAGGCTGGGTCTAGTTTTTCTTCGCTATTCCCCTCGGTGTCCTCTGTCGCGGTATCGTCTATCTCGGTGTCGTCGTTTCCCCTCCCGGTCTCGAGCTCTACGGTATCGTCTATCTCCGTCACGGTGTCGTCCTCCACGGTATCGGTTATCTCTGTCACGGTCCCTGCTCGGGCGCCAAATTTTGTAACGTTATTTCGGTCGCGGAGCGTTACAAAATAAAGTTGGAGACAAGCCTGTCTCGCCGGGGTCGCGTCATTGAACAAAATCGCCAGGCCAAGACCGCCAGCTGCCACCGCCGATCAACCAACCGCCGGCCCAGCAACCGCCACCGAAGCCAACCCAGCACCGCCAGCACCAATCGACCCACCACCGAAACCAAACGCCCCGGGACCCGCGACAACCGGACCAGTCAAGCGGCAACGGAAGCCCCGCCGTGTGCCACGCCGCACTTTCCGCCTCCGGACAGGAGGACAGGTCGTCCGCATTCTCCAGAAGGACCTGAATTAGATGAGACGAAGTAGCAACCAAGCCGGAAGCCGAAAATGAAGTAAAATAATATAAAATAAAATGAAATGTAAATAAACTTAGGGAAAACCGATGAATTAAACCGAAGAATAAAATGTAAATATGAAATAAGCGATGAAATAAGGAATAGGACAATATTACCATAAACCAAACTATTAGTAGGAGATAGGTAGTTAGTGAGTTGAAAAAGATCGAGGGCGATCTGCACGAAGTAGGGAGGGGATGTAACGAGACAAAAATCGCGTTACTCGAATTAGGAATTAGTTACGTAGAAAAAGAAAAAAAGTCCGCCTCCCATGCCAGCATTCGAACCATGAACTTTTCTTTCTTTAATAATTTTAACAGTCATGCCTTTTATACTTTTAGATGTTTTACGTAGTTCATAACCCATTGCAGACTTTGCATCTACTCCTATTCCTCCGTATGCTTTTGGCGTTAATGCAACAGCAGCTGCTAGTCTACTATTTATTCCAAATTGTTCACAATCAGCTAAAAAACATTTCACAGCACGGACTGGATTTGCCCCACGTATTATACACAGATGCCATAGCATGAATCTCGAAGGTATTCTTTCAACTCGACTAATTGGCATCTCTAAGATTGGGTGCCTATACCTGATAGAAAGCATAGTCCTGGGGATATACCCGGTGACACCAGCTCTTTCGAAACTTCTTTGCAAAAACTCGGTTCTTGTTTTACTTGCAAATGTTTTTTGTTGGTGTACTTTATAACCTAAGTTTTGCATTATCCATATTACGTAGTCCGCTTGTTGAAGATTTTCGACCTCCAATGCTATGTCATCCCCTTGTACTACTATATCTTTGTAGATGAAGTTTTTATTATCGCTAATTATCAATTCTGCCACTTTGATTGAAGCGTAGTTTAACAGTGTGCCTACAAGAGCAGTTATTCTCAGTCCACTGGGCAATCCATTTTCCCAGGTGCCAATGTATTCTGGCATGTATATTGAGACTCTACCGAATATACTGTCCCATGCACACCCCCAAACCAGTTTCCAATCTTCTTTAATATCGTCAGGGAGCCCAGTTACAACTGCGTCATAAAGACCAAGAAGTACTGCTTTAATCATACTTTTGGTTTGCATGTGATCAAAGTGGTTATGATCCATGGTAGCTTTAAGTTTGAATTAAAACAGCTTCTCCACAATTTAATATCCCTGTTTTCTCCACTTTCCGCACCTGTAAATATTTCTGAAAATGAACACTTAGTGAGCCCTCTTTCGATGTAGTCACATAAGAAGTTCCATTTTCTGTTAGCATGATTGCTTGTTTTTACTACAGGTCTGATGTTTGCGTGTTCACTTTTTTGCATTATGTAGAAAACGTCAGGTTTGGTTGTGATGATTTCCTGCTTGATCTCTCTATCGCTGAAGTATACTGCGTCTAGTGCTTTCATTGTTCTTGTCCGTGCTTTTTTCCCTTCAATACCAATTATTGTATTCTTATTGTCTCCTGACCTTCCTCTTGTCCAAGTGCAACTCTTAACCCATAAATCTAGTGTCTTATACTGTTTTGGATGTTTAAATTCTTTTTTCATTACAGTATAGATCTGGCTGTATAATGCGTCACAATACTTATCTTCACCCATCCACTCGCCTATGTTCTTTTTTTGCAGTAGCCAGTCTGTTACTTCTTCTTTTATTTCAGACGTTTCTTTTTTTGGAAGATAACCGTACATCCTTTCCCAAAAGGCAATGTTTCGCCAGTTAGGAGAAATGTATTGGCCGCCTGCCCTGATGACACCGGTTATTTCTTTAAAAATTTTTACTGCAGTGTGGTGGCATGTACTAGATAGATAAGGCATTAATAAGTTGTATTGTTTCTTTATGTCTTGGGTTGCGTGTGGGTTTAAATACATAAGCAAATGAAGTTCGTCTTCTAAGACCCCTTCTCCAATCCAGCATCCATTACATTGATGTTTATGTAATGTAAATCTTTTTAATGCTTCGAGGTATTTGGTGTATTTCATGCGTAGAGCTGGTTCTTTACAGCATGGTTTTAGATTTTCTTTTGCTATTCTGTGGGCTATACGAGCATATCTATTATAGTTAAATTGAGCGTCTATAGCTAGTTTCCCTGTTTTAATCAATTTTACGTAACATCCTCCTTCTTTCTGTGGTCTGAACTCCTGATCGCGTCTTCCTGAGTGTTTCTGGCACTTGTAGTTTCTCGATTGTGGTGCTTTTTGGTTCTATTTTGCTGCTCGTAGGTTCTTTTGTAGTAGTCCCAGTGATTTTCTGCGTCGTGCCAGGTTCTGCATCTTTCTCTGAAGGATCTAATCCACCATTCTTCTTCTCCTCCTCCTTTTTCTCCTTCATATGTCCCGTCGTGGTAGGGGGGACTAAAGCTGCCCTGGCAAACTGAAAACCCAAACGGTTCATTATGCCAGTATTAGCGTTAGTAGCCATAGGAATATAGCTATCTCTGGTCATCCATGTCAGCTCAGATACGCTTTGTTGTTTTGTTTCAAGATAGGTCAGGTCCGGTATCAAAACTCTTGCCAAGATCATCTCTTTCCAAGACCTCCAGTAAGGTTGTAAACCTATGCCAATAGTTATACTGTACAGGTTTGGTTCTTGACACTTTGTCCTGTAATTAGTGGCATTTAGCAGTCCTTGTCTGCTTGTAGGTTCTACATCTATAGCAAGATATTGTACTTCGTTAAAGCTGTTGGTTTGTTGCATTTTTATACTTTCGAACGTCTTATAAGAATCAAGTTTCATCAGAAGCTTAGCGTATTTACGACTATCCTGGTCCTTAGTTTTCCATATATATCTAAAATTCCACTGCTCTGGTGATTCTCCTACAGAAGTTTCAATTTCAGGTATTTCGCCTCCAGATGTTATTGCACTGCTTCTGTGGTTTATTGATAGCCTTTTGCCGGTCTGTGATGGCACTATGGTTGCGTGAAAGCAAATAGACCAATCCCATCTCAATGTATGCTTTCCGACTATTTCTTCTGCTAGTGTCGATAATGATGTGAATTCGTCGTCACTGGTAAAAACAAGCCTATGCCAGCCTAAGTTAGCTTCAGAAACGCTGGCTACGTTGATCAGTTCATCAGTCGTCCCTGTAGACTCTTTCCACTCTTCTATTATTGCACGCATTTTTCTTGTCCTTATAATTTTATCTAGTGGAGATGTTTTTATGTACTTTGCAATAGTATCTGGTGTTTCTGCATTATGTACATTGTAGTGCGCCACGCCCATCATCACTAGGAGTTCGGTTATGTTGTTCCACGCACCAATTTTAAGACAGGTGTTTCTTTTTGCTTTTGAGTGAGAAGCAAATATATGATCCATTGCTGTGGTTGTATCATCATGTCCTCCTTTTGTCCGTAATATAACTGTCTTTTCTCTAACGTCCCTGACCGTATCTCCTTCAGCATCCCAATTTGTTTGAAAGGTTCTTTCATTATTTATCCTGTAGTATTCGTCTCTGGGTAGAAACCTAACACACAAAGCTCCTACTAATTGTTCTATCTCTCCCCAGTTCATTCCAGTTGACATTCGAGGTGCTAAGTAGTAATCTAATACTTCCTTTAAGTTACCTCTGAATTTTGATACGATGTTTACAACACTGGTTACAAGATTTGTTCCGTCTTGCACTGGTATTAGACCAGGTTCGTTATAAAATCTTGTACCTGTATTGACAACTATATCGATACCGGCTATACTAATTGTTCTCATTGCTTTGTCTGTAGTTAGGAGTACAATATCAGTCGCTTCAGATGCCATGTTCACCAGTGATGCTGTTCTGCGATATATATTAACGCTAGTTTTTATAGCCTTTTCAGATCCATTAGCATTGAAACCGCCGTGTGTTGCCATTTCAAAGATGTATGTTTCGTATAATGGATATCTTAGATGAACCAACATCCAGAGTGCTAATGAAATCGGATTTCCTGTTCCACGATCATCTAATACGATAAGTTGGTTTTTGTGGTCATTTAGTCTCCACATTTCGACTACAGGGTTTTCAGCTGTACCTGTGTTAACTGCGATGGCGTTGTGGTATCTAATATGATTTGACAATGCGGTGATATCAAGGCATATAAATCTATAAGGTGATGAACCTGATGTGGTTGTCTTTGTTGTATATCTTATAGCACTTTTTGATAAAGCTAGGTTGTGGCCAGATGGTTCGGTCCATGCATCGGAGTTTTGCATGTGGTATAAACTAGCTTTAATTCCTAAGGACCTCCAGTCGTGCTTTTCTCCTCCTGCTCCTGTGATAACAGCACCGGCTACTAGCGGTGTGCCAGCTATGTGGGTCCATATATTATATGCTCTGGCATCATTGATTATCAAATCTGAGCTGTCTGCTTTGCTGATTGATGCCATCGTGGCCGTCCCTTCAGCCGTTAGCGTCATCTCACCGTGGGAGAAAGAGGGTGATTGTGTAATCCCTATCCATTTTGCCCCGTCATTTATAAGATTACTAACGTGTGGTATATTGTTCCAGAAATCTGATGAAATAAAACAATTAATCTGTCCTGCTGGTGTACTAAGCTGATTAAATAATACAGTGAGTTCAGTAGTAACTTTGCGTTCCAACATTGTTCTTGCAAATACCTCCGGTGATACTGCACCAGTTTTCTCATCTGTGCGCTGTTCGACGTATGCCCTATATGCGTCTTCGTCCAAAACTGGTTGTTCTTTGTTTACAGGATGATGTTTTTTAAGAACGTCATAGTTAAATATGTTATCCAACTTGTCCATCATTTGATGAACAGTACCACAGTTATCAACGTATGTTCTGACCCTATTGTCTCGAAGTAGCATACTGTACACTTCAATCTCTCTACTGGTCTTATCATATTGAGTATGAGCACTAGAATTTATCATCTCTTCAACAGCTTCGTCGTCCCACATTTGTGCTATTTTTTTAGCTACATACTCATACCTTTCTGACCCATTGCCGTTTAGTGCGTGCTGCTCTTGATTATGCTTCTTTGCCATACATGCTGAATATCCATCAACTTTTGTTCCTATGGCTTCTATTTCAATCGCATTAAATTGAGATGTTGGGTGGAGGTGTTTGAAAAGGCAAAAAGTGCAGATGTCCGACTGCAAGGTGGCATCCTTAAAGGACGAATGGATAAGTTTGATGAAACTTTTGCAGGCTTGGACATCGTTGGCTTTCATCTCTTCAACACTCCTTTCAATATTAATACGGGCGTTTTTCCCCTGTTTAACATCTTCAACTGTGTTATTACTTACTTCAGTACTTCTGGTAATGTTTAAGTACATATAAGTAAGATGTTTTGCCCACTGTTCTTGATCGGTCCGTTGTTTTGAGGTTATTTCAGTGGGTCTTGAGAACTTCCTAGCAGATTGGTTGTTGTTCCAGATTTCTACAATCTGTTTCGCAACTGCTTTCTTCCATACTTTATTGTCATCTCTGATTGTGAAAAAACCAATTATACGGTGTGGATGCGGCGATATGTTCTTTGCAATTAGCATAGCTCGCGCAGTCATATCCAAAGTTCTTTTTTTATATGTACCTATTGTACTGTCTGTTCTTGTAAAAACTATATCCTTGCTGTTTTCGGATCGCATTGTATCATGGCTCAATTTTTCTAAGGCAGACATATTACGTTTAAAATCAATAAAGGCTGATAGTGTTGCGTATTGAGCAGACCTCTGTATGAGTTGATTCGCATCTAATTTATCAGGCGATATTGATGAGATTTCTTTAAGTTTCTCAACGTGTTGTGGAATGTCACCATTGTATGAGCTTCTGTCTAGTTCTGTTGTTCTCCTTTCAACACTTTCTTCGTCTACAATTGGTACTTGTATTGTAGTTAAAGCCTCCTTTATTTTTGAGTTTCCAGGAAGAAAGTGACCAGTTTTTACCTTTTTGATAACCTTTTTAACTATAATAGTTTCAGGTTGCATGTTTTCGTTGGTATTAACAGATTGGTAGAAAGAACTTTCTCCTTTTCTTTCAACCCGATTTTTTGCATCTGGATAAAGCTCATCAATTATTTCAATGATAAGCGGATCTTTGTCTGTGCGTCTAACAAGAATGCTAGACAATTGTTCGTCAGTTATGGCAGGATATTTAGTTTTGATGTTCTTATAAACTATATCTCTGTCCATAATGGGTTCTTTACAGTTAATGTCATAGCTGTCCGGTTTTAACATGAGTTCCACAGCTTTTGCAGGACAAATTTGGTACTGTGACTGCATTTTTGCGATGGAAACATGGTCTGCCAAAACTACCTTGAGCATTAAATTGTAAAGAGAAGATCTCGGGGTTCTGTCCCCTATCATTTCTGAATGAGATCTTATTTTTGCAATGTATGTTTTCAGAACGTTAAAGTCTTTCTCATAAGCCGGGTCGAGGTTGTAGCGTTGTTCGTCATTAGAGTTTCCGGGTACTTTAGAGTTAGTTAAAGTAGAGGCAAGTCCGCAACCTTTACTCAACACGCTTTTTCCGTCTGTGCAAAAGTCCATAATGAATTTATCCGATTTGTTGACGTTTTGCATTTTCGGCCTGAATTAGACCCCGCGCCGGACCCCACGACAGTCTTAGATGACAACCGCCTTTTCCTATCGATCAACGTAAAAGGCCTAATAATGAAAGCGTTAGTGGATACTGGGGCAGCCAGATCCTACATCGCTAACCGTCTAACCGAGGCATTGCGCCGAAAAGGATGTACACCGACCACACTGGCCACGACCACCGTCAAAACGGCCAACAACTAAGAAGTCCGCATCACCGAAGCCGTAAAGCTAAAATTCACGGTGAACCAACAACAGTTCACCCATTGCTTTGCGATATTACCAGAGCTAGGCGAAGAAGCCATTATCGGCATGGATCTGATGCTAGCCACGGGTTTGAGAATGTACACGCTAGGGCAAGTACTAAGCCCGACCGTAACCCATAGCCGAATTGCCAGCCTCGCCGCCGAGACCGCAACCACCGAGACCGCCGCCACTTTACCGCCAGGGTTTAAAGCATTCATTACCCGATAGATGGCACAATTCGAAAACCTTGCGCCGACAACTCAGCTCACCGAACACCGCATCCGAGTTAAGCAAAGGTACCGACCACGCAATCCCGCCATCCAACAGATTATAGACACTGAAGTCGATAAAATACTCCTAGATCGCATCATCGAACCGTCCACCAGCCCGTACAGTTCGCCGATAGTCGTAGTCAAAAACAAAAACGGGGAAAACCGTTTCTGTATTGACTATCGAGAATTAAACAAAATCTCTATGAAGGACGCCTATCCGCTGCCACAAGTGCAAGCCACTCTGGACAAATTGAAGGGGGCCGAGTATATCTCCGCAATCGACCTGAAACACGGGTACTGGCAGATACCGCTGTCCGACGATAGCAAGCCCAAGACAGCCTTCACTGTCCCCGGCCGCGGGCTGTTCCAATTTAGAGTCATGCCGTTCGGACTTCACTCCGCGCCAGCCACTTTTCAGAGATTGCTGGACAAAGTCATAACCCCGGAACTTGAAAATTTCGCTCTAGCGTACCTAGACGACATAATAGTGTTCAGCAAAACATATGATGAACATCTGAGGCATCTCCA
This sequence comes from Leptogaster cylindrica, assembly GCA_963082835.1. NCBI lineage: Eukaryota > Metazoa > Arthropoda > Insecta > Diptera > Asilidae > Leptogaster > Leptogaster cylindrica. The sequence goes on from OY720107.1 coordinate 22,054,877, forward strand.
GGTTGTCTTCGGAAAGCTCAGAGACGCAAACCTGCGAGTAAACCCCCAGAAATGCACATTTTGTCAACCAGAGATAAAATACTTAGGGCATATTGTCGGCAGAGGAGGAATTGCGGTCGACCCCGAGAAAACCACCGCCATTAGGGAGTTTAGCACGCCCAAGAACCTGAAACAACTCAGACAGTTCCTAGGGTTAGCGTCCTGGTACCGCCGATTCATACCAGGCCGTCGCTGCTTAATAAGTTGGTCACGGGGCCGTCTGTTGGCGCGCTCCTCTCTTGGTGGCGACTAGTCGAAGTACTAGGTCTGACGTTCGCGGTCTCGATCGTCAGCCTGTTCGTCCCACGGTCTTCTTCGGTCGGTCTCCTCGTCTCTTCGTCCTGCCTGGTAAGAGCAGTAGTTCCTTTGAGGAAGCTGCTGAACCGCTTCCTCATTTCTTCTACCGTTCCTGCAGTGTCTAGTGCGTATTCCTCTAGTGCACTTGCCAGGTCCTCTTTATTGAGCCGGTATATCCAACTCACTCCCCTTTTGCTATTCTCGTCCGGCATCTCGCTACTCTGGTCTGATTTACTCGAGGCTGGGTCTAGTTTTTCTTCGCTATTCCCCTCGGTGTCCTCTGTCGCGGTATCGTCTATCTCGGTGTCGTCGTTTCCCCTCCCGGTCTCGAGCTCTACGGTATCGTCTATCTCCGTCACGGTGTCGTCCTCCACGGTATCGGTTATCTCTGTCACGGTCCCTGCTCGGGCGCCAAATTTTGTAACGTTATTTCGGTCGCGGAGCGTTACAAAATAAAGTTGGAGACAAGCCTGTCTCGCCGGGGTCGCGTCATTGAACAAAATCGCCAGGCCAAGACCGCCAGCTGCCACCGCCGATCAACCAACCGCCGGCCCAGCAACCGCCACCGAAGCCAACCCAGCACCGCCAGCACCAATCGACCCACCACCGAAACCAAACGCCCCGGGACCCGCGACAACCGGACCAGTCAAGCGGCAACGGAAGCCCCGCCGTGTGCCACGCCGCACTTTCCGCCTCCGGACAGGAGGACAGGTCGTCCGCATTCTCCAGAAGGACCTGAATTAGATGAGACGAAGTAGCAACCAAGCCGGAAGCCGAAAATGAAGTAAAATAATATAAAATAAAATGAAATGTAAATAAACTTAGGGAAAACCGATGAATTAAACCGAAGAATAAAATGTAAATATGAAATAAGCGATGAAATAAGGAATAGGACAATATTACCATAAACCAAACTATTAGTAGGAGATAGGTAGTTAGTGAGTTGAAAAAGATCGAGGGCGATCTGCACGAAGTAGGGAGGGGATGTAACGAGACAAAAATCGCGTTACTCGAATTAGGAATTAGTTACGTAGAAAAAGAAAAAAAGTCCGCCTCCCATGCCAGCATTCGAACCATGAACTTTTCTTTCTTTAATAATTTTAACAGTCATGCCTTTTATACTTTTAGATGTTTTACGTAGTTCATAACCCATTGCAGACTTTGCATCTACTCCTATTCCTCCGTATGCTTTTGGCGTTAATGCAACAGCAGCTGCTAGTCTACTATTTATTCCAAATTGTTCACAATCAGCTAAAAAACATTTCACAGCACGGACTGGATTTGCCCCACGTATTATACACAGATGCCATAGCATGAATCTCGAAGGTATTCTTTCAACTCGACTAATTGGCATCTCTAAGATTGGGTGCCTATACCTGATAGAAAGCATAGTCCTGGGGATATACCCGGTGACACCAGCTCTTTCGAAACTTCTTTGCAAAAACTCGGTTCTTGTTTTACTTGCAAATGTTTTTTGTTGGTGTACTTTATAACCTAAGTTTTGCATTATCCATATTACGTAGTCCGCTTGTTGAAGATTTTCGACCTCCAATGCTATGTCATCCCCTTGTACTACTATATCTTTGTAGATGAAGTTTTTATTATCGCTAATTATCAATTCTGCCACTTTGATTGAAGCGTAGTTTAACAGTGTGCCTACAAGAGCAGTTATTCTCAGTCCACTGGGCAATCCATTTTCCCAGGTGCCAATGTATTCTGGCATGTATATTGAGACTCTACCGAATATACTGTCCCATGCACACCCCCAAACCAGTTTCCAATCTTCTTTAATATCGTCAGGGAGCCCAGTTACAACTGCGTCATAAAGACCAAGAAGTACTGCTTTAATCATACTTTTGGTTTGCATGTGATCAAAGTGGTTATGATCCATGGTAGCTTTAAGTTTGAATTAAAACAGCTTCTCCACAATTTAATATCCCTGTTTTCTCCACTTTCCGCACCTGTAAATATTTCTGAAAATGAACACTTAGTGAGCCCTCTTTCGATGTAGTCACATAAGAAGTCCCATTTTCTGTTAGCATGATTGCTTGTTTTTACTACAGGTCTGATGTTTGCGTGTTCACTTTTTTGCATTATGTAGAAAACGTCAGGTTTGGTTGTGATGATTTCCTGCTTGATCTCTCTATCGCTGAAGTATACTGCGTCTAGTGCTTTCATTGTTCTTGTCCGTGCTTTTTTCCCTTCAATACCAATTATTGTATTCTTATTGTCTCCTGACCTTCCTCTTGTCCAAGTGCAACTCTTAACCCATAAATCTAGTGTCTTATACTGTTTTGGATGTTTAAATTCTTTTTTCATTACAGTATAGATCTGGCTGTATAATGCGTCACAATACTTATCTTCACCCATCCACTCGCCTATGTTCTTTTTTTGCAGTAGCCAGTCTGTTACTTCTTCTTTTATTTCAGACGTTTCTTTTTTTGGAAGATAACCGTACATCCTTTCCCAAAAGGCAATGTTTCGCCAGTTAGGAGAAATGTATTGGCCGCCTGCCCTGATGACACCGGTTATTTCTTTAAAAATTTTTACTGCATTGTGGTGGCATGTACTAGATAGATAAGGCATTAATAAGTTGTATTGTTTCTTTATGTCTTGGGTTGCGTGTGGGTTTAAATACATAAGCAAATGAAGTTCGTCTTCTAAGACCCCTTCTCCAATCCAGCATCCATTACATTGATGTTTATGTAATGTAAATCTTTTTAATGCTTCGAGGTATTTGGTGTATTTCATGCGTAGAGCTGGTTCTTTACAGCATGGTTTTAGATTTTCTTTTGCTATTCTGTGGGCTATACGAGCATATCTATTATAGTTAAATTGAGCGTCTATAGCTAGTTTCCCTGTTTTAATCAATTTTACGTAACATCCTCCTTCTTTCTGTGGTCTGAACTCCTGATCGCGTCTTCCTGAGTGCTTCCCACTTTTGATGTAGTTTCTGGCACTTGTAGTTTCTCGATTGTGGTGCTTTTTGGTTCTATTTTGCTGCTCGTAGGTTCTTTTGTAGTAGTCCCAGTGATTTTCTGCGTCGTGCCAGGTTCTGCATCTTTCTCTGAAGGATCTAATCCACCATTCTTCTTCTCCTCCTCCTTTTTCTCCTTCATATGTCCCGTCGTGGTAGGGGGGACTAAAGCTGCCCTGGCAAACTGAAAACCCAAACGGTTCATTATGCCAGTATTAGCGTTAGTAGCCATAGGAATATAGCTATCTCTGGTCATCCATGTCAGCTCAGATACGCTTTGTTGTTTTGTTTCAAGATAGGTCAGGTCCGGTATCAAAACTCTTGCCAAGATCATCTCTTTCCAAGACCTCCAGTAAGGTTGTAAACCTATGCCAATAGTTATACTGTACAGGTTTGGTTCTTGACACTTTGTCCTGTAATTAGTGGCATTTAGCAGTCCTTGTCTGCTTGTAGGTTCTACATCTATAGCAAGATATTGTACTTCGTTAAAGCTGTTGGTTTGTTGCATTTTTATACTTTCGAACGTCTTATAAGAATCAAGTTTCATCAGAAGCTTAGCGTATTTACGACTATCCTGGTCCTTAGTTTTCCATATATATCTAAAATTCCACTGCTCTGGTGATTCTCCTACAGAAGTTTCAATTTCAGGTATTTCGCCTCCAGATGTTATTGCACTGCTTCTGTGGTTTATTGATAGCCTTTTGCCGGTCTGTGATGGCACTATGGTTGCGTGAAAGCAAATAGACCAATCCCATCTCAATGTATGCTTTCCGACTATTTCTTCTGCTAGTGTCGATAATGATGTGAATTCGTCGTCACTGGTAAAAACAAGCCTATGCCAGCCTAAGTTAGCTTCAGAAACGCTGGCTACGTTGATCAGTTCATCAGTCGTCCCTGTAGACTCTTTCCACTCTTCTATTATTGCACGCATTTTTCTTGTCCTTATAATTTTATCTAGTGGAGATGTTTTTATGTACTTTGCAATAGTATCTGGTGTTTCTGCATTATGTACATTGTAGTGCGCCACGCCCATCATCACTAGGAGTTCGGTTATGTTGTTCCACGCACCAATTTTAAGACAGGTGTTTCTTTTTGCTTTTGAGTGAGAAGCAAATATATGATCCATTGCTGTGGTTGTATCATCATGTCCTCCTTTTGTCCGTAATATAACTGTCTTTTCTCTAACGTCCCTGACCGTATCTCCTTCAGCATCCCAATTTGTTTGAAAGGTTCTTTCATTATTTATCCTGTAGTATTCGTCTCTGGGTAGAAACCTAACACACAAAGCTCCTACTAATTGTTCTATCTCTCCCCAGTTCATTCCAGTTGACATTCGAGGTGCTAAGTAGTAATCTAATACTTCCTTTAAGTTACCTCTGAATTTTGATACGATGTTTACAACACTGGTTACAAGATTTGTTCCGTCTTGCACTGGTATTAGACCAGGTTCGTTATAAAATCTTGTACCTGTATTGACAACTATATCGATACCGGCTATACTAATTGTTCTCATTGCTTTGTCTGTAGTTAGGAGTACAATATCAGTCGCTTCAGATGCCATGTTCACCAGTGATGCTGTTCTGCGATATATATTAACGCTAGTTTTTATAGCCTTTTCAGATCCATTAGCATTGAAACCGCCGTGTGTTGCCATTTCAAAGATGTATGTTTCGTATAATGGATATCTTAGATGAACCAACATCCAGAGTGCTAATGAAATCGGATTTCCTGTTCCACGATCATCTAATACGATAAGTTGGTTTTTGTGGTCATTTAGTCTCCACATTTCGACTACAGGGTTTTCAGCTGTACCTGTGTTAACTGCGATGGCGTTGTGGTATCTAATATGATTTGACAATGCGGTGATATCAAGGCATATAAATCTATAAGGTGATGAACCTGATGTGGTTGTCTTTGTTGTATATCTTATAGCACTTTTTGATAAAGCTAGGTTGTGGCCAGATGGTTCGGTCCATGCATCGGAGTTTTGCATGTGGTATAAACTAGCTTTAATTCCTAAGGACCTCCAGTCGTGCTTTTCTCCTCCTGCTCCTGTGATAACAGCACCGGCTACTAGCGGTGTGCCAGCTATGTGGGTCCATATATTATATGCTCTGGCATCATTGATTATCAAATCTGAGCTGTCTGCTTTGCTGATTGATGCCATCGTGGCCGTCCCTTCAGCCGTTAGCGTCATCTCACCGTGGGAGAAAGAGGGTGATTGTGTAATCCCTATCCATTTTGCCCCGTCATTTATAAGATTACTAACGTGTGGTATATTGTTCCAGAAATCTGATGAAATAAAACAATTAATCTGTCCTGCTGGTGTACTAAGCTGATTAAATAATACAGTGAGTTCAGTAGTAACTTTGCGTTCCAACATTGTTCTTGCAAATACCTCCGGTGATACTGCACCAGTTTTCTCATCTGTGCGCTGTTCGACGTATGCCCTATATGCGTCTTCGTCCAAAACTGGTTGTTCTTTGTTTACAGGATGATGTTTTTTAAGAACGTCATAGTTAAATATGTTATCCAACTTGTCCATCATTTGATGAACAGTACCACAGTTATCAACGTATGTTCTGACCCTATTGTCTCGAAGTAGCATACTGTACACTTCAATCTCTCTACTGGTCTTATCATATTGAGTATGAGCACTAGAATTTATCATCTCTTCAACAGCTTCGTCGTCCCACATTTGTGCTATTTTTTTAGCTACATACTCATACCTTTCTGACCCATTGCCGTTTAGTGCGTGCTGCTCTTGATTATGCTTCTTTGCCATACATGCTGAATATCCATCAACTTTTGTTCCTATGGCTTCTATTTCAATCGCATTAAATTGAGATGTTGGGTGGAGGTGTTTGAAAAGGCAAAAAGTGCAGATGTCCGACTGCAAGGTGGCATCCTTAAAGGACGAATGG